>OZ001657.1:12500-442723 GCA_963924145.1 Pyrausta purpuralis
TTTACACCCTTTCTGGATAACTTACTTAAATCCACGCGCACTAATAAACAAAAGTTATATAAGCCCCCGAAAAAGTGTAAACAAAAGAAAACACTGTTATAGTTAGTACAATCTCACAGCCACTTAGACTTTTAAACCTATTTTCACCCAAATTTTCACTATACTATAGTTTGTTTTTATTTCTTATTTCAATAATATAACTAAATTACTTTATAATTTTGATAAAACAAGATTTTTAAAATAACACATTCAAATAAAATAAGCAATATAAAATCCCTGTATTAAAATCGCGTAAATTTCAACCCTCAATCCTTCACCCCAAATATCAACCCTTATCCCTTAAATATTTTAGGTAATCTGTAGTTGCTTTATACTTTTATATTATATAAGTATTAGATTTTTTGGACATCCGGTTTTCCTATAATTTAATATAAATTACAAAAATTGTGCCTAGCAACCAACTTCGAGGGAAAAACTACCCCCGTGGCGGAACCCTGTGTCCTAAAAATCTAAAACTTACATCATCAAATAGCCCATTTAATAGGCTTCTCGGCGACATCAACAAAACCCACGCGTCTTGTAAGGGGTAGTTAAAAGAGCACCCCCAAACCCGAGCGGAAACCTACAAAATATTAAGTAGTTCAATAGCAGCACATATATATACGTTTTAAAAATATATTAATTAAGATAAGACACTCTAATTTATAGTGACTAGAAAGGTAATTTAATAAGGAATTAGAATATTAAATCAGATCCCACGCGTATTTAAAGGTTTTATAGTTATTAAGCTTTCCCCGGTGTTAAGCGGAATAAAAACGGGAAAAATCGCATTAAAATAGAAATAATAAGTTAAATAAATAAGTAAAAAACACGGGATAACACTAAAATATAGCTTAATCCTAAACCTATTGTGTAAACTATAAATAAAAATTTTTTAGGTAAAAATTAATCATAAAAAACTATAGTGTTAGGTAACTAGTTAAGCGAAATCGAATAGGACAAAAATTTTTCTAAGTCGCTGAACTAAAAATCAGAAAAATTTTGTAAAATCCATAACTTCGGAAATATTATATATATCGCGAAGCGGTTTTCTTATAAAAACTAGTATCGACAATAGCTACCTAGTTATTAAAACCCCGAGACTCTAGGTAGAGAAACAAAGATTTTCGTTTTTCCGTTGGAAAAGTGCCCGGAAAACCTCATAAAATTGGAAAAAAAATTATTCTGCTTTCAGAATCTTAACTAAATTAGCCCTCTCTTTCACTTTCCGAAGAAATAATTCAAACTTCTACATTTTCGAAAATTTCATACTTGAGCCTAAAATTCTAAGTTGAACTAAAAATCAGAAAAATTTTGTAAAATCAATAACTTTGGAAATATTATATATATCGTGAAGCGGTTTTCTTATAAAAACTTGTCTCAACGAAAGCTACCTAGTTATCAAAGCCGCGAGACTCTAGGTAGAGTAACAAAGATTTTCGTTTTTCCGTTGGAAAAGTGCCCGGAAAACTTCATAAAATTGGAGAAAATTTTGTTCTGCTTTCAGAATCTCAACTAAATTAGCTCTCTCTTTCACATTCCGAAAAAATAATTCAAACTTTCATATTTTCAAAATTTTCATATTCGAGCTTAGAATTCTAAGTCCAGTTCAAGTCAAAACTAGGAAAAATCGTTAAAAATCTGTAACTTGGAAACTGGTCGTCCAATTTGGACGGGAATCGCAGTGTTTTGTCCAGAATAGAGAGGAGCTTCTGACTTGGTAGAGACCGTAGCTCTACATAGAGCGGATAAAAAGTTGGTTTTACGGAGATAAAAGACTTTATTAGGCCTACCTTAAATAAAATAAATTAACAAATAGTATTTTTCCTCAATAGTATATAGTTAGTACAAGCCCGTACAGTTAGTATTTTTTGCTCTTTTAAATTTTTATTTCTGAAAAATCTCCAGACCTATTAGTAAAATCCTCTAAGTCCGGTTACCATACAAAAAGTCATAAAAACACCATAAAATCAATAACTCCAAAACCAACAGTCCAAAATCAACGGGGTTTTCGTTAAAGAACCAAACATAAATAGAGCTAGGAGACAAAACACAAGAGACAGCTCTAGGTAGAGTCGAAAAATTTGGACTCTATTAAAATTAAAATAAAACATAGGATTAAGTAAGTGGGTTATAGAGACGCAAGGTACCGTACCCCATCAAAGGATAACTCTACATAGAGAAAATTTACTCCGTATTATTAGTGAAAACTGTATTTAGTGTAGTTAAATACGGCCAAATTAGGTAAGGTACTAGACAGGTGAAAGCTCTTATCATCACTCTTGCAATACCGACGAAGCTGTGCGTCTCACACTTGCTTTCTTTACTTATACTTTTATAATTTTGTGTTTCTCGTGTTTAGATATAGATTTGACTACTGTGTTTATTGACCAGTAATCTTAGGTTAGTACTAGGTTCTTTTGAACCCGCATTATATATTTTATTTTACCAATAAGACAAAGCGGTCTCAGTCCCACTCATAATGGCAACGACACGCACCCCAGCCAAAAAAGTTGCGGACTTAAACCTCCCCATCTCCCCCATCACAACGGCTGACGAGAGGGCCGGCCCCTCGCAAAAGACACAGCCTGAACCTTCGAGGGTTAGGCGTAGTATCGGGGAATGGGAGAGTGCATCCGCCGATCCACGGCCCTGCACCTCCACAGCACATGCGCACTCACCAACGAAGACGGCCCCGGCGCCGGCGGCGCCGCTGAGGCCAAGGGCGAAGGCAGTTCAACCCGCGGAGTTAAAGACTGCGGCTCGCAGAGCCTCGACCGAGGCAACAGCGGTGTCGCCGGGGCCGAGGCCGGAAGCAGCCAAGCCCGCTGACCGGGTGACCCAGGCCAGGAGACTGCTGGCGAAGGCGAAGACTCACATTAGTGAGTCCCGCAATCTCCGGTCAGACTTGAAGGTCGGGATCACCCAGTCACTGGACGGGCTATTCGCACTGGTGAAGGAGATGGCAGCGGCATCCGCACCTGAAAAGGAAAGTGTAGTCACGGACAAGACAACTACAGACAATGGGGAAAATTTAAGAGTAGGAGCTCCGACGAGCTTAGGATTAGAGGGCAAAGAACTTGTAAGAATGATGAAAGAGCAGGGGGATAGGCTGGAAAAAACCAACGTAGAGATAGGCAAACTTAGGGAGGTCATCCTTACCCACCAACAGGATACCAAGAATGCGTCTTACGCTAATGTCGCTGCATTGCCGACCGTCAGACCAGCAGAGCGGAGGACCGCGCTTCACTCTATAGTTATAGAGTCGAAGGACGAGGCCGCCACTGGTGACGAGGTGCTGAAGCGGGTTAGTGACGCGGTAAACGCGAAGGATGGCTGGGTCACAGTAGAGAAGGTCCGAAAAGTAAAAGACAAGAAGGTAATAATAGGCTGCAGGACTATAGAGGAACGCAACAAAGTCAAAGAGAGACTCCAAGGCGCTTCAAATCATCTCCGATTCGAGGAAATGAAGAACCAAGACCCGATGGTTATTCTCAGAGATGTTGTTTCGAGCCATAGCGATCAAGACCTGCTGACGGCACTGAGAAACCAAAACGGGGTGGTCTTTCGTGGCCTCGAAGAACAGGAGAACCGAGTCGAGATCAAATTTAAGCGCAAGGCAAGGAACCCAATCTTGAATCATGTAGTACTAAGAGTTTCTCCGCAGGTGTATAACCGCCTCATAGAGCGAGGTGCAGTTCACATTGATATGCAGAGAGTGCGAGTGGCAGACCAATCGCCATTAGTTCAGTGTTCAATGTGTCTGGCGTATGGGCACGGTAGGCGCTTCTGCAAGGAAACTACACCTAAATGCACTCACTGCGGAGGTAATCACATGAGGACTGAGTGTGCTGAGTGGCTGGCAGCCGAAGCACCTAGGTGCTGCAACTGCATTTCAGCCAAACTGGAACACATTGCACATAACGCGTTCAGCTCGGAATGCCCGGTGCGAAGGAAGTGGGAGGCACTGGCTAGAGCTAAAGTCCAATACTGCTAAGGTGGTTCCAACGCGTTCCGGGGCAGGCGCTCCAACCAGATCTTATGCAGTGGCCCAGGCGAACCTCCAGCGTAAACAACTCGCAACGACCGAACTCATGGCGGAGGCCAGCAAACGCAAATTGGCGTTTGCGCTAGTCCAGGAGCCTTATGTGGGTAGGGAGAGAAGGATGAAGGACTACCGTGGGGCGAGAGTCTTCCAGAGCGCTGCAGTAGGAGATGGGACTGTAAAGGCAGCTATAGTCGTCTTTGATGACGACCTTGATGTCATACAGTGCCCGAAACTCACTAGCGACAACATAGTCGCAGTGAGGATCCGAACCAGCGCCTGGGAAATCGCGGCGGTGTCCTTCTATTTTGAACCGGACCCGGAACCCATTGGGCCATACCTGGAGCGGCTGAGGGAGGTCATAGAGGAGCTGGGCCCAAGATTACTGCTGATTGGCGGTGATAGTAACGCCAAGAGTACCTGGTGGGGCAGCACCGTAGAAGACCACAGGGGCGAAGTAATGTCCGGGACCCTGGAAGAGTCACATCTACAGATACTTAACAGAGGTGACACGCCCACTTTTGACACCGTTAGGGGCACCAGGGTGTACACCAGTCACGTAGACATTACAGCCTGTTCAGAAGACCTACTTGAACTGGTCGACAACTGGAGGGTAGACCAGGAGATGGTGAGCTCAGACCACAACGCAATTACGTTCGATATTAATCTCCGCAGATCGAAAGGACTGAAGGTCCAACGAACGACTCGCCTGTACAACACCAAAAAGGCGGACTGGGATCAATTCGACTCTACTTTGACACAACTGAAGTCTCAAAACAACATCAACCAGCTTCAAATTGACGCCATTACAAACCGAACACAATTAGAACAGCTGGCACGAGACTATTCCAACATCATTACTGAAGCGTGCAAGGTAAGCATGCCGTCAAAGAAAAGCACTGAAGTACTTAAGATCCCATGGTGGAATGACGAGCTCACCAGGCTGAAAAAAGTTACCACTACCTTCAGGCGCAAGATCAGAAACGCGGCACCGCACCGCCGAGATATAGTGGTAGCTGAGTATCTAAAAAAGAAAGAAGTCTACGAGTGCCAAGCCAAGAAAGCCCAAATAGAAAGTTGGAAGGAGTTCTGCAGCAAACAAGATCGAGAGGGCCTATGGGAGGGGATTTACAGAGTTATAGGCCGGACCGCCAGGAGAACAGAAGACTTGACCCTAATCAAAGATGGAGCACACTTAAACCCAATAGAATCGGCGAACTTACTAGCGGAGACATTCTACCCACAAGACCTGGAGGCTACTGACAATGAACACCATCGCTGGACCAGAGAGGCAGCGAATAAAGTAAACGAGTGGAATCATAATGAACACCATGACCCACCGTTTACACAGCTTGAGCTACAGACCGCGATCGGGAGTTTTAACCCAAAGAAGGCCCCAGGGGCGGATGGCTTCACAGCAGACATCTGCAGCCGGGCTATCAACCAGGACCCGGACGCTTTCCTTGCCCTGTACAACAAGTGCCTCCTGATCGGGCACTTCCCGGACATGTGGAAGGAGGCCACAGTGGTGGTATTAAGAAAACCGGGCAAGGAAGACTACACGAACCCCAAAGCTTACCGACCGATTGGTCTTTTGCCGGTATTGGGGAAGGTCCTGGAGAAGATGACAGTAGCACGGATCAAATGGCATCTAGTACCGCGGATTAGTACTCGCCAGTTCGGATTCATGCCCCAGAGAAGCACCGAGGACACCCTCTATACGCTAATACACCACATCAAGGGTAAGATTGAGCTGAAGAAGCTGGTAACCCTAGTGTCATTGGATATAGAGGGCGCCTTCGATAGCGCATGGTGGCCAGCAATTAGGATCCGACTGGCTGAGGAAAAGTGCCCGGTAAATATCAGGAGGCTACTGGATGGCTATCTGGAGCGCAGAAGTGTCAGTGTAAGATTCGCCGGGGAAGAAGTTAAAAGAAGTACGAGTAAAGGATGTGTGCAGGGGTCAATTGGCGGTCCGATCTTGTGGAACCTTCTTCTTGACCCTCTACTGCGGGGATTGGGAGATAGGGGACATTACGTCCAAGCTTTCGCTGATGACGTCGTCCTCGTCTTTGACGGAGACACGGCAAGCGAAGTAGCGGGTGAAGCTAACGCAGCACTTGACTTTGTTAGACAGTGGGGTATTCGCAACAAACTTAGGTTCGCGGCTCATAAAACCTGTGCCATGGTCCTCACAAGGAAACTAAAATACGATAACCCTCGCCTCACCATGGGAGGAATCCACATCGGCCTTTCGCGACAAATTAAGATTCTAGGGTTAACAATCGATGACAAGCTGACTTTTAATGCGCACGTAGCAACACAGACAAAAAAAGCCCTAGAAATCTATAAGCAATTATCGCGAGCCGCAAAAGTTAGTTGGGGTCTTCACACAGAAGTAATAAGATTAATCTATACCGCATGTATAGAACCGGTTATTATGTACGCCGCAGCAGCGTGGGCTCCTTCGGCTGAAAAGATCGGAGTGCAAAAGCTTCTCAACACGGTTCAAAGGGGTTTCGCCCAGAAGCTCTGCAAATCATATCGTACAGTCTCTCTACACTCGGCGTTAACTCTGGCGGGGATACTACCTCTTGACCTCAGAATACAAGAGGCAGCCGCACTGTATGAGACGAAAAGAGGGTCACCCCTTCCAGAGTTGGGAGACAGAGAGACCGAGAGTATGGTTAGGTTTGCAGAGACTCCTCACCCAGCTACGCATATGGTTATTAGATTCGAACGCCTAGAGGACCAAAGTCTAGTCGATAGACACAACGTGCAGACGGTGCGTATCTTCACCGACGGCAGCAAAATTGAGGGGAAGGTCGGAGCCGCACTTTCTTTATGGAAAGGTGACGCCGAGATCCGGAACCAAAAGTTTTGTCTGTCCGCGTACTGCACTGTCTATCAGGCGGAATTATTAGCCATATGCAAGGCAACGGGCGTGATCCTAAAGGGGAGAGAGAAGAGCTATGGTCTGTACAGCGATTCGATGGCCGCTTTGGAGACGATCGTTAACCATAGCTCCCTTCACCCCCTTGCCGTAGAGACGCGGGAGAACCTGCAGGAGGCTCTTGTCCAGGGCAAAGATGTATCTTTGTTCTGGATTAAAGCACACGCGGGACTTCTCGGTAACGAACGTGCCGACGATTTGGCTAAGGAGGCTGCGCTTGCGTCAAAACGGAAACCTGACTACGACCGGTGCCCGATTTCTTACGCCAAAAGAGTAATACGAGCCCGTTCCATTATGAAATGGGAGGGCAGATACAAAACTGGCAACACCGCGTCTATAACTAAAATGTTTTTCCCGGACGCCGGCGTCGCATACAAATTGATCCGAAAAATACAACCAGCAGGATTACTTACCCAAGTCCTAACAGGGCATGGTGGATTCTCCCACTACTTGAATCGATTCAAGTGTAGGGAGAGTCCATCATGCACCTGTGACCCCGCTGTAGAGCAAACCATTCCTCATCTCCTGACCTCTTGCCCTGTTTTTGATAAATTACGTTTTGATTTTGAACAGAAAACGGGGACTTATATACGTACAAATAATCTTCACGAGCTTATTGCTAGTAAAGAAACTCGTGACGAATTTATCTCTTATTGTAAAGAAATATGTATTAAAGTAAATAACGCCAACAAAACATAGTATGTAAAATTTGCTATTATTATTATTATGATAATAAGACAATAGCAAATAATGTAAAATAGTCAATAATTAAGTTATTCGCATGCAATAGAGATAAGAATTATAAGATTTAATATGTAAACAAGTAATTAAAATATAATATGTAAATTAGTAATAAGATAAACAACCTGTCATAAATTTGAGAACATGTTTAAATATAATTAGTTAAGTAAACAGATGTATTAAGTTAGATATAAACTATAATATTAAGAAACACCAATATATAAAAAGGTTAAAATGTAAGTTAAAAATATATAGATTTTAAGTGCAAATGTAAAAATATCAATAAAGAAAGCAGCTTGTAATAAAATAAAGAAACCAACCCTCATCCCCTGTTGTACTATACCCTTGAAAGCGATCCAATCCTGGACGAATATTCGGGGAACAGAGCCGCTGCAATAAAAAAAAAAAAAAAAAAAAAAAAAAAAAAAAAAAAAAAACCTAACCTAACCTAACCTAACCTAACCTAACCTAACCTAACCTAACCTAACCTAACCTAACCTAACCTAACCTAACCTAACCTAACCTAACCTAACCTAACCTAACCTAACCTAACCTAACCTAACCTAACCTAACCTAACCTAACCTAACCTAACCTAACCTAACCTAACCTAACCTAACCTAACCTAACCTAACCTAACCTAACCTAACCTAACCTAACCTAACCTAACCTAACCTAACCTAACCTAACCTAACCTAACCTAACCTAACCTAACCTAACCTAACCTAACCTAACCTAACCTAACCTAACCTAACCTAACCTAACCTAACCTAACCTAACCTAACCTAACCTAACCTAACCTAACCTAACCTAACCTAACCTAACCTAACCTAACCTAACCTAACCTAACCTAACCTAACCTAACCTAACCTAACCTAACCTAACCTAACCTAACCTAACCTAACCTAACCTAACCTAACCTAACCTAACCTAACCTAACCTAACCTAACCTAACCTAACCTAACCTAACCTAACCTAACCTAACCTAACCTAACCTAACCTAACCTAACCTAACCTAACCATTCGAGCTAACACAGGTCTTCACTGGGCACGGGTACCACAAGAGTTACCTCTGTCGATTTAAGATCACAAACGACGACCTGTGCCCATGTGATGACACCAGTGCTCAAACCATTGAACACATCATACAGAATTGCCCAATCTTTAACTCGCATAGATATGAGCACGAACAAACTTGCAGGAACCTTAGAATCGAGGCGTATAAAATTAATCAATTATTAAGTAAAGAAGAACCCACTAAATCGTTCAAAAATCTTGTAAATAAAATAATTCATAGTCTTAAGAGTATAAACAACACATAAAATATTTCTTATTTTATTGTGTAATACTGTACATTACTCGTGTCTTCTTGTAAATAATTTTGTTGTCTTTATCTTCTTGTACATAATTTTGTGACATAGGCCTTAAGCTACAAGTAAAAGTTAACTTTCATGAAAAACGCAAAAAAAAAAAAAAAAAAAAAAAAAAAAAAAAAAAAAAAAAAAAAAAAAAAAAAAAAAAAAAAAACCCACGCTCACTCTGTTATATACCCCATTACTCATTAAAACTTCATCGTACACCCTAACCCTATAAAAGTGCTCACCATTTAGCCTACATGCCATTAATATTAAATATAATCTACCATGTTTGTGTAACAAACTAAATATACGCGCAATATTATAAACTTTCTCGTCCGGAACCTGTATCCATTAGCAGGACCGAACCTGAAAACAACAAAGAAACATAATATTCTAATAATGCACCCATAAGTAAATAAAATAATAATGTACAATGTACATTGTTATGATAACAACTTCAAAATATCGATAAAAGCTCTACCATATAAAAAAAAAAAAAAAAAAAAAAACCTAACCTAACCTAACCTAACCTAACCTAACCTAACCTAACCTAACCTAACCTAACCTAACCTAACCTAACCTAACCTAACCTAACCTAACCTAACCTAACCTAACCTAACCTAACCTAACCTAACCTAACCTAACCTAACCTAACCTAACCTAACCTAACCTAACCTAACCTAACCTAACCTAACCTAACCTAACCTAACCTAACCTAACCTAACCTAACCTAACCTAACCTAACCTAACCTAACCTAACCTAACCTAACCTAACCTAACCTAACCTAACCTAACCTAACCTAACCTAACCTAACCTAACCTAACCTAACCTAACCTAACCTAACCTAACCTAACCTAACCTAACCTAACCTAACCTAACCTAACCTAACCTAACCTAACCTAACCCCCCAGTCGCAAGCTACGCGCCACCCCGAGCGTCACGATTTTAGACCGCTCCGCGCCTTAATAATCGCAAAAGTGGGTTTTTTCGCGAAAACCATATAGTGCAATACCTTTTCGGACGCGCCGTGACGAGACGCATCTTTTGGTGAAATTTTCGAATCTCCAAGTGCCACGGTCGCGAAGTTATTGCCAAAAAAGTGCATTTTCAACACTTCAAAGCGAAACGCCGCCGAATCTAAAGCGGCGACCCATACATTTTTAAGTGCAGTTGTGAGCGCCTTATTGAGTTCTACAAGTGACACTAAATTTGGATTTTTTCGGACACTGGAAACAGGAAAAAACCTCAAAAAAACAAGATACCACGTGGCACGTGGTACCACTTCCGGAGGAGAGCGGCCATTTTTGGACAACGAATCTGAAAGCTATTCAGACGAGGAGCCGGGAGACACTTCGAAACTGAAAATTGGACAATCAGAGGTGCCAAAAATTTAGAATTTAATTTTAGGATAAGTTTGGACAGCCCTAGTTTTTTATTTAGATCGACAACCCTAGTTTTTTAAGTTTTCAAAAAATTGTGCCTATTGTGTTTTCTTAGTATTTTAAATTTTAACCAAATCGGTTAAAAAACAAGGGAGTTATTTGCTTTTAAAGTTTTGAAAAATTAAGGGTTGCAACCCCCAACCCCTAATAAAGTTTAAAATAATTTATTTAATTAGTATTTAATAATATCTATAGAATATACTAGGGTCTAATAATATTAATTACTGTGTTCATATATTTTAAGGGCTTTATTGTGTTTAAATTAAGATAGAAATAAGACCATACTCCCAAACTTTATAAAATTTTACCCCTTAAGGGTTGTTTTAAAAAGACAAAATTTATGTTGTTGGAAAGGGCTCTTTACACCCTATTTAGTGAATAAGTTCAATTCCACGCGTCCCTAAAAATAAATAAGTTATAAGTCAGTAAAACTACAAAACTTGTGAAACTTGAGTAATATTCACAAAATACACAAAATTTAGCCCCCTTCCTACCCTTAAGTAAAATCGTAAAAAAATTTAATTTTGCAAACTTATATATAGGCTTTATTACTAACACTTTTTTGGATTTTTAGAATCATACTGTATAACATAAAAATAAGTCTAAACACTTTTGGGTAAAAATCACTCAAATTTTCAACCCCCCATTTAACCCCCCTCATATTAATCCTTATCCCTCTAAAATTTATATTTTTTACTCCTTAGTACAGGCTATATAAAAACATTAAAATCATTGCTTAACTCAGACTGGTTAGGTAATAAATTGGAAAAAACACTAAAAATCACACAAAATTTTAGCACCCCTCAGACAAAACCCCCCTTTTTAGGCCTAAATATACTTCGTAAATTCAAAAATTTTATAGCACCAGATAGCCCTTTTTATCAGCTATCTGAATATATAAATAAAATCCACGCGACATACAAGGAAAATCCTGTGGAGCCTTGCGAAAGTGCCGCCGAAGACGTGTAAAATCTTTCATCCTTTCACTTATCTCTTTCATCATTTTATTCAGCTTTTTGTTGTTTTGCTTCTTAAATTAGCTGAAAGAGTGAATAATACGGAATTTGAACTAGTAAATAAACACGAAAAATTTTAAACTTTATACCATTAGATAGACAATTTAACGTAGATTAAGAATATATATAGCAACCCCACGCGCACCCCATAGGTGACGAGAATAAAGGGGATAACCAAGCTGAGGGAGCCAAAATAAAAGGTAAACAAAGGGATTTTAACATAAAAATAGGATTAATAAATTAAATAAGTATTTTCAAATTATATCGCGTGTAATAAATAATAGATTTTAACTAGTTACACTAAAATAGAAAAGCAGAATAAATATTAAAATAAAATTAGGTAATTAAATAGGAACATTTGTGAAACTAGACGAAATTTTTCTAAGTCCTGTTTCCAATACAACAAAAACTCAGAAAACTAAAGAAAATCTATAACTCCGAAATTATCCAAGCGATTTCATCGGGGTTTGGACTGATATTAATTAAATCAGGATCACTATAAAATATAAAAGTACCGACGCTCTAGGTAGAGCCCTAGAGATTTTGGCTTTGTAGAGATAAAACTATCTTAAAAAGTAGGAAAATCTCAAAATAAATAAAATACCCCACCAAATTCCAACCTCAAATTTAGCATTTTATCACATCAAATATATAGTTTTAAACTTTTAGGAAAAATAATATTTTCACTCTGAGCAAAATTCTCTAAGTCCCAGTCCCTACAAAAATTTGAAAAAAATAATTAAAATCTATAACTTAGGAACAAAACAACGTAGCGAGACCGGACTAAGGCCTATATACTTGGAATAGGTGGAGGTATTTAGCAGCAAACGTGGATAGCTCTATCTAGAGTTTTATAGATTTTGGCTCTACGGACCAAAAAGTACCCTAAAAAGCGGCAAAAACCGATCAAAATTTTATTTCTTCGAATAATAGTGACATTTCCCCCCTTCGCATTATCATATTTATTGCTGTAATTCAAAATTTTTCAAAGTAAAATTTTATAACTTTTCAAAATTTTTCTAAGTCCATTATAAAGTAAAAAACTAGAAAAACCGTTTAAAATCGATAACTCAGGCGCAAATTGTCGGATTTGAGCCTGCCTGGGACCAAAAAGCGTAGCATAAAAACTAGCACGTGACCGGATAGAGTCTAGAGCTCTACGTAGAGCACTAAGGTTTTTCACTCTACAAAAGTAGAGTTTTTACGCTAGCGTTGAGGGGAGTAAAAGTAGAGCTGCAGGGGACATTGCTTCGATAGAGCCCCACTCTACGCTGACATAGCAAGCTTTTATATTATTTTAATTAGCTTTAAGTTGTGTTTTGACCTGATTACCGTGTTTATTGACCGGTAATCTTAGGATAGGTACCTGCTAGGTTCACTTGAACCATATTTTTTTATATTATTTTATTGACAAGACAAAGCAGCATCTGTCTCATTCAAAATGGCGACGACGCGCACCCCCGCCAAAAAAGCAACGACGGACGTTAACGCCCCTATCTCCCCCATCATCGTGGTTGACGAGAGGGCTGGCCCCTCGCAAATGACACAGCCGGAACCCTCGAGGGTTAGGCGCAGTATTGGGGAGTGGGAGAGCGCAACAGTAGAGCCAAGGCCCTGCACCTCCTTAGCACACGCCCACTCACCGACGACAAAGACCGCACCGGTACCGGCGGCGCCGTTGAGACCTAGGGCAAAGGCGGCACAAAGTGTAGAGCCGAAGACGGCGGCACGTAGAGCCTCGACCGAGGCAACAGCTGTGTCGCCGGGACCGAGGCCGGAAACAGCCAAGCCCACCGACCGGGTGACCCAGGCCAGAAGGCTGCTGGCGAAGGCGAAGACCCACATTAGTGAGTCTCGCAATCTGCGATCAGACCTAAAGGTCGGGATCACCCAGTCGCTGGACGGGCTTTTTGCGTTGGTAAAGGAGATGGCCGCGGCTTCCGCACTTGAAAATGAAAAGTTAGCTACGGAGAAAGTAGACTCCAACAGCGGGGTAAACATAAAGTTAGGTGCTCAGATGAGCACGGGATTGGGAGACAGTGAACTTCTCAAAATGATGAAGGAGCAGGGAGACAGGTTAGACAAAACAAATGCAGAGTTAGGCAAGCTTAGGGAGGTCATCCTTTCCCACCAAGAGGAAACCAGGAAGGCGTCTTACGCTAACGTCGCTGCAACGCCGACCGTCAGACCAGCAGAGCGGAGGACCGCGCTTCACTCTATAGTTATAGAGTCGAAGGACGAGGCCGCCACTGGTGACGAAGTGCTGAAGCGGGTTAGCGATGCGGTTAACGCGAAGGATGGCTGGGTGACAGTAGAGAAGGTCCGCAAAGTGAAGGATAAGAAGGTCATAATTGGTTGCAGAACAACAGAGGAACGCGACAAAGTCAGAGAGAGACTGCAAGGCGCTGCGAACCATCTCCGCTTTGAGGACATGAAGAATCAGGACCCGATGGTCATACTCAGTAACGTAATTTCTAGCCACAGCGACCAAGATCTGCTGACGGCACTGAGGAACCAGAACGGGCTGGTCTTTCGTGGTCTCGAAGAAAGAGATAATCGTGTAGACATAAGATTTAAGCGCAAGGCAAGGAACCCACTACTAAACCACGTAGTATTGAGAGTGTCCCCACAAATATACAATCGGCTCTTAGAGAGAGGTACAGTGCACATAGAGAAGTGGTAGACTAATTCTCGGTCGCCCACTTCATCACCAGCCCATGTAAAAACCACCCTTCCAATATTAATTGATACACTGCCATAACAGTAACCCAAAACGAAATAAATAAAGATATACAAAAAAAAAAAAAAAAAAAAAACCTAACCTAACCTTTTTTTTTTTTTTTTTTTGGTTTCGCTGGAAAATGCTTTACGCATACCTGCCGCCCTCGGGGGAAGGCAGCAGGTTATGTGGGACTCTCCCCGATCGGGGCATACCCACTAAAAACCAGCGGCGTTCTCGGGAGCCATGAGTTCGGGGCCACGAGTCAGCGCCATAAGCACACATCCGCGGCCCCTCACTGACTAGACCGACACACGGTCTCACCCGATCTGAAGAGGGCAAGTGCCCCTGCCTTCAGCGCCAGAGGAGGTTATCCCCCGGCTTGATGTCCCGACGATGCGTAGAACGCATTACACACCATCGCGCCTCTTAGTGGGAAGCGGACGCCCCCGCGTCCACGACCCGAGGCACAGGGAGGGGCATGTGCAGGTGGTGGAGGTTCCTCCTGCGCCCAGTACGCCTTCGGCGCATAAGGAGTGCGTCAGCCGCAGCCTCTCGCTCTCGCTCCGCGCTCTCCTTTTCGGCGATCACCCGCTCGCAAAATGCGGCCATGGCTCGCCAAGCCTCCCTGTCTTCGACCATACGTCGGACTATAGAGCCCAGGCTGAGGTCGGTCCCCACGTGTGCTCGGAGGGCACGGCGGTCAGCGACCCACGCCGGGCACACCTCAAGGGTGTGCTGTGCCGTATCCTCCGGAGCATCGCAGTGCCAGCATCGGGTTGTGGGTTCCCTGCCTATGCGGCAGAGGTATGACCCAAAGCACCCGTGGCCTGTAAACACCTGCGACATCCGGTATGTCACTTGGCCGTGTGGTCGCTCGACCCATTCTTTGAGAACGGGGAGTACGGCTTCAATGACCCGGATGCCAAAGTGGCTACTGGCCAATCTACGGCGCCACTGCGCGTGGGCTAGCTCTGTGAGCTGTGTCCTTTCCAATTCCACCTCCGTCGGTGCGGGCCTATTGCCCTGAGATCTTTGGTCTCCCCGCCACTGGTATAACGCGGCGAGGACCAGGGAGTCGAGATCCCAGGGGAGGCTGCCGGCCAGGACCAGCGCAGCATCGGTGGAGGTGGTGCGGTAGGCTCGCGCTAAACGCAGGGCTAACACCCTTTGAGCCTTCCGCAAAACTGTCACGTTCTCGGACGAGAGGGCGTCATGCCACACCGGGGCACCGTAAAGTGCCATCGAGCGGACCACCCCTAGGTACAGTCGTCGAGGAGCCGTCGACGGACCACCCAGGTTTGGCAGTAACCGGCTCAAAGCACCCGCGGTCGCATTGAGTTTGGTAGCGAGCTGACGGAAATGGGCCTTGAACCGCCACCTTCCGTCAAGCACAAGCCCAAGGTACCGGATGGTGGATGAAACCGGGATCAGAACCCCATCCACCATCAACCCAGTGCCCGCAGGCGGCGCACGTCGTCGGCCGTGAAAACACAGCGCCTCAGACTTCTCCAGCGCCACCCGCAGCCCCAAAAGGCGGATTCGGTGTACCATCACAGCGACCCCAGCAGTCGCACGACGTGCAGCATCGGCAAAAGAGTCACCGCGAGCTGTCAGCAGGGTATCGTCGGCGTAACAAGTCACGCCAACCCCCGCGACGAACTGGCCGCGGAGAGCCCAATCGAATCCGATGTTCCACAAGAGTGGCCCTAAGACCGACCCCTGTGGAACGCCGCATCCGGCCAAGTGCCGCAAACGACCGTCCACCGAATCACACGCAACCTCTCGTCCTTCCAGGTACGATGCGATGGTGTCCTGCAGGTAAACAGGCACTCCGTGGAATCGGAGCGCCTGCTTTATCGTGGTCCACGGCAGCGTGTTGAACGCGTTGGCAATGTCGATAGACACGGCCAACAGCACACCGCCGCTCTCCACCGCTTCGCTGGCGAGCGATTTTACCCGCAGGATAGCATCGATCGTAGAGCGCTCTCTCCTGAAGCCATACTGCACATCCGACAAATTCGGCCCATCCGTATCCAGGTGCCGAACGAGGCGGTTTGCAACGACTCTTTCAAAGAGCTTGCCCACCTCATCCAGCAACACGATCGGACGGTATGCCGAAGGGGAGTCGGTCGGACGTCCGTCTTTCTTCAGAAGCACGAGCCTCCCTTCCTTCCATAGCGCCGGGAAGCGCCCCTGTTCTAGGCAAGCGGTAAGGAGCCTACGAAGGCGGTCACCCAGTATATCCGATACGAGAACCCAGATTTTACCTGGAATCCCGTCAGGACCCGGGGCCACGTTCTTGGCCTTCAACCGCTCTATTGCCGCGCCGAACTCGCCCTCGGACACGGGGTCAGGGGGCTCTCTGGAGGCCACGGGGTGTGGCAACATCGAAGGCGGGGTGTGTTCCACCTGAGCTGGGAACAAGGTGGACACGACTCTTCGGAGGAACTCGGGCTCTAGCCTTTCCGTGACCGGGGGTGCCCATGGGCGGAGTTTCCCCCGCACCGTGCGGTACGGGCGTCCCCACGGATCGGCATCGAGCGATGCAAGGAGCTCCTCCCTCGCCTTGAGTTTCGCCTCCAGGATGGCGATCTTAAGCGCCTGCTTCGCTTCTCTGTAGGCCTGATAAAGCGGCTCGTCCAGCGCCGGATCACGGCGTCTGCGTCTTCGGTGTCTGGCTGAGGCGCGACGCGCCGCGATACACACGCGGCGCAGCTCCGCAACCTCATCCGTCCACCAATAGACGTTCCGCCGGGGAAGGGAAGGTCCGGACCGAGGCATGGACGCGTCACACACGTCCGTAACGGCCTCCCGGAACCATTCCGCTTCCGCATCCACTTGGACGGGCTCGGGACCTACAGGCAGCCAGGCCTTGACGACCGCAGCTTCCCGCGCTGTTTCCTTGTCCAGGCAACTGAGCCTCCATCGGGGGTATGTCACGTGGGGTGTGCCGCTCGGAGGGATCACGGGACCGGAGGCGGAGATGTCAAACCGGATGTACCGGTGATCCGACAATTCTTCCGCCTCTGTGACCACTCTCCAGCCACAGATTCGGGCTGCAACCGCGGGGGTCGCGAACGTTATGTCCACGACGGACTCCCCCTGCGGTCGCACGCAAGTGGGTTCGGTCCCCACGTTGACAATAACAAGTCCGTTGGACACCGCCCAGTCCAGCAGACTCTCCCCTTTTGGGTCAGTGTGACGTGACCCCCAGGCTATATTCTTGGCGTTGAAGTCGCCGCCAACAATCACCGGCAAGGTGGACTGACGGAGAACCGACCCGAAACGGTCCAGGTCGGCCTCGAACTCGCTCCTGGTTCGGCTGGGGGGGCAATAGACCCCTACCAGCAGAAACTCCCTGCACTTGGCGGCGACGAATCCGCTCTGCCTGGCTACCACGTCGATTGGATGCACTCCTGATACCATGATGGCCGACAGGCCGCTCACGTCCCCGACCCAGTTCTCCCGGTCAGCCGGTATGAAGTAGGGTTCGGAGACGAGGACGGCGTCTATGGACCACTCCGCCGCGTGCTGCAAGAGGATATCCTGCGCAGCGGCAGAGTGGTTCACATTCGCTTGCAGAACACTGAAGGCCATCTTAGCCCGCTGTTATTTCTGCCTCCATGGATGTGGGCCTTTCGGCCGCGGACGGTGCGGCTGGAGTCCTGGCCACTGTCTTCCCCGCTCGATTGCCACGCTTGGGCGGTTTGCAGCTCTTGCTGCCCACCCGGTGCTTAGCTGGCAACCCTGCGTCCGCGCACAGAGGGCAATGCGGAGGGGCAGTGCATCCCCTGGCTGCGTGTCCCGGCTTACCACAGCGGTAGCACAGGCTACTACGGTCGATTGTTGAAGGACAGTTCTCGCGGGCGTGTCCCACCTCCAGGCACCGGAAGCACTTAAGTGGCAACCGGTCCATCAGCCTGGTCTGGGCGGAGACCCATCCCACTAAAACCCTCCCCTTGACAACCTTTTGGGCTGCAGCTATCGGCACCTTAACAATGCAGGCGCCTGTGCCCTGGAAAGAGCGACCAATAGACCCCACCTGGACAGATTTGGGATCACAGCCCCCCACCTTGGCGACAGCTTCCGCGACTTCTACCTTAGTAGCAGAGTCGTCGAGTCCCGAAATCCGGACATCGACGCACTTCGTCGGCCGAGTCACTTTCGCGATCGCCTCGGGGATGACTTCTCGCATCTTGGCTGCCAGTGTGTCAGCTTTCCTCTCGCTGTCGGGGCCGGTGATTTCCAGGACCTTACCGCCAGTCTTGGCGACCCTGAAACGGATCCCGGAGATCCCCAACGCACCGATATCAATGGCCTGCTTGGCCCGGCCCATAACTGATTCGTAGGAATGCTCCTTTGCCTCCAGCACTCCCGGTTGCATCGCCACCAGAATGGCGGCGGTCCTCGGCGGGCGGAGGTTCGGAGTCTTCCTCGGGGCAGTTGTATTCTTCAACTGGGCCGGAGGTGGCTGCCTCGGGGCGGAACTAGTGGCCGCTTTTTTCCCCCGCCGAACTACCACTGTCCACGACTCGGCTCCAGGGCCTGCTGCGGACTGAGTTGTCGGGGGGGTACTGCCAGCTTGGGAGGCAGAAGCGGGCGCGGACTGCTGGCCCTGGTTACGGGCCTTCTTCCGCTTGCTTCGCTTTCGCCTTTTATTCTCCCCTACGGGGACTGCGCCGGCAGTCGAGGTCGTGGCCACAGGGGCGGACACCTCGGACGGCGCTTTGCCCGTCTGGGGAGAAGCGGCTCTCCTGGGCGGTGGTGTGGTCTTCAACTTGTCGGCGGCAGCAGAACGGCGCTCAACCTGAGCCTTGCGGGCGTCCGCAGCAAGTGGCGGGCGCAGGCGAGGCTCAGGGAGCAGCCGATCTTGTATGGACGCCAATTTGGCATCCATCATGCCTCCGAACTGGCGCATGAGGCGCTGTTCAAACTCCTCCCCAAAGGGGGCGGAGTGAGGTTGGGTTCCGCTTGGAGCTGCAGGGCGGATATCCGCAAGCCTCTCAGCCCGGAGCTCCTGGACGACGCGTTTAAGGTCCGCGACCTCCTCCTCCAGGCGTTTGTTCGCGGCTTGCAGCCGCCGCGTCTCCTCATCGGTTGTCCTCGAGCTGAGGATTTCGACCGCTCGTGTTATAGAGGTGGCGGCCTCTTTCAGGGCACGCTGGAAGCTGCCCTTCAGGTTTCCGGACTTCGCCACGCAGAACAATACTGTGTCCGTGGCAGCCCGGATCTGGCCACTCAGCTCTTCGGCGGTTGCATCTCTCACCGAGAACTCGCTCCTATTCCGTCCGTGCAAAAGCCTTTCTGCGAGGCGCGAAGCCTCCTCTTCAGCCTCCACGATTGCCGCACGACGCTTCTCGTCGAGCAGCTGCTCGCGGGCTCTGCCTACACCTACGCACTCCCCATGGGTAGGAGGGCGGCCCCGGCCTCTGCGGGCCGCAGTGCTTTTGTCTGCCGGGACTTTGGCAGGCGAGAGATCTGAAGAGACCTCATCTGCGCGCCGTTTGCCGGCTCTCGTGGTCCTGCCGCTGGTGCGTGAAACCGACGGCGATCTCGACAAAATGCCCGAAGATGCAGACTCATAAGAATCCGCAATCTCCAGGCTGTTGTCCAATCCCTGTTTTTTACATCCGGTAAGGGTGACCTCGTCCTCAGACTCGGAGAAATCCCCGAGCCTAAAAAACTGGCTACCCGACTGTCCCGCCTGTGGTGTAATACATCGTTCGAGCCGAACGACTGGCATCCTGAAAAGGACGTCACCATCACCCTCTCTTTTTCCTTCTTTGTGAGCGCCTTGCGCTCGGGGGTTGGTCGCTAAATTACAAGATTTATTGTTTGAGCAAGCCATCTTCAATTTCCTTCTATATTCAGTCGGTGGTGACCCCACCCACCACGGAGCCCCATCTGGGGAGGTGCCACTGACACCCCAGGGTTTCCCACCGACCATAGCAGGGACGCCACTTCCCTTTCGGGCAGACTAGCACGGGATCTTTGACGAGACGGTTGGGGCAAGGTGAGCACGCGTCGACCAGAACGCGCAACATCACCGAGCCCGCCGCCTGCCCTGCCCCCCGTACCCCCCGCGTCACCGTTGGACGAGGGTTAAGCCGCTCGCCCGCAGCCGAATAACCCGTGGACCGGCTACTCCACGGGCCCCCCGTGTGCCCGGAATCCGAGGCCAAAGACAGCGTGTTGCCTGGGTGGTCTGCCTCAGGCTCAACGTCCAGGACCCTCTTCTCCCAGGATTACGGGACCCAGCGCACGGCACAAATGCGCTGCCCGGGTTGTCGTGATGACAGGCCACAACCCGGGAAAAACCCACGGATCCGGGCAAATGCCCCGACGACCCCAAAGCCCTACAACCCGGGCAAACGCCCCGCCGGTCTAGGCACCCCTATCTACGCCTCAGGTACTCAAGCCGCTCCGGTCCATTCCTTCGAGGAGGAGCAGGCGGAACAGCGAATACGAGAGGTCTTGAGCCATAAGGCCTTCCCCTCTGGCCCGACAGGCCCGTCGAGTTGACAAGACCTGCCGCGCTCTGGTTTTGGTTCGCGCCGGCCGAAGCCGGTACCCCCCATATCTGGGAGGCGTTCCCCTATCCACCACCTGGGGACGCGCCCGATGCGGGACCAGTAACCCGACACGGGAACCTAACCTAACCTAACCTAACCTAACCTAACCTAACCTAACCTAACCGTAGGATGGAGGACGGCAAGAAGCTTCCTAGCAACGACCCAGCACATCCCTATCGAGTTCGCTCTGTCCCACTCTGCCTCCACGGCCCGTCCACCTCGGCAATCTACCCGACGGTACAGGATAGACGACCACGCCAACTGGTCCGGATTCAAGGAGCGACTGGACGAGGCATTCCAGCGGTGGGGGGTGCTACAGGCTGACCCTCTGGCGCTCACTGAGTCAGAATTGGAGGAACACGTGAGACAGGTCACTGCAGCCATCAACGGTGCAGCGGAGGCTGCGTTTCCCACCATCACCGGTGAATGCAGACCCTGCAAGCCCCCGTTCTGGAACGAACACTTGGCAGCACTAAAACGTAGTCTGCTGCAAGCCAGGAGAGGGTACAGGAGGGCGAAGAGAAGAGGAGAACCTCCGGAAGCCATGGAGGTCCTGGCGACAAGGGTGCAGGAGGCTCACGATAACTACGTCAGGGACATCAGAGCGGAATCAGCCAAGAACTTCCGGGACTTCTGCGAGGCCCAGGGAATGGACACAGTGTGGACCGTTACAAACCCGGTTCTGCGCGGTGGCCATCCCAGAACCCCACCAACTACAGTTGCAACACCAACGGCACACACAACTGATGGCGAGGACACGGTCGAGGCCCTTCTGGCACACTTTTATCCGGCAGATCCCGAAGCACTCGATTCACCTGAGCAAGCCGAGGTAAGAGCCGGATGTAGGAGGCCACCCGACACTCCAGACGATCCGCCGTTCGTGGCCAGTGAGGTGCTGGAGGCGGCCAGGTCCATCTCACATAAAAAAGCCCCTGGCCTAGATGGACTTACATCGGATATCTGCTTAGTGGTCATCACCAGGTACCCGGAGCTGTTTACCAATATATTTAACCGATGCCTGGCTCTGGGATACTTCCCAAGGCTGTGGACGAACACGGTCCTCAAAATCATTCCCAAGCCTGGGGGAGGGGGCTCCCCTGAATTAAAGTCCCAGAGACCTATAGGGCTGATACCGGTATTTGGTAAAATATTGGAGAAACTTTTCACCGGGAGGATCACACACTGTATGGCCATCGGAAATACACTAAACCCAAGGCAATTCGGTTTCCGCCGTGGCTTATCTACAACGTCGGCCCTCCTGACAGCAGTCGGCAAGATCCACGACGGGATAAAGAATAAGCAACTGACAGTGGCGATATCGCTGGATATTCAGTCGGCCTTTGACCGAGCTTGGTGGCCTGCTGTTCTCACAAGGCTCAAAGCGATTGGCTGCCCCAAAAATATATTTAGAATCATATGCAACTACCTCAGCAGCCGCCCTATATTTTTAACCCACGCTGGGCACAGCGGGAGCGCGAGAACACAAAGAGGCTGCATCCAGGGCTCAGCCTGTGGTCCGGCTTTTTGGAACCTGCTTCTTGACGACCTGTTAGACCGGCCTCTCCCTGAGGGATGTCATCTGCAGGCATACGCGGATGACGTCTTTCTGGTTGTAGCGGCCGGGGACTGTCGAAGCGTGGAAAGGCTGGCTGGCGAGGCCCTGGACGGCATCGCGGCTTGGGGGCACAAAAACAAACTCGTATTCGCGCCAAATAAGACCAAGGCGCTAGCCTTCTCGCCTAAAGCGGCCAAGATTAAAATTACCATGTCGGGGATGCACATACCTTTTTCGCCGAACCTAAAACTACTAGGTGTCGTCATCGACGACAGGCTTAGATTCGGCCAGCACCTGGATCACCAGATCGGCAAGGCGAAAAAGCTATTCACAAGACTTTGTCTCTTCGCCAGACCCTCGTGGGGTCTGCAGCCGGCCAACGTCGAGGCCATTTATAAATATGTGGTGGCCCCGACCATAACATATGCAGCTGGGGTGTGGGGCAATATAACCCAACGCAAATATGCAAAGGATAAGCTTGCCTCGCTGCAGAGGGGCTTTGCAATCAAGGCCATTAGGGCCTATAAAACCACATCGACGGTCGCCGCCTTGGCTCTGGCCCGCTTTCCGCCACTAGACTTACAAATACAACACGTAGCCAGGATGGAGAGGGTGAGAGCCAGGGGCACCACTGACTACTTACCGGAGGATATCGCTCTGGAAAAGCCGTCGAACATCTCTAGCCTTTTGCACCCTGCCGACCGTGTAACGGTGGACTTCGACTTAGCACTCAATCAACAGAACATAGATGAGCTGTCCACCGAAACCACGATCCAAATATACACGGACGGCAGCAAACAGGAAGATGACACTGTCGGAGCGGCCATGGTCTGTGTCGACCCGGACCGCGGTGTAGGCGCCGTCACAATAAAGAGATTCAAGCTACACGACTCATGCTCTGTCTTCCAGGCGGAGCTATACGCCATTAAAGAAGCGTGTATCCTGGCAAAAGCGCGACAATACTCCGATGCGCTGGTCCTGTCCGACTCCCTTTCAGCGCTTAAGGCAATGGGCGACCGGAGCAGCCTAAACCCGCTTGTGGTCGAGATCCACAAGACTATTCATCACGGCGGGGGGCGGATCCGGTTCGCGTGGGTTAAGGCCCACTGCGGCATCGCTGGTAACGAACTGGCGGACGGGGAGGCGGGCAGGGCCTGCGCCTTGCATAAGGTCCCGGATTACTCGCTCTTCCCACTATCCTTCCCCAAGAAGAAATCTAAGGACCAACTTCGGGACGAATGGGAGGAGAGATACCAGTCGGCCACCCAGGGATCGTGGACAAGAGGGCGGTTTCCAACAGTGCAGGCCATTCACAACTTCTTCGGCCTCACGAATCCATCCTTCTTCCTGACGCAGTACCTGACGGGGCACGGCGCGCACCTCACGTACTTAAAACGGTTCAAGATCAAAGACAGTGATAGCTGCCCCTGTGTCGGTGGAGCACAAGATCCCGATCACCTCGTCAGGTACTGCGACAGGTTCGCTCGACGTAGGGAGGACTTTCTGGCCCAGGTCACTCCGACTTCAACCAACGAGCTCCCGCTGGACCCATACGATCTGGGTCACCTGGCCAGAAAACCTAAAACCGTCAAGGCCTTCGTCGGGTTCATCGAACATATCTACAAAAACCTAAAAAACTTTAACCACCCACCCGATTAGTCACATAGGTAAAATACTATATTTATATTTTTATGGTTTTCTTATATTTATACTTTTGGCTGTCAAAATATTAAATTTACACAAAAACAGTTAAGGGAACCATGTAGCTTCCAATCATGATTAGGGACAAATAGCAAAAAATCTGCTCAAATCTTTTACCTTGTATAGCACTTTTCGGTCGTATTAGCTCACAGGAGTGGTTCTGTGCACGCTCCGCTGTCTTAATAGTCTCGTGTAATTTTAATATACTTTTCATACAAACTTACCCAATTTTGACACTTTTTCCTTCACTGTAAAAAATTTTGTTTCAACCTTTCGGCTAATACTTACCTTATATTGACCGAGTCTTAATATATGAACGTGGACCGGCGGTCCTAGGTCCCCGGCCCGTAGTACTCTTGTGAGGCCGGGTGCCAGGGACCGACGGTTCACTAGGTTTGCTTATATAATAGTGGCCATTCGTGCAATAGCTGCATAATAGTGACCCAATGCCTGTGAAAATAGTTATACTTTAGCTGTACATAGTCAGTTGTAGACCACTGTTAAAATAATAAGTAAATATTTATATTTAAGCTATACTTATTACTACTTAGCTATACTTATTATTACTTATTATTATATATACTTATTATTTAGTCAGTAGGGGAAAAAAAAAAAAAAAAAAAAAAAAAAACATTACTTCATAAGTATTTACAATATTTTTGTATACTTAAGCTGTACATACTTAGTTATTAGCAACTGTTCAAATAATAGTCATAGTTCATGTTTATTAATAAGTAAGATATATTTAAAAAAAAAAAAAAAAAACATTACTTCATAGGCATTTACAATATTTTTGTATATTCAAGCTGTACATTCTTAGTTATAAGCTACTGTTAAAATAATAAGTTTTAATCATAAGTCATAGCTCCTATTTAGCATAAGGTAAATATTAAACAATGTTTAATAATGATGACTTCTCATAAGTCCATAGATTTGCATAACAGTTATACTTTAGTTTACGTAATTAACATCTCATTGTATACATTTTATAACTATTATGGGAAAAAAAAAAAAAAAAAAAAAAAAAAAAAAAATAGTAATCATAATTAAAAATAATAATAATTAAAAATATGTAATTAAAAAAAAAAAAAAAAATTAAAAAAAAAAAAAAGATTAAGGGAAAAAAAAAAAACAATATATACTTCTTTTGTAAATAAGATACCATTGGCAAGAACAGCAAAAGGAAAATACGAAGACTTCGAGCAGGCCGGAGCACGGACATCCCGGACTGGAACTGGGCTGAAGGCATCGGGTCAGAGACTGGGCACTTGAGATAGTGAAGGAGGCTCAAAGACCGCGGCCCGGACACGTTGGGCCATTGGGCCAGAGGCCGCGGACATCGGGCTGGGGACCGGGCACTTGGGCTGGAGGTGGTGGTGGTCCGAAGATTGGCAGGGTCGCAGCGGGACAAAAGCTGTTGACCTTAGGCCGGAGACCAGAAGAGAAGAGAGCCCAATCGAATCTGATGTTCCACAAGAGTGGCCCTAAGACCGACCCCTGTGGAACGCCGCATCCGGCCAAGTGCCGCAAACGACCGTCCACCGAATCACACGCAACCTCTCGTCCTTCCAGGTACGATGCGATGGTTTCCTGCAGGTAAACAGGCACTCCGTGGAATCGGAGCGCCTGCTTTATCGTGGTCCACGGCAGCGTGTTGAACGCGTTGGCAATGTCGATAGACACGGCCAACAGCACACCGCCGCTCTCCACCGCTTCGCTGGCGAGCGATTTTACCCGCAGGATAGCATCGATCGTAGAGCGCTCTCTCCTGAAGCCATACTGAACATCCGACAAATTCGGCCCATCCGTATCCAGGTGCTGAACGAGGCGGTTTGCAACGACTCTTTCAAAGAGCTTGCCCACCTCATCCAGCAACACGATCGGACGGTATGCCGAAGGGGAGTCGGTCGGACGTCCGTCTTTATTCAGAAGCACGAGCCTCCCTTCCTTCCATAGCGCCGGGAAGCGCCCCTGTTCTAGGCAAGCGGTTAGGAGCCTACGAAGGCGGTCACCCAGTATATCCGATACGAGAACCCAGATTTTATTTGGAAACCCGTCAGGACCCGGGGCCACGTTCTTGGCCTTCAACCGCTCTAATGCCGCGCCGAACTCGCCCTCGGACACGGGGTCAGGGGACTCTCTGGAGGCCACGGGGTGTGGCAACATCGAAGGCGGGGTGTGTTCCACCTGAGCTGGGAACAAGGTGGACACGACTCTTCGGAGGAACTCGGGCTCTAGCCTTTCCGTGACCGGGGGTGCCCATGGGCGGAGTTTCCCCCGCACCGTGCGGTACGGGCGTCCCCACGGATCAGCATCGAGCGATGCAAGGAGCTCCTCCCTCGCCTTGAGTTTCGCCTCCAGGATGGCGATCTTGAGCGCCTGCTTCGCTTCTCTGTAGGCCTGATAAAGCGGCTCGTCCAGCGCCGGATCACGGCGTCTGCGTCTTCGGTGTCTGGCTGAGGCGCGACGCGCCGCGATACACACGCGGCGCAGCTCCGCAACCTCATCCGTCCACCAATAGACGTTCCGCCGGGGAAGAGAAGGTCCGGACCGAGGCATGGACGCGTCACACACGTCCGTAACGGCCTCCCGGAACCATTCCGCTTCCGCATCCACTTGGACGGGCTCGGGACCTACAGGCAGCCAGGCCTTGACGACCGCAGCTTCCCGCGCTGTGTCTCTGTCCAGGCAACTGAGCCTCCATCGGGGGTATGTCGGGTGGGGTGTACCGCTCGGAGGGATCACGGGACCGGAGGCGGAGATGTCAAACCGGATGTACCGGTGATCCGACAATTCTTCCGCCTCTGTGACCACTCTCCAGCCACTTATTCGAGCTGCAACCGCGGGGGTCGCGAACGTTATTGTAACAATGCGCACTTATGTTCCGCTAAATCAATATTATTTCCCTAAATTTTATCTTAATCTTAAAACGTATAATAGGAAAACAATATATAAATAATGTTATAATAGACAAATATTACTATAGTAACTCGTACCGCGAACGACAGAGCTGGCAACCGACCGGTTAGGAACGGATCACGCGCACCGGTCAGCGACTCATTCAGATTCGCTTCGCGAGTCGAACGCAGTCCCGATTCCAACACTTGGAGTGCGGACGTGCGTTCATTAAACTACCAAACTTTGAATTTATAACGGCTTCAGATATATGCCAAAATATATTACGAGTTTAGGAATCGCCTAAAGAATAATTAAATACGCGGCTGTGCTTGTAAAAGTGTTCCCATACTGGGTGAGTTGTGAATTGATTATTTTATGCTTGTGTTTGTGCTTTAGTATGTACTATTCTCGCAGATTAGTAGTATACCTTCCTTCTTGCTTAAAAAAATAACGGTCGATAATGAAATCGGTGCACGTAATGCTATGTTCTACAAAGCATTATCTTATGGTCTTTATATCTTTTATTACGACCTCATACAATCGCAGGTTACCGTATAGAATGAGTACATTGTTCAGTCACTCTTATTTTAAAATTAGGTAAACTTATTATTTGTAACTTTTTGTAATAAAGATAGTGTTCATAAAGATGAAATAAGAAACCAAAAATTTGCGCACGGGCGGGACTTGAACCAGCAACCTTTTGGCAAACCGGGCCAAACGCTCTTACCAATTGAGCTACCGTGCTGTTAGTCCGACCCTGCGAAATTTGTGGTCTCTTATGAAAACGTCAATTGCGTGACGCTTAGCGCCATCTAGCCGACTGTTTATGAAACAGATGGCCCAAGCAGTTATTCTTTACAGAATAAATTCAACTTGGAAATTGATGGTGATAGTGTTATTATTATATTGAAAATGCTGCTTAATCATTTCATATAAATAATGTTGTGTGTTGACGGCACCTAACTTAGTAATTATTTATAACTGTTTTTTTTTATTATTTTGAATATCAACCACCATGATTATTTTGCCCGCCTAGCAAACGCTAAATTGTAGATAGTCTAGCTAGCTTCACAATCCTAGTGCTTCCTATTTCCGAGTTTTAAGAACAGGGTTCTTAAATTATCGTGTGGTTCTAGGAACACATCCCTGATTTTGGAAACTGAGAAATTAACCACCTGCGGCGATTGACGCCGGAAAGAGGAGACTGGGGCTAATTGGAAGAGAGGCGGAAAGTAAAGAAGAAGGAGAAGAAGGATCGGGAGAACAGGGGAGTGTTGCCGGTGGACTTCGATTTGAGCGGGAATAGACCTTGGCCGAACTACCCTCAAACTTATTTTCAATAAAAATTTAATTTATGTTATTCCTTATCTTTCATTTTATTCTAAATCTTATTTGTCCACCCTCCTAAAGGGTGACATTATGTCCACGACGGACTCCCCCTGCGGTCGCACGCAAGTGGGTTCGGTTCCCACGTTGACGATAACAAGTCCGTTGGACACCGCCCAGTCCAGCAGACTCTCCCCTTTGGGGTCAGTGTGACGTGACCCCCAGGCTATATTCTTAGCGTTGAAGTCGCCGCCAACGATCACCGGCAAGGTGGACTGACGGAGAACCGACCCGAAACGGTCCAGATCGGCCTCGAACTCGCTCCTGGTTCGGCTGGGGGGGCAATAAACCCCCACCAGCAGAAACTCCCTGCACTTGGCGGCGACGAAACCGCTCTGCCTGGCTACAACGTCGATGGGATGCGCCCCTGACACCATGATGGCCGACAGGCCGCTCACGTCCCCGACCCAGTTCTCCCGGTCAGCCGGTATGAAATAGGGTTCGGAGACGAGGACGGCGTCTATGGACCACTCCGCCGCGTGCTGCAAGAGGATATCCTGCGCAGCGGCAGAGTGGTTCACATTCGCCTGCAGAACGCTGAAGGCCATCTTAGCGCGCTGTTTCTTCTGCCTCCATGATAGTGGGCCTTTCGGCCACGGACGGTGTGGCTGGAGTCCTGGCCACTGTCTTCGCCACTCGATTGCCATGCTTGGGCGGTTTGCAGCTTTTGCTGCCCACCCGGTGGTTCGCTGGCAACCCTGCGTCCGCGCACAGAGGGCAGTGCGGCGAGGCAGTGCATCCCCTGGCTGCATGTCCCGGCTTACCACAGCGGTAGCACAGGTCGCTGCGATCGGCTGTCGAAGGGCAGCTCTCACGGGCGTGTCCCACCTCCAGGCACCGGAAGCACTGAAGCGGCTTTCGGTCCATTAGCCTGGTCTGGGCGGAGACCCATCCCACTAAAACTCTCCCTTTGACGACCTTCTGGGCTACAGCGATCGGAACCTTAACAATGCAGGCCCCTGTGCCCCGAAAAGATCGCCCGATCGACCCCACTTGGATCGACTTCGGATGGCAGCCTCCCGCCTTGGCGACAGCTTCGGCGACTTCGACCTTGGTCGCAGAGTCATCGAGTCCTGAAATCCGGACATCGACGCTCTTGGTCGGCCTGGTCACTTTAGCTATCGCGTCGGGGATGACCTCCCGCATTTTGGCTGCCAGGGTGTCAGCCTTTGTCTCGCTATCGGCGTCGGTGATCTCCAGGACCTTACCACCAGTTTTGGCGACCCTGAAGCGGACCCCGGAGATCCCCAGCGCACCGATGTCAATAGCCTGTTTGGCCCGGCCCAACACGGATTCATAGGAATGCTCCTTTCCCTCCAGCACTCCCGGTTGCATCGCCACCAAGATGGCGGCGGTCCTCGGCGGGCGGAGGTTTGGAGTCTTCCTCGGGGCAGTCGTCTTCCTGGACTGGGCCGTAGGCGCCTGCTGTGGAGCGGAACTTGGGCTCGCCTTTTTCCCACGCCGGACTACCTGTGTCCACGACTCGGCCCTAGGGCCAGCTGTGGACTCGGTTGTCGGGTGGGAATTCAAAGCTCGAGAGGCAGATGCAGGGGCGGACTCCTGGCCCTGGTTATGGGCCTTCTTCTTCTTGCTCCGCTTTCTCTTCTTCTTCTCACCGACGGGGACTGCGCCGGCAGTCGAGGTCGTGGCCACAGGGGCGGACACCTCGGACGGCACTTTGCCCGTCTGGGAAGAAGCGGCAGTCTTGGGCGACTTTGTCGGCGCTGCAGTCGGCGGCTGCTTTTTAGTCCTGTCGGCGGCGGCAGAAGGGCGCTCAACCTGAGCCTTGCGGGCGTCCGCAGCAAGTGGCGGGCGCAGGCGAGGCTCAGGGAGCAGCCGATCTTGGATGGACGCCAATTTGGCATCCATCATGCCTCCGATCTGGCGCATGAGGCGCTGCTCGAACTCCTCCCCAAAGGGGGCGGAGGTTGCAGGACGCATGTCCGCGAGCTTTTCAGCCCGCAGCTCCTGGACGACGCGCTTCAGGTCCGCGACGTCCTGCTCCAGGCGCTTGTTTGCGGCTTGCAGCCGCCGCGTCTCCTCGTCGGTAGTCCTCGCACTGAGGATGTCGACCACACGCGTGATGGAGTTAGCAGCCTCCTTCAGGGCACGCTGGAAGCTACCCTTCAGGTTTCCAGACTTGGCCACGCAGAACATAATAGTGTCCGTGGCAGCCCGGATCTGGCCAGTCAACTCCTCCGCGGTGGGATCCCTCGCTGCGAAGTCACTCTTATTGCGCCGGTGCGCAAGCCCGTCTGCAAGGCGAGATGCCTCCTCCTCCGCTTCCAATATCGCCGCACGGCGCTTTTCATCCCGCAGCTGTTCGCGGGCTCTGCCAACACCTACGTGCTCCCCAAGCGTAGGTGGGCGGCCCCGGCCTCGGCGGGCAGCTGTAACCTTGTCAGCCGGGACTTTGGCAGGGGAGAGGTCTGGAGAGGCCTCATCCGCCCGCCGTTTGCCGGCTCTAGTTGTCCTGCCGCTGGTGCGAGTCCCAGACGGCGATCGGGATGTGATTCCCGAAGACGCGGACTCGTAGGAGTCCACGATCTCCAGGCTGTTGTCAAGTCCGGGGGAGGGGGAAACACAAAGTGACGTCCCCTCTTTGTCACGTTCGGTAAGGGTTGCCTCGTCCTCAGACTCGGAAAAATCTCCGGGCCTAAAGAACCGGCTACCCGTCGGTCCAGTTAGCGGTGTTTTACACCTTTGCAGGAGGACAACGGACGTCCTGAAAAGGACGTCACCATCACCCTCTGCCTTTATCTCTGGTTGAGCGCCTTGCGCTCGGGGGTTGGTCGCATAATTTGAGGATTCCTTATTGCAAGCCATGTCCAGTGTCTACAAAATTCAGTCGGTGGTGACCCCACCCACCACGGAGCCCCATCTGGGGAGGTGTCACTGACACCCCAGGGTTTCCCACCGACCATAGCAGGGACGCCACTTCCCTTTCGGGCAGACTAGCACGGGATCTTTGACGAGACGGTTGGGGCAAGGTGAGCACGCGTCGACCAGAACGCGCAACATCACCGAGCCCGCCGCCTGCCCTGCCCCCCGTACCCCCCGCGTCACCGTTGGACGAGGGTTAAGCCGCTCGCCCGCAGCCGAATAACCCGTGGACCGGCTACTCCACGGGCCGCCCGTGTGCCCGGAATCCGAGGCCAAAGACAGCGTGTTGCCTGGGTGGTCTGCCTCAGGCTCAACGTCCAGGACCCTCTTCTCCCAGGATTACGGGACCCAGCGCACGGCACAAATGCGCTGCCCGGGTTGTCGTGATGACAGGCCACAACCCGGGAAAAACCCACGGATCCGGGCAAATGCCCCGACGACCCCAAAGCCCTACGACCCGGGCAAACGCCCCGCCGGTCTAGGCACCCCTATCTATGCCTCAGGTACTCGAACCGCTCCGGTCCATTCCTTCGAGGAGGAGCAGGCGGAACAGCGAATACAAGAGGACTTGAGCCATAAGGCCTTCCCTTCTGGCCCGACAGGTCCGCCGAGTTGACAAAACCTGCCGCGCTCTGGTTTTGGTTCGCGCCGGCCGAAGCCGGTACCCCCCATATCTGGGAGGCGTTCCCCTATCCACCACCTGGGGACGCGCCCGATGCGGGACCAGTAACCCGACACGGGAATCTTTTTTTTTTTTTTTTTTTTTTTTTTTTTTTTTTTTTTTTTTTTTTACGTCAGGAAATGCCAATTACGCACCGTACCTCTCCGTTGGGGAACGGAGAGGCGTGTGTGGGACTCCCCCAGATTCGGGTATACCCACTAAAACCTGACGACGCCCGCCGCATGTTGGCCGTGACAGCAGGGGCCGCGGTATCTCAACAGTTCCACGACCCTTGCCAGCGGCAACGTCCGCCCTCTAAGCGGAGGGCGGATCTCCATGGAGTGGGGCGAGGCGTGATACGAACCCACTCCAGAGTAAGTAAGTAAGTAAGTCTTTATTTGCGAGAATACAGTTACAAAGATCTTAAATTAAAAATTAAAAAAATAAATCCAGTGTATTCTACCAATAATATGGTATGCAAATTTTCACATAATCATGCGACAGAACAATTAATATGAATTCAATAATGAATTAATATGAATTCTCGCTTGCGACCATTTTTGACAAAACAGTCGGCAAGCTGAGGTCTCCGCCTCCGAGAGCCGCGGTCAAGTCAGCCCTCGGCTCCACCCATGCTGGGCAGTCCACCATTGTGTGCTGCGCCGTGTCTTCGGTACAGTCACAATGGTGACATCTCTGGGTCGGCTCCTTTCCAGCGACGACACACAGGTACCTCCCGAAGCATCCATGCCCTGAGAGGACCTGCGTAAGTCGGAAAGTGACCGACCCATGCCTCCGCTCAACCCATCTAGAGAGGATGGGATGGAGAGCCTCCACTGCCCGGCGTCGGGACTCGGTAGGATGTTGACCGAGTCCCTCAACGAGTTGCCGCCGCCACTCCTCCAGAGCCAGCTCGTGGGCCGCCGTTCGCCACCTCACTATGGTGTCTTTTGGGGGCCGGCAGCCCTGGCTCTGTGCGTGCGCTGTTACACGCCAGTAGACCGAGGACTGAACCCCGGCCTCCAGGTCCCACGGAAGAGACCCGGCGAGAGCGCACGCAACCTCAAACGAGATAGTGCGGTATCCCCGGATGGCCCTGATCGCCAAGACCCTCTGCACCTGGCGCAAGAGTGCCCGATGGCGATTCTTGAGGGACCCCGACCATATCGGGGCTCCATAGAGGGCCATTGACCGCACCACTCCGAGGTACAGGCGACGACATACTCCGTCACCTCCACCAAGGTTGGGCAGCAGGCGACCAAGGGCACTAGCTGCTCCTAACAGTCGTGGGACCAACTTCTCGAAGTGGGCTAGGAACCCCCACTTGCTGTCCAGCACGACACCGAGGTATTTAAGCGACACGGGAATCTAACCTAACCTAACCTATCCTTTTTTTTTTTTTTTTTATCGCAGGAAAACCCATTTATGAGCCGTAGCCGAGACCGGGGGGCCTCAGCCGTGTGTGGGACTCCCACCGCTCAACGAAGAGCGGAGACTACCCACCAAAACCTGCGGCTTCCCTTCCCTGTCTACAGGGCGACATGGGGGTCTAGCAAAAGCCTTGACATCCACGAACGCCCCGGACAGCTGCCCGCCTACACGGCGGGCCCAGCGCGCCCCCCTTGCGGGGGGACAGAGGGAATAGCCGGGGACGCGGCACTATTCCCTCTCGACGGTGGTGGCGCGTGCAATGCAGGAGGAGGCACCCCCGTGCCTCCAGCCTGCATGCCACCTTGGGGGACAAGTGAGCGATTGTACAACCGCCGTCTCCTGCCCACCCTCCGTCTGCGGAGCGGGGGCGCTGAGGGATCAACCTCCCTTTCCCGCTCCGCCGCCTCCTTCTGCGAAATGACAGTCTCGCAAAAGGTGGCCACCGCCTTCCAAGACTTCTCATCGTCTAGCATGGCGTTCACCATAATAGGCAATGACAGGTCCTGGCCGACTGCCGCCACTAGAACCCGGCGCTGCTCCTCCCAGCCTGGACAGACTGCGAGGGTATGCTGCGCTGAGTCCTCCGTCGCACCACACTCGTGGCACGACGGGGACCCCTCTCTCCCGATCCGATGCAGGTAGTCACCGAAGCAACCATGCCCGGTAAGCACCTGCGTCAGCCGAAAGGAGAGGAACCCGTGGGGCCTTTCCAACCACCGATCTATAACTGGCCCGATCGCGTCTAGCGTGCGTCGTCCAAAAGGAGCACGGGTCAAGTCTTCCTGCCAGCGGATGATCATGGCCTCGTGCGCCTCTCGCTTCATTGCGCCTCGTCCCTCTAAGGATGGACGGACTCCAAGAGCTTTCTGACCCGCCATCCAGTGGTAAACGATGGCCAGAACTTGGGCATCTAATTCCCACGGCGGAGTGCCCGCTAGGGCACATGCAACTGCGCCACCAACAGTCCGGTAAGCCCTCGCAATCCGCTGAGCAATGGCTCGTTGAGGCCTGCGGAGGAGGGAACCTAACCTAACCTTTTTTTTTTTTTTGGTTTCGCTGGAAAATGCTTTACGCATACCTGCCGCCCTCGGGGGAAGGCAACAGGTTATGTGGGACTCTCCCCGATCGGGGCATACCCACTAAAAACCAGCGGCGTTCTCGGGAGCCTTGAGTTCGGGGCCACGAGTCAGCGCCATAAGCACACATCCGCGGCCCCTCACTGACTAGACCGACACACGGTCTCACCCGATCTGAAGAGGGCAAGTGCCCCTGCCTCCAGCGCCGAAGGAGGTTATCCTCCGGCTTGATGTCCCGACGATGCGTAGAACGCATTACACACCATCGCGCCTCTTAGTGGGAAGCGGACGCCCCCGCGTCCACGACCCGAGGCACAGGGAGGGGCATGTGCAGGTGGTGGAGGTTCCTCCTGCGCCCAGTACGCCTTCGGCGCATAAGGAGTGCGTCAGCCGCAGCCTCTCGCTCTCGCTCCGCGCTCTCCTTTTCGGCGATCACCCGCTCGCAAAATGCGGCCATGGCTCGCCATGCCTCCCTGTCGTCGACCATACGCCGGACTATAGAGCCCAGGCTGAGGTCGGTCCCCACGTGTGCTCGGAGGGCACGGCGGTCAGCGACCCACGCCGGGCACACCTCGAGGGTGTGCTGTGCCGTATCCTCCGGAGCATCGCAGTGCCAGCATCGGGTTGTGGGTTCCCTGCCAATGCGGCAGAGGTATGACCCAAAGCACCCGTGGCCTGTAAACACCTGCGACATCCGGTATGTCACTTGGCCGTGTGGTCGCTCGACCCATTCTTTGAGAACGGGGAGTACGGCTTCAATGACCCGGACGCCAAAGTGGCTACTGGCCAATCTACGGCGCCACTGCTCGTGGGCTAGCTCTGTGAGCTGTGTCCTTTCCGATTCCACCTCCGTCGGTGCGGGCCTATTGCCCTGAGATCTTTGGTCTCCCCGCCACTGGTATAACGCGGCGAGGACCAGGGAGTCGAGATCCCAGGGGAGGCTGCCGGCCAGGACCAGCGCAGCATCGGTGGAGGTGGTGCGGTAGGCTCGCGCTAAACGCAGGGCTAACACCCTTTGAGCCTTCCGCAAGACTGTCACGTTCTCGGACGAGAGGGCGTCATGCCACACTGGGGCACCGTAAAGTGCCATCGAGCGGACCACCCCTAGGTACAGTCGTCGAGGAGCCGTCGACGGACCACCCAGGTTTGGCAGTAACCGGGTCAAAGCACCCGCGGTCGCATTGAGTTTGGTAGCGAGCTGACGGAAATGGGCCTTGAACCGCCACCTTCCGTCAAGCACAAGCCCAAGGTACCGGATGGTGGATGAAACCGGGATCAGAACCCCATCCACCATCAACCCAGTGCCCGCAGGCGGCGCACGTCGTCGGCCGTGAAAACACAGCGCCTCAGACTTCTCCAGCGCCACCCGCAGCCCCAAAAGGCGGATTCGGTGTACCATCACAGCGACCCCAGCAGTCGCACGACGTGCAGCATCGGCAAAAGAGTCACCGCGAGCTGTCAGCAGGGTATCGTCGGCGTAACAAGTCACGCCAACCCCCGCGACGAACTGGCCGCGGAGAGCCCAATCGAATCCGATGTTCCACAAGAGTGGCCCTAAGACCGACCCCTGCGGAGCCGACCAAGTGCCGCAAACGACCGTCCACCGAATCACACGCAACCTCTCGTCCTTCTAGGTACGATGCGATGGTATCCTGCAGGTAAACAGGCACTCCGTGGAATCGGAGCGCCTGCTTTATCGTGGTCCACGGCAGCGTGTTGAACGCGTTGGCAATGTCGATAGACACGGCCAACAGCACACCGCCGCTCTCCACCGCTTCGCTGGCGAGCGATTTTACCCGCAGGATAGCATCGATCGTAGAGCGCTCTCTCCTGAAGCCATACTGTACATCCGACAAATTCGGCCCATCCGTATCCAGGTGCCGAACGAGGCGGTTTGCAACGACTCTTTCAAAGAGCTTGCCCACCTCATCCAGCAACACGATCGGACGGTATGCCGAAGGGGAGTCGGTCGGACGTCCGTCTTTCTTCAGAAGCACGAGCCTCCCTTCCTTCCATAGCGCCGGGAAGCGCCCCTGTTCTAGGCAAGCGGTTAGGAGCCTACGAAGGCGGTCACCCAGTATATCCGATACGAGGACCCAGATTTTACCTGGGATCCCGTCAGGACCCGGGGCCACGTTCTTGGCCTTCAACCGCTCTAATGCCGCGCCGAACTCGCCCTCGGACACGGGGTCAGGGGACTCTCTGGAGGCCACGGGGTGTGGCAACATCGAAGGCGGGGTGTGTTCCACCTGAGCTGGGAACAAGGTGGACACGACTCTTCGGAGGAACTCGGGCTCTAGCCTTTCCGTGACCGGGGGCGCCCACGGGCGGAGTTTCCCCCGCACCGTGCGGTACGGGCGTCCCCACGGATCGGCATCGAGCGATGCAAGGAGCTCTCCCTTTGCCTTGAGTTTCGCCTCCAGGATGGCGATCTTGAGCGCCTGCTTCGCCTCTCTGTAGGCCTGGTAAAGCGGCTCGTCCAGCGCCGGATCACGGCGTCTGCGTCTTCGATGTCTGGCTGAGGCGCGACGCGCCGCGATACACACGCGGCGCAGCTCCGCAACCTCATCCGTCCACCAATAGACGTTCCGCCGGGGAAGGGAAGGTCCGGACCGAGGCATGGACGCGTCACACACGTCCGTAACGGCCTCCCGGAACCATTCCGCTTCCGCATCCACTTGGACGGGCTCGGGACCTGCAGGCAGCCAGGCCTTGACGACCGCAGCTTCCCGCGCTGTGTCTCTGTCCAGGCAACTGAGCCTCCATCGGGGGTATGTCGGGTGGGGTGTACCGCTCGGAGGGATCACGGGACCGGAGGCGGAGATGTCAAACCGGATGTACCGGTGATCCGACAATTCTTCCGCCTCTGTGACCACTCTCCAGCCACTTATTCGAGCTGCAACCGCGGGGGTCGCGAACGTTATGTCCACGACGGACTCCCCCTGAGGTCGCACGCAAGTGGGTTCGGTCCCCACATTGACAATAACTAGTCCGTTGGACACCGCCCAGTCCAGCAGACTCTCCCCTTTGGGGTCAGTTTGACGTGAGCCCCAGGCTATATTCTTGGCGTTGAAGTCGCCACCAACGATCACCGGCAAGGTGGACTGACGGAGGACCGACCCGAAACGGTCCAGGTCGGCCTCGAACTCGCTCCTGGTTCGGCTGGGGGGGCAATAGACCCCCACCAGCAGAAACTCCCTGCACTTGGCGGCGACAAAACCGCTCTGCCGGGCTACAACGTCGATGGGATGCGCCCCGGACACCATAATGGCCGACAGGCCGCTCACATCCCCGACCCAGTTCTCCCGGTCAGCCGGTATGAAGTAGGGTTCGGAGACGAGGACGGCGTCTATGGACCACTCCGCCGCGTGCTGCAAGAGGATATCCTGCGCAGCGGCAGAGTGGTTCACATTCGCCTGCAGAACACTGAAGGCCATCTTATCCCGCTGTTATTTCTGCCTCCATGGAAGTGGGCCTTTCGGCCGCGGACGGTGCGGCTGGAGTCCTGGCCACTGTCCTTCCCGCTCGATTGCCACGCTTGGGTGGTTTGCAGCTCTTGCTGCCCACCCGGTGGTTCGCTGGCAATCCTGCGTCCGCGCACAGAGGGCATGCATGTCCCGGAACACCACAGCGGTAACAAAGGGTACTGCGATCGGTGGTCGAAGGGCAGCTCTCGCGGGCATGTCCCACCTCCAGGCACCGGAAGCACTTAAGTGGCTTCGGGTCCATAAGCCTGGTCTGGGCGGAGACCCAGCCCACCAAAACTCGCCCATTTATCACCTTCTGGGCTGCAGAAATCGGCACTTTCACAATACAGGCCCCTGTGCCCTGAAATGATCGACCAATCGACCCCACCTGGATCGATTTGGGATCACAGCCCCCTGCCTTGGCGACAGCTTCGGCGACTTCGACCTTGGTCACAGAGTCGTCGAGTCCCGAGATCCGGACATCGACGCTCTTGGTCGGCCTGGTCACCTTCGCTATCGTCTCAGGGATGACCTCCCGCATCTTGGCTGCCAGGGTGTCAGCCTTCGCGTCACTATCGGCACCGGTGATCTCCAGGACCTTGCCGCCAGTTTTGGCGACCCTGAAGCGGATCCCGGAGATCCCCAACGCACCGATATCTATTGCCTGCTTGGCACGGCCCATCACTGACTCGTATGAGTGCTCCTTGGCCTCCAGCACTCCCGGTTGCATCGCCACCAGGATGGCGGCGGTCCTCGGCGGGCGGAGGTTCGGAGTCTTCTTCACGGGGGCAGTTGGCCTCTTGGGTTGGACCGAAGGCTGCTGCTGCGGGGTGGAAGCCAATGACGGCTTTTTCTTACGCCTAACTACCTCTGTCCACGAATCGGCTCCAGGGCCAGCTGCGGACTGGGTTGTTGGGCGGGAACTCCCAGCTTGGGAGACGTAAGCGGGCGCGGACTCGGGGGCTTGACGGGCCTTCTTCCGCTTGTTCCGCTTTCGCCTCTTCTTCTCCCCAGCGGGGACTGCACCGGCAGTCGAGGTTGTGGCCACAGGGGCGGACACCTCGGACGGCGCTTTTCCCGTCTGGGGAGAGTCGGCTTTCTTGGGCGGTGCTGCGGTTGGCGGCTGCTTCTTCGCCTTGGCTGCGACGGCAGAAGGGCGCTCAACCTGAGCCTTGCGGGCGTCCGCGGCAAGTGGCGGGCGCAGGCGAGGCTCAGGGAGCAGCCGATCTTGGATGGACGCCAATTTGGCATCCATCATGCCTCCGAACTGGCGCATGAGGCGCTGCTCGAACTCCTCCCCAAAGGGGGTGGAGGTTGCAGGACGCATGTCCGCGAGCCTTTCAGCCCGGAGCTCCTGGACGACGCGCTTCAGGTCCGCGACGTCCTGCTCCAGGCGCTTGTTCGCGGCTTGCAGCCGCCGCGTCTCCTCGTCAGTAGTCCTCGCACTGAGGATGTCGACCACACGCGTGATGGAGGTGGCAGCCTCCTTCAGGGCACGCTGGAAGCTGCCCTTCAGGTTTCCGGACTTGGCCACGCAGAACAAAATTGTGTCCGTGGCAGCCCGGATCTGGCCAGTCAACTCCTCTGCGGTGGGATCCCCCACTGCGAAGTCACTTTTATTGCGCCGGTGCGCAAGCCCGTCTGCTAGGCGAGAAGCCTCCTCCTCCGCTTCCACCATCGCTGCACGACGTTTCTCGTCCCGGAGTTGTTCGCGGGCTCTGCCAACACCTACGTACTCCCCATGCGTAGGTGGGCGGCCTCGTCCCCTGCGGGCAGCAGTTATTTTGTCAGCCGGAACTTTGGCAGGAGAGAGGTCTGAGGAGGCCTCATCCGCGCGCCGTTTGCCGGCTCTTGCTGTCTTGCCGCTGGTGCGAGTTCCAGACGGCGACCGAGATGTAATGCCCGAAGATGCGGACTCGTAGGAGTCCACTATCTCCAGGCTGTCGTTCCGGTTGTAGTAGTCAAATCCAGGTGAGGGGGAAACACAAAGTGACGTCCCCTCTTTGTCATGTCCAGTAGGGGTGACTTCGTCCTCTGACTCGGAGAAATCCCCGGGCCTGAAGAAACGGCCACCCGACGGTCCAACCAATGGTGTATCACACCTTTCCAAGCGGACAACGGGCGTCCTGAAAAAGACGTCGCCGTCACCCACTGCTTTTTTCTCAGTTTGAGCGCCTCGCGCTCGGGGATTGGTCGCAATTTTAATTTCAATATCCTTTTTAGAGCAAGCCATTGTCCGTTGTTGTATCAATTCAGTCGGTGGTGACCCCACCCACCACGGAGCCCCATCTGGGGAGGTGCCACTGACACCCCAGGGTTTCCCACCGACCATAGCAGGGACGCCACTTCCCTTTCGGGCAGACTAGTACGGGATCTTTGACGAGACGGTTGGGGCAAGGTGAGCACGCGTCGACCAGAACGCGCAACATCACCGAGCCCGCCGCCTGCCCTGCCCCCCGTACCCCCCGCGTCACCGTTGGACGAGGGTTAAGCCGCTCGCCCGCAGCCGAATAACCCGTGGACCGGCTACTCCACGGGCCCCCCGTGTGCCCGGAATCCGAGGCCAAAGACAGCGTGTTGCCTGGGTGGTCTGCCTCAGGCTCAACGTCCAGGACCCTCTTCTCCCAGGATTACGGGACCCAGCGCACGGCACAAATGCGCTGCCCGGGTTGTCGTGGTGACAGGCCACAACCCGGGAAAAACCCACGGATCCGGGCAAATGTCCCGACGACCCAATGCCCTTCGACCCGGACAAACGCCCCGCCGGTCTAGGCACCCCTATCTTCGCCTCAGGTACTCAAGCCACTCCGGTCCATTCCTTCGAGGAGGAGCAGGCGGAGCGGCGAATACGAGAGGACTTGAGCCATAAGGCCTTCCCTTCTGGCCGAGGGGCGACGAGGCGGCAAACGCACGCCGAGCTCGCCCAGAGGACCGAAGTCCTGGGACATCCCCTGCCTCCTCTGCTTAACCAGAGGGGTGCCGGGAGTCCAACGACTGTTAGTGAGCCGCCGCTCGATGCGAGACAGACGCGACTCACTATGGCCACTGCCGCCCGATACGGGTACAGACGCAGCGGCACTCTCCACGGAGCATCTTGGCTTCACCCGCCGCTGGATTGCGACAGGCTACTGAGCCCCCTCGCCACGACAAGGCGTGCTCCATTCGAGGGGGCGACACGGGAACCTTTTTTTTTTTTTTTTTTTTTCCGCTGGGAAAAATGCATTACGCATCCCCACCCGTCGGGGGACGGATGGGGTATGTGGGACTCCCGGGGACTCCCGGTATACCCACTAAACGACCCAGCGGCACTCCCGCATCGCCTTTGGTGGCGGGGTTCTGGGAATCGGCATAGCCTTTGCGTCCAGTTCCCCGCCGGCGTTTGCCCGCCTTACAGCGGCGGGCCCGTCACGCCCCTCCCGCTAATGGGAAGGGGCTCGAGGATGACTCGTGGTGCTCGGTCATCCTCGTTCGGCTGGGTGATAAGCAGTGCAATGCGGACGAGGGCGCCCCCGCGCCTGTCGCCCGCTGCTTATCACCGGGGGAGAAGAGGGTGGTTGACCACCCGCCTTCTCCTGCCTCTCCTTCGGCGGAGTATTGGCGCGAGAGGATCGTCCTGCCGCGCGCGCTCCGCCTCCTCCTTCTGTGACATGACGTCTTCACAGAAGGAGGCTACCGCCACCCACGCCTCCTCGCTCCCCAACATGGCAATTACCACGGCGGGAAGCGAGAGGTCCGGCCCGATTGCCGCGACAAGCCTGCGGCGCAGGTCGGTCCACGACGGGCACACCTCAAGGGTGTGCTGTGCCGTGTCCTCCGCCGCGCCACAGTCATGGCACGACGGGCTCTCCTCCCTCCCGATTCGGTGAAGGTACGACCCGAAGCAGCCGTGTCCGGACAGCACCTGCACCAATCGGAAGGTGAGGAATCCGTGCGGTCTGTCAAGCCAGTCCTTCAGGACAGGCCCAAGCGCGTCTAGGGTGCGACGGCCGAAAACTGCGGAGGCAAGGTCCGCCATCCAGTGATGGACGACGGCATCCCTCGCCTCCTGCCGGACAGCCTCGCGTTCTTCAGGGGCAGGGTGCTCACCGATTGCCCTTCGCCCCGCCGTCCATTCGTAGACTCTGGCTAGCACCCACGCCTCGAGCTCCCAAGGAGGGGTGCCAGCCAGAGCACACGCTGCTGCGAAGCTTACCGAGCGGTAAGCCCGCGCCACCCGTTGCGCAATGGCCCTCTGGGGCACCCGCAAGGCTGTGGCATTCTCCCTTCTTTGAAGGGAGTCTGCCCAGATAGGTGCCCCGTACAGGGCTATGCTCTTCAGGATGCCGGCGTAAAGCCGCCGGCATCGCCCGCCTGGCCCTCCCAAGTTAGGCATCAACCATGAGAGGGACCCCGCTGCCTTCAGCAGGCGCGACGACAGTCCGCTGAAATGCGGGCTGAAGCGCCACCTGCTGTCGAGCGTTAGACCCAAATATTTCATCTGGGTCTTAACCTCGATTCTGACACCCTCCACAAAGATGTGGGCGCCAGGTGGGCGGCGCTGCCGAGGCCCGTGGAAGAAAACGGCCTCGGTCTTATGCAACGCCACCCTCAGTCCAAGGCGGCGGATCCTATGAGCGACTAGCGATCCGCCCGCCGAGGCCAGACTGGCCGCCTCACCAAAATTCCCCCCTCGGGCAGTGAGGAGAGTGTCATCCGCATAATAGATGACACTCGTGCCCCGGAGGAGGGTCCCGCGCAGAAGCCAGTCGAACCCGATGTCCCACAGGAGTGGTCCTAGGACTGACCCCTGCGGAACACCGGACTCAACCGGGTAACGCAGGACCTGGCCAGCTTTGTCGACTACGAGGACCGCTCTGTCCTCCAAGTAACTGGCCAGGAGCTCCCTCATATATTGAGGCACTCCGTGAAACCGGAGTGCCTCGAGGACGGTCGCATGGGGAAGGGTGTTGAAGGCGTTGGCTATGTCGAACGACACAGCCAACACTCCGTCCCCAGCATCCGTCGCCTCCTTTACCACACCCTTTAATAGGGCGAGGGCATCTATTGTCGAACGCTCAGGTCGAAAACCAAACTGAGCGTCCGACAGATCCGGCCCAACCATCCTCAGGTGGTCTTTGAGGCGAGCGGCGATGATCCCCTCGAACATCTTACCGACCTCATCGAGGAGAACGATGGGTCGGTATGCCGAGGGAGATTCCGCCGGGCGTCCTTCTTTTCGGAGGAGGCATAAACGCCCCTCCTTCCAAGGTTTCGGAAACCTTCTCGACGCGAAGCACGCGTCAAAGAGGTCCCGAAACCTTTCTTCCATTTCGGTGGCGGCTATTGCCACCACCCTTGCTGGGACGCCGTCTGGCCCTGGGGCCGTCTTTTTCGCACGAAGGCGAAGAACCGCCGTACAAACTTCGACCCCAGTAAGAGGAGCCACCTGGTCCTCCTCTTCCTCCTGAACCACACCCTGCGGAGGGTTCATTGCTGGTGGGGTAAAAGCGTCGGCCCTGCCTGGAAACAGGGACCGTACGACCCCATCCAGCACAGGCTCAAGGGTCTCCGATACTGGGGGGCCGAAGGGACGCAGTTTGTTCCGCGCCGCCTTATATGGCCTCCCAAAAGGGTCTCCGTCAAGGCCTTCCAGTAGCTCAGCCTGCGCCGAGTCTTGGGCGGCGAGCATTTCCTTTTTAAGGACTCGCTTCGCCTCCACGTACAGGTCGTGAAGGCGGTCCTCGTTCTCCCGGTCGCGTGTTCGCCGCCGCCGGCTTCGAGCGTACTCTCTTCGAGCCGCCACGCAGGCAGTTCGAAGCGCTGTCAACTCCTCCGACCACCAATAGACGGCGCGTCGGGGAGGTGGTCGACGAGACCGAGGCATACTAGAGTTGCATACCTCGGTCAACGACTCCCTCAGCTCTGCCGCGGCAGCGTCTACGCCCACGACATTTACGTCAGGCGAAAGCCAGTCCTGGACGAACGCCGCCTCCCTCGCTGCCTCCCTGTCCAGGTGAACTAAGGCCCACCGAGGGAAAGGAGATTGTCCCGGAGGAGTCGTTCTCTGGGGACCTTGGGTGGAGATCTCCAACCGCACGTAGCGGTGGTCCGAGAAAGTCTCCATCGTGTCCACCCGCCAGTTTTTCACACGCGCGGCTAGCGTTGGTGAGGCAAAAGTGACGTCCACAATTGACCCCACCCACCGCCGCACGCACGTTTGGACCTCCCCTCTATTGAGAAGGGAGAGCCCGGAAGAGGCCGCCCACAGCTCGAGGGCCCGCCCGCGTGCATCGGTAGCTGGGTTACCCCAAACCACCGACTTAGCGTTCAGATCTCCCAGAACGGAGACCTGACGTAGCGCCACCCTTGAGATCACTGCGGTGAGGACTCCAAGGAAGTCCTCAAAGTCTGACAGTGGTCGGTTTGGGGAGAAATATACCCCAACAAAGACTATGTCTCCCCACGCGGCGGCCACGTATCCCGGTCCCTTCTCTAAGAGCGAGAGGGGGGGGGGAGTCCGTGGAAGACCGCGCCACAAGTGCCACTAAGCCGTCTCTATCCCCTAGCCAGCGGCCAGGGACAGAGTATGGCTCAGCGACAACCGCAACGTCCACCAACCACTCAGCCATGGTTTGCACCAGCAGGTCCTGGGCCACTCTGCAGTGGTTGGTGTTAGCCTGTAAAATGCGATGGACCACTGTCATTATTGGTCCATCGCATTGCCCTCTTCAGCCTGTTGTGAGGCCTCGACAGCCTCAACAGCTGCAGCAGGTCGAATTGGCGCCTGCGCTTGTCCCTTCTTTGGGGGAGGATTGCATTGCCTTCCTCCCATTACGTGGCCAGCTGGACGGCCACTGGCAGAGCACACCGCGCAGTGCGGTGTGGCAACACCGCACTCTGACGCCTTGTGCCCCGCTTCCCCGCAGCGGTAGCAGAGCTCCGACCTGTCCACTCGGGATGGGCACAGAGCTCTGGTGTGTCCTACTCCGAAGCACCTGAAACAACGGAAAGGCCGGTCCTCAAGTGCCCGGACCACAGCCACACAAAACCCTACGGGGAGTCGTCTTTTGGCCAGTACAGCCTTTGCCGCGACGACCGGGCACTCCAGGCGAATAGCGCCCAGACCACCGCGACCAGGCTTGATAGCCCCGCCCCGTATAGCTGCCGCGTCGCAGCCTCCTGTAGCGGCAACTGCCGCCACCACCTCATCTTTTGTGACCGAGTCTTCAAGATCGGTCACTTCCAATGTCGCGGTCTTTGTTGGCCTGGCAACTTTGGCCGCATCCGCTATGACCTCTTGCAGCTTAGTTGCGAAGAGGTCCGCATTGGCGCCACCCTGGGCCCCCGGAAACTCGAAGAGTCGAGCTCCGGTTTGGGTCCGGCGGCATGTCACCAGGCCAATACCCAAAGTGGCTGGGTTGGCGTTGGTACGAGCCCGTTTCAGGACGGATTCATACGTCTCGCCCTTCTCCATGGCCTCCGTAGTGAGCGTCACTACGACGGCGGCGGTTTTGGGAGGAACCAGTTTCCTCCCACTCGGCTTGGGGGCTGCTTTCCGCTTGCTATTTTCCCCTCCTTTGCTCGTCCCTTTGGACGAACCGGAGGGTACATTGGCGGGAGCAGCAGATTGCACTACCTTTTTGGCGCCTCTCTTCTTCCTCCTAACCACCTCAGTCCACTCGTTGGACGGAGTGCTGGAGGGAAGAAAGGCGTCTTCCCTCTGGGATGAGGCTGCCGCCACCTCAGTCGTAGCTGGCGGAGCCACCGTCTTTTTCCCCTTCCCTTTGCCCTTTGCAGGCTTAGGGGTCGGGGGAGGAGCCATCGCGGCCGGGGCGGGGGCAGGGGCAGAAGCAGCCCTGTCTGCTGCTAACGGCGGCCTGACGCGCCTTTCGGGCAAGAGCCTGTCCTCAATGCCCGCGATGCAGGCCCGTGTGAAGGCTCTCTCCTCCATCACAACCTTGCGGATGGTTTTCTCAAGGTTGGAGGAGGAGAGATCCACTGTCACTGCAGCAGGCGGGGCCTGGACGGGCTGCCCAATAGCTTCAGCGAGCTTCGTGTGAAGCTCGCTGACCTCCTTTGTAAGGCAGTCCACCCTCTTTTGGAGTTGCCTTACCTCGTCGGTGGTTGTGCGCTGCACCAACTCACCGATGATGCCACGAAGACTGGCAGCCCGGCACTTGAGGGCCTTTTGGAAGGTCCCCTTCAAATTTGAGGACTTTGAGGCGACCCTGACGATCTCCTCTTGGTCCTCTTCAGCCATCTTTTCTAGTTCCGCTAAGGAGTGATCCGCGTACATGACGCTTGACGCACCATAGTCCGCCTTGGCTCTGCGTACGCGTGCCTGTGCCTCCTTAGCGGCAACCTCCTCTTCCAACTCCTGTTGGACTCGTGCCCTGTTCGCCACGTTCAGCTGACGTTGGGCGTCCAGCAGACCTACGTCGTGGTTAGTGCAAGCCAGCGTAGAGTTAGCAGGCTTTACAGCCTTGCTCTTCTTTTTCGGGCCACTTTTGGCTGAATCCGAGGAGCCCTCCGAACTCTGCCTCAAGTAGGCCCGCTTTTTTGCCTGACGGTCAGGCAGCTCCGCTACAAAGGCGTCACTGTCGGACTCCGACAGATCGTCCTCTCTGCAGACCACGCTCGCCGCAGATGGTGTGCGGCTAGCCTTCGACGTCAAAGCGTCGTCAGGGGTGGCCCTGAAAAGGGCCGTTTGGGGTTGGCCCTGAGAAGGGCCTTTTTTAATGAAACGCCCGGAGGCGTCCCTCAAAGGTTTCGACATTTCGTCGAACGACAATGATCGCACTTAAACGCCTTGAAAGTATACGATCGCACAGTGTTCGTTAGCCGCCTGTCTGCCACTCCGTTACGGTGGTCAGACGAGTCAGACTTCCACTTGGACGGGCTCGGGACCTACAGGCAGCCAGGCCTTGACGACGGCAGCTTCCCGCGCTGTGTCTCTGTCCAGGCAACTGAGCCTCCATCGGGGGTATGTCGGGTGGGGTGTACCGCTCGGAGGGATCACGGGACCGGAGGCGGAGATGTCAAACCGGATGTACCGGTGATCCGACAATTCTTCCGCCTCTGTGACCACTCTCCAGCCACTGATTCGAGCTGCAACCGCGGGGGTCGCGAACGTTATGTCCACGACGGACTCCCCCTGCGGTCGCACGCAAGTGGGTTCGGTCCCCACGTTGACGATAACAAGTCCATTGGACACCGCCCAGTCCAGCAGACTCTCCCCTTTGGGGTCAGTTTGACGTGAGCCCCAGGCTATATTCTTGGCGTTGAAGTCGCCGCCAACGATCACCGGCAAGGTGGACTGACGGAGAACCGACCCGAAACGGTCCAGATCGGCCTCGAACTCGCTCCTGGTTCGGCTGGGGGGGCAATAGACCCCTACCAGCAGAAACTCCCTGCACTTGGCGGCGACGAATCCGCTCTGCCTGGCTACCACGTCAATTGGATGCACTCCTGATACCATGATGGCCGACAGGCCGCTCACGTCCCCGACCCAGTTCTCCCGGTCAGCCGGTATGAAGTAGGGTTCGGAGACGAGGACGGCGTCTATGGACCACTCCGCCGCGTGCTGCAAGAGGATATCCTGCGCAGCGGCAGAGTGGTTCACATTCGCCTGCAGAACACTGAAGGCCATCTTAGCCCGCTGTTACTTCTGCCTCCATGGATGTGGGCCTTTCGGCCGCGGACGGTGTGGCTGGAGTCCTGGCCACTGTCTTCCCCGCTCGATTGCCACGCTTGGGCGGTTTGCAGCTCTTGCTGCCCACCCGGTGCTTAGCTGGCAACCCTGCGTCTGCGCACAGAGGGCAGTGCGGAGGGGCAGTGCATCCCCTGGCTGCATGTCCTGGCTTACCACAGCGGTAACAAAGGCCACTGCGGTCGGCTGTCGAAGGGCAGCTTTCGCGGGCGTGTCCCACCTCCAGGCACCGGAAGCACTGAAGCGGCTTCTGGTCTAAAAGCCTGGTCTGGGCGGAGACCCATCCCACCAAAACACGCCCTTTGATGACCTTCTGGGCCACAGCGATCGGCACCTTTACGATGCAAGCCCCTGTGCCCCGAAAAGATCGCCCAATCGACCCCACCTGGATCGATTTGGGATCACAGCCCCCTGCCTTAGCGACAGCTTCGGCGACTTCGACCTTGGTCACAGAGTCGTCGAGTCCCGAGATCCGGACATCGACGCTCTTTGTCGGCCTGGTCACCTTCGCTATCGTCTCGGGGATGACCTCCCGCATCTTGGCTGCCAGGGTGTCAGCCTTCGTCGCACTATCAGCACCGGTGATCTCAAGGACCTTGCCGCCAGTCTTGGCGACCCTGAAGCGGATCCCGGAGATCCCCAACGCACCGATGTCTATTGCCTGCTTGGCACGGCCCATCACCGATTCGTAAGAGTGCTCCTTGGCCTCCAGCACTCCCGGTTGCATCGCCACCAAGATGGCGGCGGTCCTCGGCGGGCGGAGGTTCGGAGCTTTCTTCTGGGCAGTCGGCTTCTTCGACTGGGCCGTAGACGGCTGCTGTGGGGCGGAACGCGATTTGGTCCTATTCCCACGCCGGACCACCTCTGTCCACGATTCGGCTCCAGAGCCAACTGCGGACTGAGCTGTCGGGCGGGCATTCCCGGCTTGAGAAACAGAAGCAGGCGCAGACTCCTGGCCCTGGTTACGGGCCGTCTTCCGCTTGCTTCGTTTTCTTTTCTTTTTCTCCCCGATAGGGACTGCACCGGTAGTCGAGGTCGTGGCCACAGGGGCGGACACCTCGGACGGCGCTTTACCCGACTGGGGAGAGGCGGCTTTCTTAAGCGACGGTGCTGCGGTCGGCGGCTGCTTCTTCGCCTTCTCTCTGGCGGCAAAAGGGCGCTCGACCTGAGCCTCGCGGGCGTCCGCAGCAAGTGGCGGGCGCAGGCGAGGCTCAGGGAGCAGCCTATCTTGGATGGACGCCAATTTGGCATCCATCATGCCTCCGAACTGGCGCATGAGGCGCTGCTCGAACTCCTCCCCAAAGGTAACGGAGGTTGCAGGACGTGTGTCCGCGAGCCTTTCAGCCCGGAGCTCCTGGACGACGCGCTTCAGGTCCGCGACGTCCTGCTCCAGGCGCTTGTTTGCGGCTTGCAGCCGCCGCGTCTCTTCATCGATGGTCCTCGAGCTGAGGACCTCAACCGCGCGCGTTATCGAGGTGGCAGCCTCCTTCAGGGCACGCTGGAAGCTACCCTTTAGGTTTCCGGACTTCGCCACGCAGAACATAATAGTGTCCGTGGCAGCCCGGATCTGGCCACTCAGCTCTTCCGCGCTGGCATCCCTTACCGAGAACTCGCTCTTGTTGCGAGTGTGCTCAAGCCGCACTGCAAGTCGCGAAGCTTCCTCCTCGGCTTCCACGATTGCCAGACGGCGCTTCTCGTCAGTCAGCTGCTCGCGTGCTCTGCCTACACCTACATGCTCTCCATGGGCAGGTAGGCGGCCCCGGCCTCTGCGGGCAGCAGTGATTTTGTCTGCCGGTACCTTGGCAGGGGAGAGGACTGTGGAGGCCTCATCCGCCCGCCGTTTTCCGGCTCTTGTCATTCTGCCGCTGGTGCGAGACCCAGACGGCGATCGTGATGTCATGCCCGAAGACGCAGACTCGTAAGAGTCCACGATCTCCAGGCTGCTGGTATTGTCATATCCGGTGGAGGGGGGAACACAAAGTGACATCCCCTCTTTGTCACATCGAGTCAGGGTGACCTCGTCCTCAGACTCGGAGAAATCCCCGGGCCTAAAGAATCGGCTACCCGATGGTTCAGCCAATGGTGTAACACACCTTTCTAAGCGGACAACGGGCGTCCTGAAAAGGACGTCACCGTCACCCTCTGCTCTTTTCACTCCTTGAACGCCTTGCGCTCGGGGTTTGGTCGCAAAATTAGATTTTTCTGAGTTGTTGCAAGCCATTTCCTCTATCCTTATATATTCAGTCGATGGTGACCCCACCCACCACGGAGCCCCATCTGGGGAGGTGCCACTGACACCCCAGGGTTTCCCACCGACTATAGCGAGGACGCCACTTCCCTTTCGGGCAGACTGGTACGGGATCTTTGACGAGACGGTTGGGGCAAGGTGAGCACGCGTCGACCAGAACGCGCAACATCACCGAGCCCGCCGCCTGCCCTGCCCCCCGTACCCCCCGCGTCACCGTTGGACGAGGGTTAAGCCGCTCGCCCGCAGCCGAATAACCCGTGGACCGGCTACTCCACGGGCCCCCCGTGTGCCCGGAATCCGAGGCCAAAGACAGCGTGTTGCCTGGGTGGTCTGCCTCAGGCTCAACGTCCAGGACCCTCTTCTCCCAGGATTACGGGACCCAGCGCACGGCACAAATGCGCTGCCCGGGTTGTCGTGATGACAGGCCACAACCCGGGAAAAACCCACGGATCCGGGCAAATGCCCCGACGACCCCAAAGCCCTACGACCCGGGCAAACGCCCCGCCGGTCTAGGCACCCCTATCTACGCCTCAGGTACTCAAGCCGCTCCGGTCCATTCCTTCGAGGAGGAGCAGGCGGAACAGCGAATACGAGAGGTCTTGAGCCATAAGGCCTTCCCCTCTGGCCCGACAGGCCCGTCGAGTTGACAAGACCTGCCGCGCTCTGGTTTTGGTTCGCGCCGGCCGAAGCCGGGGTACCATATCTGGGAGGCGTTCCCCTATCCACCACCTGGGGACGCGCCCGATGCGGGACCAGTAACCCGACACGGGAACCTTTTTTTTTTTTTTTTTTTTTAACGTCAGGAAATGCAATTACGCACCGTACCTCTCCGTTGGGGAACGGAAGGGCGTGTGTGGGGCTCCCCCGGATACGCCCCCGGGTATACCCACTAAAACCTGACGACGCCCGCCGCGTTTGGTGGCTTTGACAGCAGGGGCCGCGGTGTCTCAACAGTCCCGCGACCCTTGCCAGCGCAACCTCCACCCTCCATCAGGAGGGCGGATCTCCACGGAGTGGGGCAATCCCACTCCCGACGGCACCCTGGCGCCTCAGGAGGGTCCCTGGTGATTGGACAGAGGTGTCCCCACACCGTCTGTCCGAGACTCTCCCGACGAGGCGAGCCACGCCCGACGGCAAATGCACGCCGAGCTCGCCCAGAGGACCAAAGTCCTCAGGATTCGAGGGGGAACCTTTTTTTTTTTTTTTTTTTTTTTCGCAGGAAAACCCGTTTATGAGCCTTAGCCTTGGCCGGGGGACCTTGGCCGTGTGTGGGACTCCCAGCGCCCTAAGAAGGACACAGCTCCACTCCCTAAGGAGTGGGGAATACCCACCAAAAACCTGCGGCTTCCCTTCCCTGCCTAGGAGCGAACATGGGGACCAGCCGTAGCCTTGGCAACCATGTCCACTGTTGGCAGCTCGCTCGCCTACACGGCGGGCACTTCTGTCCTATCCCCCGCGTAATCGGGGGGGATAAAGGGAATAGCCGGGGAAGCGGAACTATTCCCTTCCGATGAAGGTGGCCTGTTCAATGCAGGTGGAGGCACCCCCGTGCCACCCACCCGCAGGCCATCCGTAGGGGTGTTGGACCGACGTCTCCGTCTCCTACCTCTCCTCCGTCTGAGCTGGTTACGGTTTCTCCCACAAATCTCTCTCTCCCGCTCCGCAGCCTCTTTCTGCGCAATCACTTCTTCGCAGAAAGAGGCCGCTGCCTTCCAGGCCGCTTCATTGTCTAGCATAGTGTTTACCATGCTAGGCAATGAGAGATCCTGGCCGACCACCCGCACCAGGACTCGGCGCTGCTCCTCCCATTCTGGACACACCGCCAGGGTATGCTCCGCTGAGTCCTCCTCTGCACCGCAGTGATGGCACAGCGGGAGCTCCTCCCTTCCGATCCGACACAGATATTTACCGAAGCATCCATGCCCGGTAAGTACCTGCGTCAGCCGGAAGGAGAGGAAACCGTGGGGCCTGTTCAACCACCGATCTATAACTGGCCCGATCGCGTCTAGCGTGCGTCGTCCAAAAGGAGCACGAGTCAAGTCCTCCTGCCAGCGGGTGATCATGGCCTCGTGCGCCTCTCGCTTCATTGCGCATCGTTCCTCTAAGGATGGACGGACGCCAAGGGCTTTTTGACCTGCCATCCAGTGGTAAACGATGGCCAGAACTTGGGCATCTAATTCCCATGGCGGAGTGCCCGCTAGGGCACATGCAACTGCGCCGCCAACAGTCCGGTAGGCCCTCGCAATCCGCTGAGCAATGGCTCGTTGAGGCCTGCGGAGGAGAGCCGCGTTCTCACTCTTTTGGAGAGAGTCCGCCCAGATAGGTGCGCCGTACAGTGCCATGCTGCGCAGAACGCCGGCGTAAAGACGTCGGCACGTCGTCTTTGGCCCTCCAAGGTTCGGGAGAAGCCAGTTGAAGGCATTTGCGGCCTTAAGAAGCCGCGCCGACAGCCCCGTGAAGTGGGGGCCAAAATGCCACCGACCGTCGAGGGTAAGACCCAGATATTTCATCTGGGCACTAACTTTAACACGAATGCCACCAACGATGATGTGGGCGTCCGGAGGCGGGCGTTGTCGGGGTCCGGGGAAAAAGAGAGCCTCGGTCTTCTCCAGCGCCACCTTGAGTCCCAATCGGCGTATCCTCTCTGCGATTAGGGTGCCACCGACAGAGGCCAGTTGTGCCGCCGCCTTGTACGTGCCCCCGCGAGCTGTGACAAGAGTGTCGTCTGCGTAGCAGATGATGTTCATGCCATGCAGGAGCAAACCCCGTAGTAGCCAGTTGTAGCCGAGGTTCCACAGCAAAGGGCCAAGCACCGACCCCTGTGGAACTCCGGTCTCCACTTTTCGTCGCCGTAGACGGTTGTCCCTATCAACATATAGAACCTCCCGATCTGAGAGGTAGTCCGTCAGGAGAGCCCGCAGGTACGGAGGTACCCCATGATATCGGAGTGCCTCTAGAATCGTAGAGTGGGGGATGGAGTTGAACGCGTTAGCTATATCAAATGATATAGCTAATACTCCCTGCCCCATCTCTGCGGCCTCTGTCGTAAGGGACTTGAGCTGCTGCAGGGCGTCAATTGTCGACCGGCCAGTCCGGAACCCAAACTGGGCGTTGGACAGATCCGGTCCGGTCTCCGATAGATGTTTAATTAGGCGGGCCGCTATCAGACGCTCAAAGAGCTTGCCAGCTTCATCTAGTAGGACTATTGGGCGGTATCCTGACGGTGAGTCCGCTGGCCGCCCCTCTTTTCGTAGAAGGCATAATTGTCCTTTCTTCCAAGTTTTCGGGAACCTTCCGACCTCGAAACAACGGTCGAAGAGCTCCCGAAACCGCTGCTCCATTAAAGAAGTGGCAATCTCCAGCACTCGTGCCGGGACGCCGTCTGGGCCCGGGGCAGTCTTTTTTCCGTGGAGGCAAAGCGCTGCTGCTTCGAATTCCTCCGCAGTCACTGAGTCGAACCCCACTGCAAGAGGGCCGCTCCCGACTGGAGGATCCATTTTTGGAGGGGTGTGATTTAATCGGTCCGGAAAAAGAGCCCTGACCACCCCATCCAAAAGATCCGGATGGAGGGTCTCGGTTAGTGGGGGACCGATGGGGCGCATTTTGTTGCGTACCATTTTGTATGGTCTTCCCCATGGATCATTATTAAGGCCCTCAAGCATTTCCTCCCTGGCCCGGTCTTTGGCAGATCCAATTGCCGCTTTAAGAGCGCGCCTTGCCTCCTGATAGCAGGCATATAAGCGGGCCTCATTTGCCTCGTCTCTGTTTCGACGACGACGGCTCCGAGTGTATGATCTCCGGGCTGCAACACAAGCGGCCCGGAGCTCACCGATTTCAGCCGACCACCAATAGACGGCATGTCTTGGGGAGGGTCGGCGAGATCGAGGCATGGAAGCGTTACACACTTCAGTTAAGGCGCTTTTCAGATCTTGAGCGGCGTCGTCAACGTCATAACTTGTAGGAGGCCGGAACCAGTCCTGGACGAAGGCCGCTTCCCTCGCCATCTCCCGGTCAAGGCGAGTGAGTGCCCACCGGGGGAAGTGCGATTGCCTTTGTTCGGGACCAACCTGAGGACGTTGGGTGGGAAGCTCGATCCGAATGTACCGATGGTCAGACAAAGTCTCCACCAGGTCGACCTCCCATTTCAGTACCCGCGCAGCCAGGGCTGGAGTGGCGAACGACAAGTCCACCACCGATCCTCCCTGCTGTCTCACGCACGTTTGGGTAGTCCCCCTATTGAGAAGGGACAGACCGACAGACGCCGCCCACAACTCCAGGACTCGTCCTCGCACGTCGGTGGTTGGGTTTCCCCAGGCTGTTGATTTGGCGTTCAGGTCACCAAGAACAGCGACCTGCCTCGGTGACATTCGGCTGACCGCCGCCGCCAAGACGTCAAGGAAGGTCTCAAACTCTGCCAGGGGGCGATTAGGGGAGAAGTAAACGCCAATAATGGCGATATCTCCCCATGCACCGGCCACATAACCGGCTCCTCTCTCGATGAGCGAGAGGGGAGGTGAGTCCACGATGGGTCGCGTTACCATCGCCACCAGGTCGTCTTGGTCGGCCAGCCAAGTGGGCTGAATCGAGTATGGCTCGGCGACGACGGCCAAACCAGCTGTCCATTCGGCCATGACCTGTGCCATGAGGTCCTGGGCCCGCCTGCAGTGGTTCAGATTACCCTGAAGAATGGTGTGGTGTCTTACTACCATTATTCAGACATCGTACCGTTCCCTTCAACCAGCTCAGGACGGGCATCAACAGCAGCAGTCACTGGTACAGTTGTAGCAGGGGTTTGTAGCTTGCCTTTCATTTGAGGGGGGTTGCATTTCAACCCGCCCATCACATGGCCGGCAGGCAAAGCGCATGCCGTGCACACTGCGCATTTGAACTGTGCCTTACAGGCGTTTATCTTGTGGTCGGCTGACCCGCAGCGGAGGCACAACTGCGACCTGTCTACAGAAGGACATAGTGCCCGGGTGTGTCCAATTCCATAGCACCTGAAGCAGCGCATTGGCAGTGGCTCCAGAGCCCGGACCACTCCCGAGCTTAGCCCCAGGGGGATCCGCTTCTTGCCCACTAGGACATTAGCTGCCGCTATGGGGACCTGAATAAGTATACTCAGGCCACCACGGCCACGCCGGATTTCGCCAGATTTAATGTAATCTTCAGCGCAGCCACCAATTCTGGCCGCCGTGGTGATCACCTCGTCCTTGGAGACGGAATCATCTATCTCAGTGATCCGCAGGGGAGCTAGTTTCTGTGGAAGTGCCACTTTCGCCACATCTGCTATCGCTTCCCTGAGTTTGGTGGCAAAGAGCTCCGCGTGGCCATTACGCTCAGCACCGGGAAACTCAAAGAGGCGACCGCCAGTTTGTGTCTGCCTACATTTAACGTTTGCTAACCCAAGCTCAGTGGGGTTAACTGTACGACGTGCCTTCTCTAGGACTGACTCATATGTCGCTCCTCGCTTCGCGGCCTCCGGCGTGATCGTGACCACCACAGCCGCTGTTTTGGGAGGAGTAAGCCTCTTAGTCTTCCTCCCATTCTTTCCCTTGGCTTTTTTCTTTACCCTCTCGTCAGACGTCTTGGTTGTCGCTGCTTTGGAAGCTGATGGGGCCGAGGTGGCCTTAGTCTTCTTCTTTTTTTCCTTCTTCTTCTTCTTTTCCACTGTTTTCCATACGTTGGCGGGAGTGGATGAAGGAAGAAGGCAGTCTTCTTGTTGAGGTGTTGGCTCCACCGGGGTCGAAGACGGTCCCGGTTTTGGGGAGGAAGAGCGTGTAAGTGGAGCTGCCTCCTTAGGTACCACTGAAGGTTTCTCTGCCTCCATGGACTTTTTGCCCTTTCCCTTTCCTTTGGAGGGCTTTGAAGCATCGGACCGAGATGACTCAGTCATGGCGCTTGTTGCCTCCGTCACCTTCTTTCGATCTGCAGCTAATGGAGGTCGCGTGGTTTTTGCCGGCAGGAGCCGGTCTTCGATGCCAGCGAAGCAGGCTCTTATAAAATTCCTTTCCTCCAAGACAACCCTTCGAATGGTTTCTTCAACGCTACCTGGGGTGGGAGGAGGTGGGTCCTGTGGGACCGCGTCCATTGCTGCTGAGATCGTTTCTGCTGCCGAGGAGCTGTTACAAGTGCACTTTGTCCTAGTCTGTTCTTTTGCCCGCAGTTGGGCAACTTCTTTGGACAATCGATTGATTGTTGCCTGCATGCGCTGTGTCTCTTCGGAGATTGTTCTTTTAAGAAGTTCTCCCATGACGCTGCGCACGCTGGCTGCCCGATTTTTTAGGGCTTTTTGCAGCGTTCCTTTTAGGTTAGACGACTTGGAGGCGATCTCAACAATCTCCCCTACGTCGTCATCAACTAGTTTTTCAAGTTCGGGTATGGTCTTCCCTTCCAAGTCGAACAGGTCTGAGCCGTACCCGTGTTTTGCCCGGGCTTCTCGGATCTTCCGCTCTTTTGCGGCCACCTTTTCTTCCAGATCCTTCTGGAGCTCCTGCCTTTTTAAGGCGTTTAACTGGCGTTGTGCCTCTGACAGACCAGCATAGTGGCCGGTCGTCGGAACTGACGCGTTTTTTGTCTCTGTCTTCTGATTAGGCCGTTTCTTCGAGCTCCTGGCTATCTTTAGGGATGGAGTGTCTGAGCTTGACTCTCCACATTCCTTTTCGTTCTTTTTATATAGGCGTTTACGTTTGTGCGTCGAAGTGTCAACCAAGGCGTCTGCCGACATTACCGATGACGCATCTGTTAGAGTGCTGTCATCCTCAGGTGCAGGGATACAACCAGACCTAAAGAAACGGCTCCCTTCTAATGCCGAGCCAACGTTTAGCGTATCAGTGGGCGACGTACTACGGCTGCGCGTGGACGTATCTCGCCTAGGTATCTTGGTGACGTCGATACGCGACAGGCGCACGACGGGCGACCAAGCCAAGTCACAGCTCATGGTGGCTGTTGGTACTATCCTCTCTGATTTTGAGCCATTTTCACGACCGGGCTCACGGTCGGGTTTGTGATTTATATTTGGTTCGTCCATAATTGATCCCACGAGTATGGGGGAAGTAAGGGTCCTTGCCGGGCGGTGCCCCCTGCACCCGACAAAGCCTTAGGGTTGATAACCCAACGGGAGGTCGGCAGGTATCCCGCTGGAGTAAGCTCTAGCGACTGATCACCCATCAGCCACGCATCCCATCGCGGAGCTACCACGCTTGGGATTGGGGTAATTTTTTATAGAGGTTTTCTTCCTCGCGGTCCGGGCGGTTAAGCCAAGACCCTCGTTCCACAAAGAGCCGCGAGACGTGATCCACGACACTCCGTTGATGTGGATTACGATATAGGGCGATCCACGCCCGACGGCAGGGTAAGTGCACGCCGGGCTCGCCAAGAGGACAAAAGTCCTAACGACGTCCCCTGCCTCCTCTGCTAAATCAGAGGGGTGCTGGGAGTCATACCAACATTCAGTGAGCCGCCGCTCGATCCGAGACAGACGCGACTCACCTGTGCCGCTGCCGCCCGATACGGGAACAGACGCAGCGGCACCCGTCACAGAGCATCTTGGCTTCACCTGCCGCTGGATTGCGACAGGCTACTGAGCCCCCTCGCCACGACAAGGCGTGCTCCATTCGAGGGGGTCGAGGGGGAACCTTTTTTTTTTTTTTTTTTTTTTTTTTTTAACGTCAGGAAATGTCAATTACGCACCGTACCTCTCCGTCGGGGAACGGAGGGGCGTGTGTGGGACTCCCCCGGATACGCCTCCGGGTATACCCACTAAAACCTGACGACGCCCGCCGCGTTTGGTGGCTTTGACAGCAGGGGCCGCGGTGTCTCAACAGTCCCGCGACCCTTGCCAGCGCAACCTCCACCCTCCATCAGGAGGGCGGATCTCCATGGAGTGGGGCGATCCCACTCCAGTCGGCACACTGGCGCCTCAGGAGGATCCCTGGTGATTGGACAGAGGTATCCCTACACCGTCTGTCCGAGACCCTCCCGACAAGGCGATCCACGCCCGGCGGCAAACGCACGCCGAGCTCGCCCAGAGGACCGAAGTCCTGGGACATCCCCTGCCTCCTCTGCTTAACCAGAGGGGTGCCGGGAGTCCAACGACTGATAGTGAGCCGCCGCTCGATGCGAGACAGACGCGACTCACTATGGCCACTGCCGCCCGATTCGGGTACAGACGCAGCGGCACTCTCCACGGAGCATCTTGGCTTCACCTGCCGCTGGATTGCGACAGGCTACTGAGCCCCCTCGCCACGACAAGGCGTGCTCCATTCGAGGGGGGAACCTTTTTTTTTTTTTTTTTTTACGTTGGAAAATGCGTTACGCATACTCGCCGCCCGGGGGAGACGGCGAGTTATGTGGGACTCGAGCTCAGAACGCCCATACCCACTAAAAACCAACGACACTCCGTCAGTCACCTGGCCGTTCAAAAGTCGTCTCAAGCCAGTCGTCGTCGTCCGAGAAATCGGACGGCGACGACTCGCTCGACGACTCGTGAGTGGCGGACGGAGCTGCGGGAAGCCGGTCGGATACTACCGCTGCCCCGTCGGTGATTGCCCGCCGTAGCAGGCCCGGCAAGCCCATCCCATGAGGGGGGGCAACGGGAATGGACCGGAGTGTGCGGACATTCCCGTCAGGCGGCGGTGGAAGCGCGTGCAATGCCGGCGCGGGTACCCCCGTACCCGACGCCGGCTGGCCTCCACCGGGGGGGATCAGGCGGTTATAACACCGCCGTCTCCGCCCCGTTCGTCGCCTTCGGATCGGGGCGGCAAGAGGATCCTCCTCCCGCACCCTCTCCGCTGCCTCCTTCTGTGAGATAACGTCCTCGCAGAAGGAGGTCACGGCCTTCCAGGCTCTGTCACTCCCGAGCATGGCCTCCACCACGCTGGGGAGGGAGAGGTCCTGGCCGATCTCCGCGACCAGAGTGCGGCGCTGCAACTCCCACGCTGGGCACGACACAAGGGTGTGCTGAGCCGTGTCCTCCGCAGCACCGCACTCGTGACACGCGGCGGTCTCCTCCCGTCCGATCCGGTGCAGATAGGTGCCGAAGCATCCGTGTCCGGTAAGGACCTGCACCAGACGGTAGGTGAGGGAGCCGTGCCGTCTCTCTAGCCATCGGGTCAGGACCGGGGTCAGGGCGTCGAGGGTGGCTCGACCCGACTCTGAAGAGTTTAGGACCCCGGTCCAGGCCCGAATCAGCAGCTCTCGGGTTTGGCGCTCGAAGGCGCGCTCCTCCTCTAGGGAGCCGCGCTCTCCCCGAGAACGCTGCTCCGACCGTCGTGCGTATGTCCAGGCTAGGACTCGGGCCTCGAGCTCCCAAGGCGGAGTCCCAGCCAGGACACACGCCACTGCACCCGCCACTGTGGAGTAGCAGCGGGCCGCCCTCTGCGCAATGACTCGCTGGGGCCGCCTGAGCTGAGACACGTTGTCCCGACTCAGACGGTCCGCCCAGATGGGGGCACCGTATAGCGCCATGCTCTTGAGTATGCCGGCATAGAGACGCCGGCAGTGAGCGCTTGGCCCACCCAAATTCGGGAGCAGCCACCCCAGCGAGTCCGCCGTCTTTAGCAGTCGGGGTGACAGTTCGGCGAAGTGACGGCCGAACCGCCACCGGCTGTCGATGATAAGTCCCAGATATTTCATCTGGGGCTTAACGTCGATGGCCACGCCGTCGACCATCAGGCTGATGTTCGGTGGGTGGCGTTGTCGTGGACCGTCAAACAAGACGGCCTCCGACTTCTCCAGAGCGACCCTGAGGCCCAACAGGCGAATCCGTTGGACCACATGGTCGCACGCCGCGGAAGCCAGCTGGAGGACCCGCGCGACATCCCAGGCCCGGGCAAGCACGAGAGTGTCGTCCGCGTAGCAAACGACCCTCACGCCCGGGGGGAGTGCGCCCCTCAACAGCCAGTCAAATCCGATATTCCACAGACATGGTCCGAGGACTGATCCCTGTGGAACACCGGACTGCACGCGGTGACTCCTCAGCGAGCCGCTCTGGTCCACGTACGTGACCGTCCTGTCCTGGAGGTAATCAGACAGGAGGCGGACCAAGTAGGGCGGCACACCGTGGGCGCGCAGGGCCTCGACAATGGTGGTGTGGGGAATGCTGTTGAATGCGTTGGCGATATCAAGGGATATCGCCAACAGCTTTTCCCCACTCTCGGCAGCACCCTTCACCATTTCCCCCAAGAAGCTTAGCGCGTCCAGGGTCGAGCGGCCAGCTCGGAAGCCAAACTGGGCCTCCGCCAGGTCAGGGCCGGTAGTCACTAAATGCCGGACGATGCGGGTTGCGAGAATCCTCTCGAAGAGTTTTCCCGCCTCGTCCAGCAACACAATCGGCCGATAGGCCGATGGAGAGTCCATCGGCCGGCCCGGCTTGGCGAGGAGGCAGAGGGCGCCTTCCTTCCACACCTTCGGGAACCTTCCGACAGCAAGACAGCTGTCGAAAAGTTCCCGAAGTTTCTCCTCCAGGTAGCCCGCCGCGATGAACAGGACACGAGCAGGCACACCGTCAGGTCCTGGTGCCGTCTTTTTACCCCGGAGACGGAGTGCGGCGGCTTGCACCTCCGCCCCCGAGACTGGCGGAAAGGAGTCAGCCGAGTCCTCAACAGGACCCGGCCGAGTCATCGGCGGCGGCGCGAAGTCCGGGTCAGAACCGGGGAACAACGCACCGACCACCGCTTCCACCATCGCCGGCTCGAGAGTCTGGGTGAGTGGAGGACCATGGGCGCGCAGCTTGTTGCGCGCAGCCCGATACGGTCTCCCCCACGGGTCCCTGTCCAGACTCTCCAGCATCGTCGCCCGGGCTTCATCCTTCGCGGCGGCGATTGCTACCTGGAGGTGCTTTTTCGCCTCCATGTACCCGGCGTACAGGACGTCTTCCCTCTCCTCATCGCGGATTCTGCGCCTCCGGCTCCTGGTATACGCCCGCCGCGCAGCAGTGCAGGCGGACCGCAGGTCCGCAATTTCTGCCGACCACCAATAGACGGAGTTGCGACGAGGAGGGGGAAGAGATCTCGGCATTGACGCGTCGCACACCTCCGTCAGAACTTGGCGGAGCTGGGAGGCGGAGCCGTCTACGTCCGCGCCGGTCAAAGGGGGACAAAACCAGTCCTGGACCAGCGCGGATTCATGAGCCATGTCTCGGTCGAGCCGGGCCAGCGCCCAGCGCGGTCTCGACCGAGACACGGCGGCCGACGTGGGGCGTTGGGTGGAGACTGAGTCCAACTCGAACCGGATATACCGGTGGTCGGATCCAGTCTCCACCAACAGGACGCGCCAGTTGTTCGCGCGAGCTGCGACGACAGGAGAGGCGAACGTGAGGTCCACCACTGACCCGCCCCGCCGTCGCACGAACGTTTGCGTCCTGCCCCTATTCAGTAGGGTCAGGCCTGTCGCCATAGCCATGGCCTCCATGGCTCGGCCGCGGCAGTCCGTCACACGGCGCTTCGCGCTCGGCCGTGCTACGGTGCAGACGTGTGTCGGAGGTGCTCTCGCGCGCTATTAAATCCTTAGTGTTTTAATTAGTGTGTCTAGTGCATTGATAAACTTTGTGCCACCTATATATTTTTATTAATATATATCGCGGTGGAAGATTTACGTGTTTATAAATAAAAAGTGTCGTGATCTCTGTGAATCGTGCGCTGGAAATTGTAAGGAAAGAAAAGCCGTCTACGCCGGTTTTCCCGGCCTAGGAGGGCTATAAGGACAGGTGGTTTTCACTGCCTGGCAAGTGAGTGGTGTTTTTGTTGCCTAATTTCGCGAGTTACGTGGTTTTTATCCGTAAATAAGCCGTGAAACGAGACCGCGTGCTAAAAGTGAGGTTAGGACCGCGTGCTCGCGAGGTTAGGCGACCGCGTGGTCTGCGTTTGACAGCTCGCGTCATCTTGACGTACGTCACTGTCACTGTCAGTGCCGGTGACGTTTCTGACAGGTGTCCGAGTTGCGTTCCGTTGCGCGCCGCGTGCGTTATATTTAATCGGTAGCGGTAACGTTATCGGTTATTTTATATCGTTGCGCGTTGCTCACGGAGCGATCGCAGCGCCGCCATGGCGGCTAGCGGTGGGGACGACCCCACAGATATGGAGCGCTCCTTCATTAGCGAGGAGTTGGCCCGCCGGGAGGAGGAACTGGCCGCTTTACAGGAGATAGCGGCAGAAAGTGGTTTTGTGCCGAGAAAGTCGCTGGCGCGCACCCCGCCCAGCGGCTTCAACACGCCGCCGCAGCCGCGGCAGCCGCAGCCGCAGCAGTCCGCAGCATCCGGCCCGAAGCGGCCCCTGGGCTCTCCTGAGGAGGTCCAGGAAGCCGTTCGGCGCCGGGTAACGGAACGCAAGAAGCCGGTTCCTCCTGTCGGTGGGATCCTGACGACGCAGCCCCGAGAGAGTTCCCCATCGCAGCCGCCCGCCGCTCGCCCATCAGCAGCAGCCACGACACAGCAGGCTCCAGCATCAGGTACGCTGGCCGGCATGTCTAAGTTGGAACTTTTGGACGCTGTACATAGGGCCGTACGAGGAATCGCACAGGTGACGAACGCCAGCAACAAGCTCAACATGGGCGATAAGACTGCGGTCGCCTCGCACAGTCAGGAGATCCTGGCTGTCGTGGCGGCCCTCGAGTTACGCCAAGCTGAGTTGGAGCACCAGCTCGCGGCCTGCAAACTCCAGGCGGCAAACGCCGAACTGGAGTTCTCTAAGCGTGCCTTGGTCATGTCGGCCCCTGGCCAGCAGCCACCAGCCCCCGGAGCGCCCACCGTCCCGTCGTTTGCCAACGTCTTGCGTTTACCAAAGGGTAAGGCCCCAATTGAGATTCCGCAGGAGGGCCCGGCAGTTATCTTTTACCCAGCCGATGCCGCCATTAAGACCTCAGAGGAAACGAAAAAGACACTGGAGAATGCAGTCAAGCCGTCCTCAGAGGGCATCCGCATCCGTAGTGTTAGGATGGTGGGCAACTCCGGGATCGTCGTGCGGACCGCCAACAAAGAGGCTGCCCAGAAGCTGAAGGCAGTGGCTCCACCGAACCTCAAAGTGTCGGAGCCCAAGGCCAGACAGCCCAGGGTAGCCTTACGCTACTTACGCCACCCCATGGAGGACGCCGAGATCATTGAGGGACTGCACCAGGGCAATCTGGCGGACGACCCCAGTTGGTCCCTGGAGAAGTTCAGGTCCAGCTGTAAGGTCGCCCTGAAGAAAGCCGTTGGTCCCAAGTGGCTCGTGCTTCTCGAGTGCTCAATGGCCTGCAGGGACAAGTTGGTGGCTCTAGGCCAGGTGTACCTGGGATGGAGCGAATTAGAGGTTAGTGACCACGTGAGAGCCACTTGCTGCAACAAGTGTCAGCAGTATGGTCACCCGGAGAAGTACTGCCGGTCCAAGGAAACCGTTTGCGGTAAGTGTGGCGAGACCGGGCACAAATCTGCCGAGTGCCAAGCCACGACGCAGTGCTGTGCCACTTGCAAGCGCTTCAAGCGCAAGGACGCACATACCCACACCACCGCAGCGGCAACCTGTCCAGCCCGGCTGTACTCCGAGCAGCAGACGGTGAGCATGCTGCAGTATCACTAAGCTGGCTCTCACGAGACTAAGGGTAGGGCAGCTCAATCTTAACGGTTCCGAGTCCGCTACCTCAGAGCTACCGGTGGTGTCACGCTCGCTCAGACTGGATCTAGTCTTGATCCAGGAGCAGTATCGTCGTCACCCCGGGCTTCTGCAGTGTGGTGAGAACCCTATGGCTGGCGTTCTCGTATTGAACAGGGATGTAGCGGTCACTGTGCTGCATCACCTGAGCAACGACTACTGTCTGGTCGCTCACATTGTGTACCGAGACTCGAGCGTCTACATTGTCTCAGCATACTTTCAGTACAGCCACGACATTAGCCGTCACATACAACATCTGGACACTGTTATGAACCAACTTGCTGGCAAACCAATTATTTTTGGTCTTGACAGCAATGCTCATTCACCGATGTGGTTTTGTGAAGAAAGGCAATACTTAGGCCGAGGGAGGGACACGGAGTACAGGAGGAATCACATGGAGGGCTTCATCCTCGGACGAAACCTCCTGATACACAATGTTCCCGACCAACCACCTACTTTCAGCGGACCGAATGGTATGTCCAATGTAGACCTTACGCTTTCTTCGAGAGGAGTCAATGTGGGCAACTGGATGGTTCACGAGGGCGCCAGCCTGAGCGACCATCACTTGATCACTTTTGAAATCATGTATGATAATGCACGCCCGACTTCGGCAGTGCAAGGAGACGGCGACCAGTTGCCGGCACCGTTCCGCACGAAAGGTGTGGATTGGACCAGGTTTTGCGCGGTGCTGCATGCTCGTCTGGGCAATGTGGCAACACACCTCCCCGCTGCACAGTATTGCGAGAGGTACACCGGAGTTCTTCTGCGCACTGCTCGAGAGATCCTCGGTCAGTGCGCACGTAAGAACGACGGAAGATACGAGTGGTGGTCGCCAGAGCTAGATCAGTTGCGCCGCGGAGTTAGTCGAGCACGTCGTGACTGGCAGCGATCGCGCCGAGTGGGAGGAGACCAGGAGGAGCAACTTCATTGCGAACTCAGAGCTTTGCGCATAGCATACAAGCAGGCAATGAAGAAGGCTGAGCTGGACTTCTTTCGCTCAATCGCTGACTCAGGTAACGATGACGATGAGGGGTAGAGCTTATCGTGAGGCGAGTGGGCGCTTGCGCCCTCCGCCGAACGTCATCAACGGTATGAAACTCGTCGAGGGCTTCACTGAGTCTACTGGCGACACCATGGCGTCTCTACTCTCCTCGCTGTACCCAGACGATAGACCCGATGATGATACCGCATATCACCGTACCGTACGTATTGCTGCCGCTTTCGCTCCCAGCGGAAGCGACTCACCCGAACCGAGCAAGCATACGCTTGACTCGATCATTCGCGCTCTTCCCAATACGGCCGCCGGATCGGATGGTATCACGGCCAGAATCGTCAAGTGGGCGTGGAGGGCTGCCTCGGACGAGATGTGGCACATGTATCGTCTATGCATAGCTCAAGGTATCTTTCCAGACATTTGGAAGGTCGGAAGACTTCTCGTTCTGCCGAAGGGTAACGGTAAACCTCTTTCGGACCCGAAGGCATACAGGCCTATCACCTTACTACCTATTTTAGGTAAGATCTTGGAGCGCGTGGTGATATCCTGCACTCCCTGTCTGCACGGACATATTTCAGAGGCGCAGCACGGTTTCACCCGTGGCCGTTCTACGGTCACGGCGCTCAACGCTATTAACTCTATTACAGAGAACAGTGCCGCGCCCTACGTGCAGCTGATCTTTTTGGACATCTCTGGTGCTTTTGACAACGCGTGGTGGCCAATGATTTTGTTGAATGGCCAAGCAGGCGGGCATACCGCCCAACATTTACAGAATCTTGGTCAGTTACTTCACGAACAGGCGTGTGGGACTCTATGTGGGGAACCAAACGACCTGGAAACGCAGCACTATGGGGTGTCCACAGGGATCGGTGCTCGGCCCGACACTTTGGAATCTCCTTCTCAATGACCTCCTACTGCTGCCGCGACCCGACGGAGTCCACCTTACTGCATACGCCGACGATGTTACGATATCGATAGAAGCACAGTCGCGGGCTGATATCGAACGCAAAGCCGCTACGATGTTGGGGAACATATCCGGTTGGGGAGCACGAAATAGACTCGGTTTCTCCCCTGGGAAGTCCCTCACCACCTCGGTGCTTCGATCGTAAGCGTTTCCCAGGCGAAGGTGTTGGGTGTTACCCTAGACGGTGCTAGGTCCTACATGCCGCATGCGAGATTGATTGGCGAGAGTGCCGCCCGCTGTTTTGCGAAGGTGTCTCGGGTGTCGGCGTCCTCCTGGGGCGTCCGATACCGCGCCCTTAAGGTCCTGTACTCAGGGACCTATGTGGCGTGTTTGACGTACGCTGCGGCTGTATGGTGCCGACGCTCGTCGAATTTTGTTATCCGCAGAGCGCTGATTAGCACTCAGAGGCCGGCGCTAATATTACTCACGAAGGCCTACAGGACGTGCAGTTCCGCGGCACTACCGGTGCTCGCGGGAGTTCTCCCTGCCGACTTGGAAGTTTTTCGTGCGGGACGAAGTGAGCAGGAGAAATACCTACTGGCCCCCAGGGAGCGCAGGGAATTAAAACGTCGCATCAGAGAGGAGACTGTTGCCACTTGGCAAGAGCGGTGGTCTTCGAGCGAGGACGGACGCGAGTTGTTCAGCTTCTTTCCCGACGTAGTCGTGAGGTTATCTTTCGACTGGGTCGAACCGGACTATGTTGTTTCGCAGATTCTCACAGGACACGGTTGCTTCAGACGGCGCCTACATAAGCTTGCGCTGTGCGAGTCGGCACTGTGCCCCTGTGGTGAGGAAGTTGAAGAGAGCCGCGATCACGCACTTTGGGAATGTGAGCTATACGCGGTAGCCAGACATAAGATGCTAGACGCTATACGTACGGCTCAACCTGGTCCGATCTATCACCAGGACCTCGTGAGTAGCCGTAACAACTGGGAGGCATTGCGCGAATTCGCGCACTCTTGGCACATGCTTAGGCGTAATTTTGAAGTGTGATTGGTTTCAGATTTGACAAGTAGAGCAGCCCGACGCGAAGTCACGTTTTTGTGGTGTTCACGCCCCAGAAGGGGGAGAGGTGAAATTCAGAGGGGACAGGAAACAGAAACTTGTAGGGAGCCTGAAGCAAGCGCCGATCGGTGAAGCAGCCTAATTAGCAGGCACGGAGGAGAAAGACCGGTCGGCGTCTCCCACGATTCGGGTCGTATGCCAAGACGGCAGGAAGACTCATGGGCGGAGTCCGTCACACGGCCACCCCATGCGACGGACTTGGCGTTGAAGTCCCCCATCAGGATGATTTGACGGGGAGCAACACGCCGTAACGCGGCCGACAACGCCTGTAGAAAGGCCTCGAACTCGTGGAGTGGGCGATTAGGGGAGAAATAAACTCCAAAAATCGCTAATCCACCCCACGAGGCCCCCACAAACTCAGCACCCCTCTCGAGAAGTGAGAGGGGTAGGCCACCGGAAGAGGTTATCGCCGCGAGGCCGTCCCGACTCCCCAACCAGTTTGGTCGGTCTGGTATCAGGTACGGCTCCGAGACGACGGCCACGTCGATATGATACTCCGCCAGAGCCTGGGAGAAAAGATCCTGGGCTCTGGCAGACCTCATGAGGTTCGCCTGGAGCAATGATTTGGGACCCAAATTCATTACTCCGACATAACCTGTTCCGGCGTACCAGTTCCCTGACCAGTTTTAGGCTTTCCAGGCGTGGGCTTGGGTGTCGCCTTGCCCCTCGTTGGGGGGGGATTACATTTCTTCCCCCCCATCACATGGCTGGCGGGTCTACCAGCTGACGTGCAGACGGCGCATCTTGGTTCCGCTGTGCAGGAGGCTCGGTCATGGCCTTTCCTGCCGCAGCGGAAGCACAAGTCCTCGCGGCTCACCTGAGAGGGGCAAAGCGGTTTGGTGTGGCCAATTCCGAGGCACCGAAAGCACCTCATCGGCCGAGGCTCAATCACGCGAACGTGGCAAGAGCTCCACCCCACTATGATGCGCCCGGCATCCGCCAGTGCTTTTGCTGCGGCAACGGGGCAGTGCACTACGGTGCATCCCGTGCCACCAGGACCGGGGCGAATGGCACCAGCGCGAACCTGCTCGGCGCTGCATCCCCCCTTTGCGGCAACGGCGGCGGCGACTTCCTGTGGCGTAATAGAGTCGTCCAGCCCTGTTATCCGAAGTTCGGATTTTTTGACAGGGCGGACGACTGTCGCCTCTTCCGCCACCACCTCCTTTAGTTTGGCCGCAAAGAGGTCGGCCTTTTCGCTGTTTTGGGGACCCTCAAATTCAAACATGCGGGCCCCCGCTGCCGTCTGCCGTGACCGCACCGACGGGATGCCGAGCTCAGCGGGGTTGATGACCGCACGGGCCCTCTCTATGAGAGACCCATAGGTGACACCCTTCTTCACGGACTCCGTGGAGAGAGTGAGGACCACCGCCGATGTTTTTGGGGCCACCAGCTTACGCGGCTTCTTCACCACGGCGTTGCGCATTGGCGCTGTTGGTTTGGAAGGAGGGGCGGCCGTGGGAACGGCCGTTTTCCTTTTCCCTCGTTTAGCCACCGTCACCCAAGTTTCCTTGGCCGGCGCTGTTGACGGGGGCTCTTCCTCCCGGCTTGGTTGTAGCGGCGTCGGTGCCGAAGACGGCCCAGCGATGGGCGCTGCCGCGGCGGCGACAGAAGGAGGGGCGGACTTCTTCCCCTTCCCTTTACCCTTGCTGGGTTTGGCAGCTGCGACGGGCGCCGGTGTGGTCAGCTTCTTGTCGGCGGCCAGAGGTGGTCGCAGAGGCTTTACCGGCAGGAGGCGGTCTTCGAGGCCCTCGAGGCGGGCGTTCAGAATGGCGCCCACCTCCAACACTATGGAGCGTCGGAACTCCGTCAGGGCTGGGTCTTCCCCTTTATGGCCCCTCTGTTGTGAGGGGGCCACCCTGGTGGATGAAAACGGAGTCGCGTCCATAGGTGCCGGACCACGTTTCTCCGCCTCAATCTTCCGATGTAATTCAGCCATCTGCTGTCGCATTTGCGCCAGCTCGCTCCGGATGGCTGAATTCTCCTGCTGGAGCAGCCTCGTCTCGTCAGAAATGGAGTGGCTCAAAGCAAGAGCGGTCAAATTTTGGAGAGCACTGGCCGCGTCTTTCAGTGCCTTTTGGAAGGTGCCTTTGAGGTGCTTGGACCTCTTGGCCACCTCCAAGATTACCTCCAGGTTCTTATTTGCCGCTTCTTGAAGGCCCTCCGCCGTCATTTCCGGGCCTTCCGGCACCAGGGCAGCGCCAACAGCCGTGCTGGCAGCGCACGCCTCTTTTGAAAGCGCTGCTATCCGCTCCTCCTCCTCGGGTTGCAGCGCTTCTGTGGCTAGGGATAGAGCCAAGTCATCGAGACCAGTCCCTGCCGAGGCAGATTGTACGGCCTTCGCCTTTCTTTTCTTCCTCTTTTTCTCCTTCTTTCCGGGCTCGACCACCGGGCGAGGCGTCTGCAAAAACTGCAGGCGCGTCGACCGGCGGGATCCCGCCGACAAAGTTGAGGCGTCGGAGTACTCCTCCAGGCTACTGCGGGAGCGCTCCTCGTCAAGGCCAATGGCCTCCAGAGAGGTGCAACTCCCCGACACACTAACAGCGCGCTTTTTCCTCGGAGGCGCTAACTCCAGTGCTCCGTCCTCAGGCAGCCTCGAGACTGCTACTCGGACCTCCTTCAAATTTCGTGACAAGCGCACGACAGGCGACCAAGTACGGTCACAGCTTATGGTGGCTGTTTCTTCCTTCTGTTCCGTATTTGAGCCAGTTTCACGACTAGGCTCGACGTCGGGTTTGAGATTTTTTTCCAATTTATTCATAATTGATCCCACGAGTATGGGGGAAATAATAGTCCTTGCCGGGTGGTGCCCCCTGCACCCGACAAAGCCTTGGGGTTGATTACCCAACGGGAGGTCGGCAGGTATCCCGCTGGAGTAAGCTCTAGCGACTGATCACCCATCAGCCACGCATCCCCTCGCGGAGCTACCACGCTTGGGATTGGGGTAATTTTTTATAGAGGTTTTCTTCCTCGCGGTCCGGGCGGTTAAGCCAAGACCCTCGTTCCACACAGAGCCGCGAGACGTGATCCACGACACTCCGTTGATGCGGATTACGATATAAGGCGATCCACGCCCGACGGCAGGGTAAGTGCACGCCGGGCTCGCCAAGAGGACAAAAGTCCCAACGACGTCCCCTGCCTCCTCTGCTAAATCAGAGGGGTGCTGGGAGTCATACCAACATTCAGTGAGCCGCCGCTCGATCCGAGACAGACGCGACTCACCTGTGCCTGTGCCTGTGAGCATCTTGGCTTCACCTGCTGCTGGATTGCGACAGGCTACTGAGCCCCCTCGCCACGACAAGGCGTGCTCCATTCGAGGGGGAACCTTTTTTTTTTTTTTTTTTTTTTTTGGTTTCGCTGGAAAATGCTTTACGCATACCTGCCGCCCTCGGGGGAAGGCAGCAGGTTATGTGGGACTCTCCCCGATCGGGGCATACCCACTAAAAACCAGCGGCGTTCTCGGGAGCCATGAGTTCGGGGCCACGAGTCAGCGCCATAAGCACACATCCGCGGCCCCTCACTGACTAGACCGACACACGGTCTCACCCGATCTGAAGAGGGCAAGTGCCCCTGCCTTCAGCGCCAGAGGAGGTTATCCTCCGGCTTGATGTCCCGACGATGCGTAGAACGCATTACACACCATCGCGCCTCTTAGTGGGAAGCGGACGCCCCCGCGTCCACGACCCGAGGCACAGGGAGGGGCATGTGCAGGTGGTGGAGGTTCCTCCTGCGCCCAGTACGCCTTCGGCGCATAAGGAGTGCGTCAGCCGCAGCCTCTCGCTCTCGCTCCGCGCTCTCCTTTTCGGCGATCACCCGCTCGCAAAATGCGGCCATGGCTCGCCAAGCCTCCCTGTCTTCGACCATACGCCGGACTATAGAGCCCAGGCTGAGGTCGGTCCCCACGTGTGCTCGGAGGGCACGGCGGTCAGCGACCCACGCCAGGCACACCTCGAGGGTGTGCTGTGCCGTATCCTCCGGAGCATCGCAGTGCCAGCATCGGGTTGTGGGTTCCCTGCCAATGCGGCAGAGGTATGACCCAAAGCACCCGTGGCCTGTAAACACCTGCGACATCCGGTATGTCACTTGGCCGTGTGGTCGCTCGACCCATTCTTTGAGAACGGGGAGTACGGCTTCAATGACCCGGACGCCAAAGTGGCTACTGGCCAATCTACGGCGCCACTGCTCGTGGGCTAGCTCTGTGAGCTGTGTCCTTTCCGATTCCACCTCCGTTGGTGCGGGCCTATTGCCCTGAGATCTTTGGTCTCCCCGCCACTGGTATAACGCGGCGAGGACCAGGGAGTCGAGATCCCAGGGGAGGCTGCCGGCCAGGACCAGCGCAGCATCGGTGGAGGTGGTGCGGTAGGCTCGCGCTAAACGCAGGGCTAACACCCTTTGAGCCTTCCGCAAGACTGTCACGTTCTCAGACGAGAGGGCGTCATGCCACACCGGGGCACCGTAAAGTGCCATCGAGCGGACCACCCCTAGGTACAGTCGTCGAGGAGCCGTCGACGGACCACCCAGGTTTGGCAGTAACCGGCTTAAAGCACCCGCGGTCGCATTGAGCTTGGTAGCGAGCTGACGGAAATGGGCCTTGAACCGCCACCTTCCGTCAAGCACAAGCCCAAGGTACCGGATGGTGGATGAAACCGGGATCAGAACCCCATCCACCATCAACCCAGTGCCCGCAGGCGGCGCACGTCGTCGGCCGTGAAAACACAGCGCCTCAGACTTATCCAGCGCCACCCGCAGCCCCAAAAGGCGGATTCGGTGTACCATCACAGCGACCCCAGCAGTCGCACGACGTGCAGCATCGGCAAAAGAGTCACCGCGAGCTGTCAGCAGGGTATCGTCGGCGTAACAAGTCACGCCAACCCCCGCGACGAACTGGCCGCGGAGAGCCCAATCGAACCCGATGTTCCACAAGAGTGGCCCTAAGACCGACCCCTGTGGAACGCCGCATCCGGCCAAGTGCCGCAAACGACCGTCCACCGAATCACACGCAACCTCTCGTCCTTCCAGGTACGATGCGATGGTGTCCTGCAGGTAAACAGGCACTCCGTGGAATCGGAGCGCCTGCTTTATCGTGGTCCACGGCAGCGTGTTGAACGCGTTGGCAATGTCGATAGACACGGCCAACAGCACACCGCCGCTCTCCACCGCTTCGCTGGCGAGCGATTTTACCCGCAGGATAGCATCGATCGTAGAGCGCTCTCTCCTGAAGCCATACTGCACATCCGACAAATTCGGCCCATCCGTATCCAGGTGCCGAACGAGGCGGTTTGCAACGACTCTTTCAAAGAGCTTGCCCACCTCATCCAGCAACACGATCGGACGGTATGCCGAAGGAGAGTCGGTCGGACGTCCGTCTTTCTTCAGAAGCACGAGCCTTCCTTCCTTCCATAGCGCCGGGATGCGCCCCTGTTCTAGGCAAGCGGTAAGGAGCCTACGAAGGCGGTCACCCAGTATATCCGATACGAGAACCCAGATTTTACCTGGAATCCCGTCAGGACCCGGGGCCACATTCTTGGCCTTCAACCGCTCTATTGCCGCGCCGAACTCGCCCTCGGACACGGGGTCAGGGGGCTCTCTGGAGGCCACGGGGTGTGGCAACATCGAAGGCGGGGTGTGTTCCACCTGAACTGGGAACAAGGTGGACACGACTCTTTGGAGGAACTCGGGCTCTAGCCTTTCCGTGACCGGGGGTGCCCATGGGCGGAGTTTCCCCCGCACCGTGCGGTACGGGCGTCCCCACGGATCGGCATCGAGCGATGCAAGGAGCTCCTCCCTCGCCTTGAGTTTCGCCTCCAGGATGGCGATCTTGAGCGCCTGCTTCGCTTCTCTGTAGGCCTGATAAAGCGGCTCGTCCAGCGCCGGATCACGGCGTCTGCGTCTTCGGTGTCTGGCTGAGGCGCGACGCGCCGCGATACACACGCGGCGCAGCTCCGCAACCTCATCCGTCCACCAATAGACGTTCCGCCGGGGAAGGGAAGGTCCGGACCGAGGCATGGACGCGTCACACACGTCCGTAACGGCCTCCCGGAACCATTCCGCTTCCGCATCCACTTGGACAGGCTCGGGACCTACAGGCAGCCAGGCCTTGACGACCGCAGCTTCCCGCGCTGTGTCTCTGTCTTGGCAACTGAGCCTCCATCGGGGGTATGTCGGGTGGGGTGTACCGCTCGGAGGGATCACGGGACCGGAGGCGGAGATGTCAAACCGGATGTACCGGTGATCCGACAATTCTTCCGCCTCTGTGACCACTCTCCAGCCACTTATTCGGGCTGCAACCGCGGGGGTCGCGAACGTTATGTCCACGACGGACTCCCCCTGCGGTCGCACGCAAGTGGGTTCGGTCCCCACGTTGACAATAACAAGTCCGTTGGACACCGCCCAGTCCAGCAGACTCTCCCCTTTTGGGTCAGTGTGACGTGACCCCCAGGCTATATTCTTGGCGTTGAAGTCGCCGCCAACAATCACCGGCAAGGTGGACTGACGGAGAACCGACCCGAAACGGTCCAGGTCGGCCTCGAACTCGCTCCTGGTTCGGCTGGGGGGGCAATAGACCCCTACCAGCAGAAACTCCCTGCACTTGGCGGCGACGAATCCGCTCTGCCTGGCTACCACGTCGATTGGATGCACTCCTGATACCATGATGGCCGACAGGCCGCTCACGTCCCCGACCCAGTTCTCCCGGTCAGCCGGTATGAAGTAGGGTTCGGAGACGAGGACGGCGTCTATGGACCACTCCGCCGCGTGCTGCAAGAGGATATCCTGCGCAGCGGCAGAGTGGTTTACATTCGCCTGCAGAACACTGAAGGCCATCTTATCCCGCTGTTATTTCTGCCTCCATGGATGTGGGCCTTTCGGCCGCGGACGGTGCGGCTGGAGTCCTGGCCACTGTCTTCCCCGCTCGATTGCCACGCTTGGGCGGTTTGCAGCTCTTGCTGCCCACCCGGTGCTTAGCTGGCAACCCTGCGTCCGCGCACAGAGGGCAGTGCGGAGGGGCAGTGCATCCCCTGGCTGCGTGTCCCGGCTTACCACAGCGGTAGCACAGGCTACTACGGTCGATTGTTGAAGGACAGTTCTCGCGGGCGTGTCCCACCTCCAGGCACCGGAAGCACTTAAGTGGCAACCGGTCCATCAGCCTGGTCTGGGCGGAGACCCATCCCACTAAAACCCTCCCCTTGACAACCTTTTGGGCTGCAGCTATCGGCACCTTAACAATGCAGGCGCCTGTGCCCTGGAAAGAGCGACCAATAGACCCCACCTGGACAGATTCGGGATCACAGCCCCCCACCTTGGCGACAGCTTCCGCGACTTCTACCTTAGTAGCAGAGTCGTCGAGTCCCGAAATCCGGACATCGACGCACTTCGTCGGCCGAGTCACTTTCGCGATCGCCTCGGGGATGACTTCTCGCATCTTGGCTGCCAGTGTGTCAGCTTTCCTCTCGCTGTCGGGGCCGGTGATCTCCAGGACCTTACCGCCAGTCTTGGCGACCCTGAAACGGATCCCGGAGATCCCCAACGCCCCGATATCAATGGCCTGCTTAGCCCGGCCCATAACTGATTCGTAGGAATGCTCCTTTGCCTCCAGCACTCCCGGTTGCATCGCCACCAGAATGGCGGCGGTCCTCGGCGGGCGGAGGTTCGGAGTCTTCCTCGGGGCAGTTGTATTCTTCAACTGGGCCGGAGGTGGCTGCCTCGGGGCGGAACTAGTGGCCGCTTTTTCCCCCCGCCGAACTACCACTGTCCACGACTCGGCTCCAGGGCCTGCTGCGGACTGAGTTGTCGGGGGGGTACTGCCAGCTTGGGAGGCAGAAGCGGGCGCGGACTACTGGCCCTGGTTACGGGCCTTCTTCCGCTTGCTTCGCTTTCGCCTTTTATTCTCCCCTACGGGGACTGCGCCGGCAGTCGAGGTCGTGGCCACAGGGGCGGACACCTCGGACGGCGCTTTGCCCGTCTGGGGAGAAGCGGCTCTCCTGGGCGGTGCTGTGGTCGGCGGCTGCTTCTTCAACTTGTCGGCGGCAGCAGAACGGCGCTCAACCTGAGCCTTGCGGGCGTCCGCAGCAAGTGGCGGGCGCAGGCGAGGCTCAGGGAGCAGCCGATCTTGTATGGACGCCAATTTGGCATCCATCATGCCTCCAAACTGGCGCATGAGGCGCTGTTCAAACTCCTCCCCAAAGGGGGCGGAGTGAGGTTGGGTTCCGCTTGGAGCTGCAGGGCGGATATCCGCAAGCCTCTCAGCCCGGAGCTCCTGGACGACGCGTTTAAGGTCCGCGACCTCCTCCTCCAGGCGTTTGTTCGCGGCTTGCAGCCGCCGCGTCTCCTCATCGGTTGTCCTCGAGCTGAGGATTTCGACCGCTCGTGTTATAGAGGTGGCGGCCTCCTTCAGGGCACGCTGGAAGCTGCCCTTCAGGTTTCCGGACTTCGCCACGCAGAACAATACTGTGTCCGTGGCAGCCCGGATCTGGCCACTCAGCTCTTCGGCGGTTGCATCTCTCACCGAGAACTCGCTCCTATTCCGTCCGTGCAAAAGCCTTTCTGCGAGGCGCGAAGCCTCCTCTTCAGCCTCCACGATTGCCGCACGACGCTTCTCGTCGAGCAGCTGCTCGCGGGCTCTGCCTACACCTACGCACTCCCCATGGGTAGGAGGGCGGCCCCGGCCTCTGCGGGCCGCAGTGCTTTTGTCTGCCGGGACTTTGGCAGGCGAGAGATCTGAAGAGACCTCATCTGCGCGCCGTTTGCCGGCTCTCGTGGTCCTACCGCTGGTGCGTGAAACCGACGGCGATCTCGACAAAATGCCCGAAGATGCAGACTCATAAGAATCCGCAATCTCCAGGCTGTTTTCCAATCCCTGTTTTTTACATCCGGTAAGGGTGACCTCGTCCTCAGACTCGGAGAAATCCCCGAGCCTAAAAAACTGGCTACCCGACTGTCCCGCCTGTGGTGTAATACATCGTTCGAGCCGAACGACTGGCATCCTGAAAAGGACGTCACCATCACCCTCTCTTTTTCCTTCTTTGTGAGCGCCTTGCGCTCGGGGGTTGGTCGCTAAATTACAAGATTTATTGTTTGAGCAAGCCATCTTCAATTTCCTTCTATATTCAGTCGGTGGTGACCCCACCCACCACGGAGCCCCATCTGGGGAGGTGCCACTGACACCCCAGGGTTTCCCACCGACCATAGCAGGGACGCCACTTCCCTTTCGGGCAGACTAGCACGGGATCTTTGACGAGACGGTTGGGGCAAGGTGAGCACGCGTCGACCAGAACGCGCAACATCACCGAGCCCGCCGCCTGCCCTGCCCCCCGTACCCCCCGCGTCACCGTTGGACGAGGGTTAAGCCGCTCGCCCGCAGCCGAATAACCCGTGGACCGGCTACTCCACGGGCCCCCCGTGTGCCCGGAATCCGAGGCCAAAGACAGCGTGTTGCCTGGGTGGTCTGCCTCAGGCTCAACGTCCAGGACCCTCTTCTCCCAGGATTACGGGACCCAGCGCACGGCACAAATGCGCTGCCCGGGTTGTCGTGATGACAGGCCACAACCCGGGAAAAACCCACGGATCCGGGCAAATGCCCCGACGACCCCAAAGCCCTACGACCCGGGCAAACGCCCCGCCGGTCTAGGCACCCCTATCTACGCCTCAGGTACTCAAGCCGCTCCGGTCCATTCCTTCGAGGAGGAGCAGGCGGAACAGCGAATACGAGAGGTCTTGAGCCATAAGGCCTTCCCCTCTGGCCCGACAGGCCCGTCGAGTTGACAAGACCTGCCGCGCTCTGGTTTTGGTTCGCGCCGGCCGAAGCCGGTACCCCCCATATCTGGGAGGCGTTCCCCTATCCACCACCTGGGGACGCGCCCGATGCGGGACCAGTAACCCGACACGGGATTCGAGGGGGGGGGGAACCTAACCTAACCTAACCTAACCTTTTTTTTTTTTTTTTTTTTTTTTTTTTTTAACGTCAGGAAATGCAATTACGCACCGTACCTCCTCCGTCGGGGAACGGAGGGGCGTGTGTGGGACTCTCCCGGATACGCCCCCGGGTATACCCACTAAAACCTGACGACGCCCGCCGCGTTTGGTGGCTTTGACAGCAGGGGCCGCGGTGTCTCAACAGTCCCGCGACCCTTGCCAGCGCAACCTCCACCCTCCATGAGAAGGGCGGATCTCCACGGAGTGGGGCGATCCCACTCCCGACGGCACACTGGCGCCTCAGGAGGGTCCCTTGTGATTGGACAGAGGTGTCCCCACACCGTCTGTCCGAGACCCTCCCGACGAGGCGATCCACGCCCGGCGGCAAACGCACGCCGAGCTCGCCCAGAGGACCGAAGTCCTGGGACATCCCCTGCCTCCTCTGCTTAACCAGAGGGGTGCCGGGAGTCCAACGACTGTTAGTGAGCCGCCGCTCGATACGAGACAGACGCGACTCACTATGGCCACTGCCGCCCGATACGGGAACAGACGCAGCGGCACTCTCCACGGAGCATCTTGGCTTCACCTGCCGCTGGATTGCGACAGGCTACTGAGCCCCCTCGCCACGACAAGGCGTGCTCCATTCGAGGGGGAACCTTTTTTTTTTTTTTTTTTTTTTTTTTTTTTTTTCGCAGGAAAACCCGTTTATGAGCCTTAGCCTTGGCCGGGGGACCTTGGCCGTGTGTGGGACTCCCAGCGCCCTAAGAAGGACACAGCTCCACTCCCTAAGGAGTGGGGAATACCCACCAAAAACCTGCGGCTTCCCTTCCCTGCCTAGGAGCGAACATGGGGACCAGCCGTAGCCTTGGCAACCATGTCCACTGTTGGCAGCTCGCTCGCCTACACGGCGGGCACTTCTGTCCTACCCCCCGCGTAATCGGGGGGGATAAAGGGAATAGCCGGGGAAGCGGAACTATTCCCTTCCGATGAAGGTGGCCTGTTCAATGCAGGTGGAGGCACCCCCGTGCCACCCACCCGCAGGCCATCCGTAGAGGTGTTGGACCGACGTCTCCGTCTCCTACCTCTCCTCCGTCTGAGCTGGTTGCGGTTCCTCCCACTAATCTCTCTCTCCCGCTCCGCAGCCTCTTTCTGCGCAATCACTTCTTCGCAGAAAGAGGCCGCTGCCTTCCAGGCCGCTTCATTGTCTAGCATAGTGTTTACCATGCTAGGCAATGAGAGATCCTGGCCGACCACCCGCACCAGGACTCGGCGCTGCTCCTCCCATTCTGGACACACCGCCAGGGTTTGCTCCGCTGAGTCCTCCTCTGCACCGCAGTGATGGCACAGCGGGAGCTCCTCCCTTCCGATCCGACACAGATATTTACCGAAGCATCCATGCCCGGTAAGTACCTGCGTCAGCCGGAAGGAGAGGAAACCGTGGGGCCTGTTCAACCACCGATCTATAACTGGCCCGATCGCGTCTAGCGTGCGTCGTCCAAAAGGAGCACGAGTCAAGTCCTCCTGCCAGCGGGTGATCATGGCCTCGTGCGCCTCTCGCTTCATTGCGCATCGTTCCTCTAAGGATGGACGGACGCCAAGGGCTTTTTGACCTGCCATCCAGTGGTAAACGATGGCCAGAACTTGGGCATCTAATTCCCATGGCGGAGTGCCCGCTAGGGCACATGCAACTGCGCCGCCAACAGTCCGGTAGGCCCTCGCAATCCGCTGAGCAATGGCTCGTTGAGGCCTGCGGAGGAGAGCCGCGTTCTCACTCTTATGGAGAGAGTCCGCCCAGATAGGTGCGCCGTACAGTGCCATGCTGCGCAGAACGCCGGCGTAAAGACGTCGGCACGCCGTCTTTGGCCCTCCAAGGTTCGGGAGAAGCCAGTTGAAGGCATTTGCGGCCTTAAGAAGCCGCGCCGACAGCCCCGTGAAGTGGGGGCCAAAATGCCACCGACCGTCGAGGGTAAGACCCAGATATTTCATCTGGGCACTAACTTTAACACGAATGCCACCAACGATGATGTGGGCGTCCGGAGGCGGGCGTTGTCGGGGTCCGGGGAAAAAGAGAGCCTCGGTCTTCTCCAGCGCCACCTTGAGTCCCAATCGGCGTATCCTCTCTGCGATTAGGGTGCCACCGATAGAGGCCAGTTGTGCCGCCGCCTTGTACGTGCCCCCGCGAGCTGTGACAAGAGTGTCGTCTGCGTAGCAGATGATGTTCATGCCATGCAGGAGCACACCCCGGAGTAGCCAGTTGTAGCCGAGGTTCCACAGCAAAGGGCCAAGCACCGACCCCTGTGGAACTCCGGTCCCCACTTTTCGTCGCCGTAGACGGTTGTCCCTATCAACATATAGAACCTCCCGATCAGAGAGGTAGTCCGTCAGGAGAGCCCGCAGGTACGGAGGCACCCCATGATATCGGAGTGCCTCTAGAATCGTAGAGTGGGGGATGGAGTTGAACGCGTTAGCTATATCAAATGATATAGCTAATACTCCCTGCCCCATCTCTGCGGCCTCTGTCGTAAGGGACTTGAGCTGCTGCAGGGCGTCAATTGTCGACCGGCCAGTCCGGAACCCAAACTGGGCGTTGGACAGATCCGGTCCGGTCTCCGATAGATGTTTAATTAGGCGGGCCGCTATCAGACGCTCAAAGAGCTTGCCAGCTTCATCTAGTAGGACTATTGGGCGGTATCCTGACGGTGAGTCCGCTGGCCGCCCCTCTTTTCGTAGAAGGCATAATTGTCCTTTCTTCCAAGTTTTCGGGAACCTTCCGACCTCGAAACAACGGTCGAAGAGCTCCCGAAACCGCTGCTCCATTAAAGAGGTTGCAATCTTCAGCACTCGTGCCGGGACGCCGTCTGGACCCGGGGCAGTCTTTTTTCCGAGGAGGCAAAGCGCTGCTGCTTCGAATTCCTCCGCAGTCACTGAGTCGAACCCCACTGCAAGAGGGCCGCTCCCGACTGGAGGATCCATTTTTGGAGGGGTGTGATTTAATCGGTCCGGAAAAAGAGCCCTGACCACCCCATCCAAAAGATCCGGATGGAGGGTCTCGGTTAGTGGGGGACCGATGGGGCGCATTTTGTTGCGTACCATTTTGTATGGTCTTCCCCATGGATCATTATTAAGGCCCTCAAGCATTTCCTCCCTGGCCCGGTCTTTGGCAGATCCAATTGCCGCTTTAAGAGCGCGCCTTGCCTCCTGATAGCAGGCATATAAGCGGGCCTCATTTGCCTCGTCTCTGTTTCGACGACGACGGCTCCGAGTGTATGATCTCCGGGCTGCAACACAAGCGGCCCGGAGCTCACCGATTTCAGCCGACCACCAATAGACGGCATGTCTTGGGGAGGGTCGGCGAGATCGAGGCATGGAAGCGTTACACACTTCAGTTAAGGCGCTTTTCAGATCTTGAGCGGCGTCGTCAACGTCATAACTTGTAGGAGGCCGGAACCAGTCCTGGACGAAGGCCGCTTCCCTCGCCATCTCCCGGTCAAGGCGAGTGAGTGCCCACCGGGGGAAGTGCGATTGCCTTTGTTCGGGACCAACCTGAGGACGTTGGGTGGGAAGCTCGATCCGAATGTACCGATGGTCAGACAAAGTCTCCACCAGGTCGACCTCCCATTTCAGTACCCGCGCAGCCAGGGCTGGAGTGGCGAACGACAAGTCCACCACCGATCCTCCCTGCTGTCTCACGCACGTTTGGGTAGTCCCCCTATTGAGAAGGGACAGACCGACAGACGCCGCCCACAACTCCAGGACTCGTCCTCGCACGTCGGTGGTTGGGTTTCCCCAGGCTGTTGATTTGGCGTTAAGGTCACCAAGAACAGCGACCTGCCTCGGTGACATTCGGCTGACCGCCGCCGCCAAGACGTCAAGGAAGGTCTCAAACTCTGCCAGGGGGCGATTAGGGGAGAAGTAAACGCCAATAATGGCGATATCTCCCCATGCACCGGCCACATAACCGGCTCCTCTCTCGATGAGCGAGAGGGGAGGTGAGTCCACGATGGGTCGCGTTACCATCGCCACCAGGTCGTCTTGGTCGGCCAGCCAAGTGGGCTGAATCGAGTATGGCTCGGCGACGACGGCCAAACCAGCTGTCCATTCGGCCATGACCTGTGCCATGAGGTCCTGGGCCCGCCTGCAGTGGTTCAGATTACCCTGAAGAATGGTGTGGTGTCTTACTACCATTATTCAGACATCGTACCGTTCCCTTCAACCAGCTCAGGACGGGCATCAACAGCAGCAGTCACTGGTACAGGTGTAGCAGGGGTTTGTAGCTTGCCTTTCATTTGAGGGGGGTTGCATTTCAACCCGCCCATCACATGGCCGGCAGGCAAAGCGTATGCCGTGCACACTGCGCATTTGAACTGTGCCTTACAGGCGTTTATCTTGTGGTCGGCTGACCCGCAGCGGAGGCACAACTGCGACCTGTCTACAGAAGGACATAGTGCCCGGGTGTGTCCAATTCCATAGCACCTGAAGCAGCGCATTGGCAGTGGCTCCAGAGCCCGGACCACTCCCGAGCTTAGCCCCAGGGGGATCCGCTTCTTGCCCACTAGGACATTAGCTGCCGCTATGGGGACCTGAATAAGTATACTCAGGCCACCACGGCCACGCCGGATTTCGCCAGATTTAATGTAATCTTCAGCGCAGCCACCAATTCTGGCCGCCGTGGTGATCACCTCGTCCTTGGAGACGGAATCATCTATCTCAGTGATCCGCAGGGGAGCTAGTTTCTGTGGAAGTGCCACTTTCGCCACATCTGCTATCGTTTCCCTGAGTTTGGTGGCAAAGAGCTCCGCGTGGCCATTACGCTCAGCACCGGGAAACTCAAAGAGGCGACCGCCAGTTTGTGTCTGCCTACATTTAACGTTTGCTAACCCAAGCTCAGTGGGGTTAACTGTACGACGTGCCTTCTCTAGGACTGACTCATATGTCGCTCCTCGCTTCGCGGCCTCCGGCGTGATCGTGACTACCACAGCCGCTGTTTTGGGAGGAGTAAGCCTCTTAGTCTTCCTCCCATTCTTTCCCTTGGCTTTTTTCTTTACCCTCTCGTTAGACGTCTTGCTTGTCGCTGCTTTGGAAGCTGATGGAGCCGAGGTGGCCTTAGTCTTCTTCTTTTTTTCCTTCTTCTTCTTCTTTTCCACTGTTTTCCATACGTTGGCGGGAGTGGATGAAGGAAGAAGGCAGTCTTCTTGTTGAGGTGTTGGCTCCACCGGGGTCGAAGACGGTCCCGGTTTTGGGGAGGAAGAGCGTGTAAGTGGAGCTGCCTCCTTAGGTACCACTGAAGGTTTCTCTGCCTCCATGGACTTTTTGCCCTTTCCCTTTCCTTTGGAGGGCTTTGAAGCATCGGACCGAGATGACTCAGTCATGGCGCTTGTTGCCTCCGTCACCTTCTTTCGATCTGCAGCTAATGGAGGTCGCGTGGTTTTTGCCGGCAGGAGCCGGTCTTCGATGCCAGCGAAGCAGGCTCTTATAAAATTCCTTTCCTCCAAGACAACCCTTCGAATGGTTTCTTCAACGCTACCTGGGGTGGGAGGAGGTGGGTCCTGTGGGACCGCGTCCATTGCTGCTGAGATCGTTTCTGCTGCCGAGGAGCTGTTACAAGTGCACTTTGTCCTAGTCTGTTCTTTTGCCCGCAGTTGGGCAACTTCTTTGGACAATCGATTGATTGTTGCCTGCATGCGCTGTGTCTCTTCGGAGATTGTTCTTTTAAGAAGTTCTCCCATGACGCTGCGCACGCTGGCTGCCCGATTTTTTAGGGCTTTTTGCAGCGTTCCTTTTAGGTTAGACGACTTGGAGGCGATCTCAACAATCTCCCCTACGTCGTCATCAACTAGTTTTTCAAGTTCGGGTATGGTCTTCCCTTCCAAGTCGAACAGGTCTGAGCCGTACCCGTGTTTTGCCCGGGCTTCTCGGATCTTCCGCTCTTTTGCGGCCACCTTTTCTTCCAGATCCTTCTGGAGCTCCTGCCTTTTTAAGGCGTTTAACTGGCGTTGTGCCTCTGACAGACCAGCATAGTGGCCGGTCGTCGGAACTGACGCGTTTTTTGTCTCTGTCTTCTGATTAGGCCGTTTCTTCGAGCTCCTGGCTATCTTTAGGGATGGAGTGTCTGAGCTTGACTCTCCACATTCCTTTTCGTTCTTTTTATATAGGCGTTTACGTTTGTGCGTCGAAGTGTCAACCAAGGCGTCTGCCGACATTACCGATGACGCATCTGTTAGAGTGCTGTCATCCTCAGGTGCAGGGATACAACCAGACCTAAAGAAACGGCTCCCTTCTAATGCCGAGCCAACGTTTAGCGTATCAGTGGGCGACGTACTACGGCTGCGCGTGGACGTATCTCGCCTAGGTATCTTGGTGACGTCGATACGCGACAGGCGCACGACGGGCGACCAAGCCAAGTCACAGCTCATGGTGGCTGTTGGTACTATCCTCTCTGATTTTGAGCCATTTTCACGACCGGGCTCACGGTCGGGTTTGTGATTTATATTTGGTTCGTCCATAATTGATCCCACGAGTATGGGGGAAGTAAGGGTCCTTGCCGGGCGGTGCCCCCTGCACCCGACAAAGCCTTAGGGTTGATAACCCAACGGGAGGTCGGCAGGTATCCCGCTGGAGTAAGCTCTAGCGACTGATCACCCATCAGCCACGCATCCCATCGCGGAGCTACCACGCTTGGGATTGGGGTAATTTTTTATAGAGGTTTTCTTCCTCGCGGTCCGGGCGGTTAAGCCAAGACCCTCGTTCCACACAGAGCCGCGAGACGTGATCCACGACACTCCGTTGATGTGGATTACGATATAGGGCGATCCACGCCCGAAGGCAGGGTAAGTGCACGCCGGGCTCGCCAAGAGGACAAAAGTCCTAACGACGTCCCCTGCCTCCTCTGCTAAATCAGAGGGGTGCTGGGAGTCATACCAACATTCAGTGAGCCGCCGCTCGATCCGAGACAGACGCGACTCACCTGTGCCGCTGCCGCCCGATACGGGAACAGACGCAGCGGCACCCGTCACAGAGCATCTTGGCTTCACCTGCCGCTGGATTGCGACAGGCTACTGAGCCCCCTCGCCACGACAAGGCGTGCTCCATTTGAGGGGGATTCGAGGGGGAACCTTTTTTTTTTTTTTTTTTTTTTTTTTTAACGTCAGGAAATGCCAATTACGCACCGTACCTCTCCGTCGGGGAACGGAGAGGCGTGTGTGGGACTCCCCCGGATACGCCCCCGGGTATACCCACTAAAACCTGACGACGCCCGCCGCGTTTGGTGGCTTTGACAGCAGGGGCCGCGGTGTCTCAACAGTCCCGCGACCCTTGCCAGCGCAACCTCCACCCTCCATGAGGAGGGCGGATCTCCACGGAGTGGGGCGATCCCACTCCCGACGGCACACTGGCGCCTCAGGAGGGTCCCTGGTGATTGGACAGAGGTGTCCCCACACCGTCTGTCCGAGACCCTCCCGACGAGGCGAGCCACGCCCGACGGCAAATGCACGCCGAGCTCGCCCAGAGGACCAAAGTCCTCAGGACATCCCCTGCCTCCTCTGCTAAACCAGAGGGGTGCCGGGAGTCCAACGACTTATAGTGAGCCGCCGCTCGATGCGAGACAGACGCGACTCACTATGGCCACTGCCGCCCGATACGGGAACAGACGCAGCGGCACTCTCCACGGAGCATCTTGGCTTCACCCGCCGCTGGATTGCGACAGGCTACTGAGCCCCCTCGCCACGACAAGGCGTGCTCCATTCGAGGGGGTCGAGGGGGAACCTAACCTAACCTTTTTTTTTTTTTTTTTTTTAACGTCAGGAAATGCAATTACGCACCGTACCTCCTCCGTCGGGGAACGGAGGGGCGTGTGTGGGACTCCCCCGGATACGCCCCCGGGTATACCCACTAAAACCTGACGACGCCCGCCGCGTTTGGTGGCTTTGACAGCAGGGGCCGCGGTGTCTCAACAGTCCCGCGACCCTTGCCAGCGCAACCTCCACCCTCCATGAGGAGGGTGGATCTCCACGGAGTGGGGCGATCCCACTCCCGACGGCAAACTGGCGCCTCAGAAGGGTCTCTTGTGATTGGACAGAGGTGTCCCCACACCGTCTGTCCGAGACCCTCCCGACGAGGCGAGCCACGCCCGACGGCAAATGCACGTCAAGCTCGCCCAGAGGACCAAAGTCCTCAGGACATCCCCTGCCTCCTCTGATAAATCAGAGGGGTGCCGGGAGTCCAACGACTTTTAGTGAGCCGCCGCTCGATGCGAGACAGACGCGACTCACTATGGCCACTGCCGCCCGATACGGGAACAGACGCACCGGCACTCTCCACGGAGCATCTTGGCTTCACCCGCCGCTGGATTGCGACAGGCTACTGAGCCCCCTCGCCACGACAAGGCGTGCTCCATTCGAGGGGGGAACCTAACCTTTTTTTTTTTTTTTTTTTTTTTTTTTTTAACGTCAGGAAATGCAATTACGCACCGTACCTCTCCGTTGGGGAACGGAGGGGCGTGTGTGGGACTCCCCCGGATACGCCCCCGGGTATACCCACTAAAACCTGACGACGCCCGCCGCGTTTGGTGGCTTTGACAGCAGGGGCCGCGGTGTCTCAACAGTCCCGCGACCCTTGCCAGCGCAACCTCCACCCTCCATCAGGAGGGCGGATCTCCACAGAGTGGGGCGATCCCACTCCCGACGGCACCCTGGCGCCTCAGGAGGGTCCCTGGTGATTGGACAGAGGTGTCCCCACACCGTCTGTCCGAGACCCTCCCGACGAGGCGAGCCACGCCCGACGGCAAATGCACGTCAAGCTCGCCCAGAGGACCAAAGTCCTCAGGACATCCCCTGCCTCCTCTGCTAAATCAGAGGGGTGCCGGGAGTCCAACGACTTTTAGTGAGCCGCCGCTCGATGCGAGACAGACGCGACTCACTATGGCCACTGCCGCCCGATACGGGTACAGACGCAGCGGCACTCTCCACGGAGCATCTTGGCTTCACCCGCCGCTGGATTGCGACAGGCTACTGAGCCCCCTCGCCACGACAAGGCGTGCTCCATTCGAGGGGGGAACCTTTTTTTTTTTTTTTTTTACGTTGGAAAATGCGTTACGCATACTCGCCGCCCGGGGGAGACGGCGAGTTATGTGGGACTCGAACTCAAACGCCCATACCCACTAAAAACCAACGACACTCCGTCAGTCACCTGGCCGTTCAAAAGTCGCCTCAAGCCAGCCTTCGTCGTCCGAGAAATCGGACGGCGACGACTCGCTCGACGACTCGTGAGTGGCGGACGGAGCTGCGGGAAGCCGGTCGGATATTACCGCTGCCCCGTCGGTGATTGCCCGCCGTAGCAGACCCGGCAAGCCCACCCCATGAGGGGGGGCAACGGGAATGGCCCGGAGTGTGCGGACATTCCCGTCAGGCGGCGGTGGAAGCGCGTGCAATGCCGGCGCGGGTACCCCCGTACCCGACGCTGGCTGGCCTCCACCGGGGGGGATCAGGCGGTTATAACGCCGCCGTCTCCGCCCCGTTCGTCGCCTTCGGATCGGGGCGGCAAGAGGATCCTCCTCCCGCACCCTCTCCGCTGCCTCCTTCTGTGAGATAACGTCCTCGCAGAAAGAGGTGACGGCCTTCCAAGCTCTGTCACCCCCGAGCATGGCCTCCACCACGCTGGGGAGGGAGAGGTCCTGGCCGATCTCCGCGACCAGAGTGCGGCGCTGCGACTCCCACGCTGGGCACGACACAAGGGTGTGCTGAGCCGTGTCCTCCGCAGCACCGCACTCGTGACACGCGGCGGTCTCCTCCCGTCCGATCCGGTGCAGATAGGCGCCGAAGCATCCGTGTCCGGTAAGGACCTGCACCAGACGGTAGGTGAGGGAGCCGTGCCGTCTCTCTAGCCATCGGGTCAGGACCGGGGTCAGGGCGTCGAGGGTGGCTCGACCCGACTCTGAAGAGTTTAGGACCCCGGTCCAGGCCCGAATCAGCAGCTCTCGGGTCTGGCGCTCGAAGGCGCGCTCCTCCTCTAGGGAGCTGCGCTCTCCCCGAGAACGCTGCTCCGACCGTCGTGCGTATGTCCAGGCTAGGACTCGGGCCTCGAGCTCCCAAGGCGGAGTCCCAGCCAGGACACACGCCACTGCACCCGCCACTGTGGAGTAGCAGCGGGCCGCCCTCTGCGCGATGACTCGCTGGGGCCGCCTGAGCTGAGACACGTTGTCCCGACTCAGACGGTCCGCCCAGATGGGGGCACCGTATAGCGCCATGCTCTTGAGTATGCCGGCATAGAGACGCCGGCAGTGAGCGCTTGGCCCACCCAAATTCGGGAGCAGCCACCCCAGCGAGTCCGCCGTCTTTAGCAGCCGGGGTGACAGTTCGGCGAAGTGTCGGCCGAACCGCCACCGGCTGTCGATGATTAGTCCCAGATATTTCATCTGGGGCTTAACGTCGATGGCCACGCCGTCGACCATCAGGCTGATGTTCGGCGGGTGGCGTTGCCTCGGGCCGTCAAACAAGACGGCCTCCGACTTCTCCAGAGCGACCCTGAGGCCCAACAGGCGAATCCGTTGGACCACAAGGTCGCACGCCGCGGAAGCCAACTGGAGGACCCGCGCTACATCCCAGGCCCGGGCAAGCACGAGAGTGTCGTCCGCGTAGCAGACGAACCTCACGCCCGGGGGGAGTGCGCCCTTCAACATCCAGTCGAATCCGATATTCCACAGGCATGGTCCGAGGACTGATCCCTGTGGAACACCGGACTCCACGCGGTGACTCCTCAGCGAGCCGCTCTGGTCCACGTACGTTACCATCCTGTCTCGGAGGTAATCAGACAGGAGGCGGACCAAGTAGGGCGGCACACCGTGGGCGCGCAGGGCTTCGATGATGGTGGTGTGGGGAATGCTGTTGAATGCATTGGCGATATCGAGGGATATCGCCAACAGCCTTTCCCCACTTTCGGCAGCACCCTTCACCATTTCCCCCAAAAAGCCCAGCGCGTCCAGGGTCGAGCGGCCAGCTCGGAAGCCAAACTGGGCCTCCGCCAGGTCAGGGCCGGTAGTGGTTAAGTGTCGGACGATGCGGGTTGCGAGAATCCTCTCGAAGAGTTTTCCCGCCTCGTCCAGCAACACAATCGGCCGATAGGCCGAAGGAGAGTCCATCGGCCGGCCCGGCTTGGCGAGAAGGCAGAGGGCGCCTTCCTTCCACACCTTCGGGAACCTTCCGACAGAAAGACAGAAGAACCTAACCTAACCTTTTTTTTTTTTTTTTTTTAAGGTGGTTGGAATGCTTTTACGCACCGTCTCAAGCCGCCGGGTGCGGCAGCTGAGGTGTGTGGGACTCGTCCTATTTAACGGAAATACCCACTAAACCCTTCCACCGGGACCTCTTGACGCGTCTACGCCGGAGTCATCGGAAACTATGGTAAACATCCGCACGTCGCGACGCCGCGTCGGACTTATTGGAGTCTCATCTCGGGAGCTGCCGGGAGTCTATGTCCCGGACTCAGTTCCTCCTCTCCTCTCTGTTATTCGTGCGGGTCCACCACGCACTCCATCTCTTCCCTCGTCTGCTGTGCTGGGCGTTGCACCCACACCCGAGCACTGAGGGATTAATGTTGGGAAAGTCGGGCTTCCAGCTCGATCCCCAAACTCCTCGTCCTCCGAGGAGCTCTCTGCAGCCGCTCTTGAAACTAGCGGTCGCCTTCTCTTGGGTGGAGCGGGTGCACATGTCTTAGCACCCACTCGATGATCTGCCGGGCGGCCCTGTGCTGCGCATAGTGCGCAGTGCGGCGGGTCGCTACACGCTGCAGACTTGTGTCCAGGTTTCCCGCAACGGTAACAAAGACCGCTGCGATCTACCTGTGACCCACATCGCTGCTGAGCATGGCCGAGCTCTAAGCAGCGGAAGCATCTTCTTGGGCGGGGTTCAAGCAGGATTACGCGTGCTGACACCCAGCCGATTAAGAAGCGGCCAAGAGCCAGCTTCTTTGCACTCATTGCGGGCAGTTTCGCCCAACACTGGAGGGAGCCTGATGAGGAACAGTGGATATCACCTACTGTCACCTGGTCCCTGGAACAGCCACCCTGCTTGGCGAGCTGTGCGGCAACCTCTTCTTTGTCGGCGGAGTCATCAAGGCCAGTTACGCGGATTTCCACCAGTTTCACTGGCCTCGAAAACCGGACGAGCTCCTCCGGGTACAGTCGTCTGAACTCGGCAACTAAGGCATCTGCTTTGGTTCCATCTTGGTCACCTTCAATTTCGAAGATCCTTGCTCCAGTGGCTGCTTGTCGGATCCGAATAGAGCCAAGTACTATGCCACAGGCTTCGGTGTTGACTCTACACTTTGACTCATTCAGAAATGAGCGATAAGTTAGCTTCATTGGTGCCGCTTTCTCTGTCAGCGTCACTACCACCGCTGACGAGCGTTGCGGCTTGATTCTTCTTTCGAGTGGCTTTTTCTTCTTCTTCAGGGGCGCATGCGAGCCCCGTGATTGTCGGTCCTGCTGGCTTGGCCGCTGAACAGCCTGCTGCTGCCGATCATCCTTCTTCTTTCGCCGGCGTCGGCGTTTCTTCCGTCCTCTCGCAACATCCGCCCATCCCACGTCCATGGATGTGGGTGCCGAGGGAAGTGGACGAGGTGCACGTGGTGCTATGGTAGAGGAAGGCCCGACTTTCTTAGCCGGTGTTTGTTTCTTCTTTGCAGGTGGTGGAGCGCGGCCCCGCTGCTGCCTCCCAGCCTCACCCGGTTTCGGGGGCTGGGTCTGGGCATGTGAGCTGTCCTTGCGCGCAGGCTGTCGAGTTGCTCTTGGGGGAGGGAGCCTCTCCTCAAAGAGGGTCAGACGAGCGACGTCTGACCTCTGTCCCGACGGCTTCAAGATCTGCTCCTTCAGCTCTTCTAGCTCCCGCTTGAGCTCAACCATCTCCGCGTTGATGCGGACGTTGGCTTGTCGGAGCCCAGCGGTTTCCATTAATAGTTTGGCGTATTCACCTTGGAGCTTCTGATGCTTCTCCGTCGTGTTCGTGTGATACATGAGGTCCGCTGCCTGCATGATCATCGCGGCAGCCTCATTGATCTTTCGAATGTCGGTCCCCTTTAAGTTGTTGGCGTGCTGCGTGGTGTGAAAAACATCTGCAAGGCAGTGCTTTGCAGTGCGCCAAGCAGAACTTGCAGTGGTCCGAGCGTCTATCTTTTCGCGCGCTTTCTTCAGAGCGTTCTTGGCGGATCGCGTAAGGATCACACCTTCCGGCAGCTCCACTTCACGAGAAGGGTGCGCATGCTGAGTTCGCTCCTGAGGTTCCTCGGCAATCGGACAGGACTCAGCTGCTTCATCTGTCCTTGTTCGTTGTTCTGGTGGAGATGCCGTTCCGTCTGAACGAGGTCTCTCGGTGCGGTGGCGTCTCCGTTTCTGGCCTCCAGCACGAGAACTCATCTCTGATGACTCTTCGGTTCGGCGAGTGGTGTCGTCATCTGAATCGAGGGCCGACGCAGAACTTGGGCGCTCCGGCGCCTGGCCGACGACTGCGGAAGGGACTGTTGCTGCTGCTACGGTCCTAGCTACTGAGTTTTCACTATTGTTCGTCTTTTCCAGTATATTTGACGGATCATCTATTGTTGACTTTTTCGCCATGTACTCAATATACTGCTGCTCCTGGGTGTCACATTCTTCCATCAGGGCACGGAACTCGGAGTCATCGGACATCGTGACATCCGATGTATGGGTCCCGGTTGTACTGTCTTTCTCGCTTCCGAGGAAGTCTCGGCATCTTGCCTCCTCCTCTCTGCTTATCACCACGACCGGTTGTTTGACCAAAGCCGTGGGTACCTTCGCGGAACTCCCGCGGACGGAGAGGTCTTGGCTAACTGCCTCACTCTCACCTACACCCCTACGCGATGGGTTCCCGGGCACCAAATACGCTCCCGGGTGACCAGTCGCAGCACCGACAGACGTATCTGACGATACTGCGACTGAGCGGGTTCCCTGACCTTCACGGCCAGATACCGCTTGGTGAGTTGGTACCTCATCGCTCATGCCCATCTTTGTGGCCTGCAATACTGCCAGAGTTACAGGCTTTACCCCGACAGAGCGCTAACCGTTTGGCCGACCGCCCCCGTCGACCACCCTCCACCAGGGAAGGCCCGGGACCGCACGCTAACGGCCCCGGATTTTAGGGATTTTTGGGGAATGTTTGGGGTTTGGGATTGAAAGGGCACAGAGGCGGCAAGCAAACAGAGGTGTTAAGAGGCTGCAGTGGTGCTGTCCAGGTCGGGTCAGAACCGCACCTCTTCAGCACCAAAGTTGCCCCGCACGACCTCACTTCGCCGTCCGCACCTCCGCCGTAACAATCCCAACACCAAAATTCCCAAGAGGTTTTCTCCTCGCGGCCACGCTAAATGGTGGCCCTCGGCCCACCCTCCCGAAGGAAGACGGGTTACGATATGATGGGTTTTTAAAGAGACCCCATTACTCTTGCCACGGCCAGATGGTGCTGTGCTGCGGCCCCGCCCCGCCCTAAAAAGGGCGGATTACGGTATTGTGTTTTTTATAGAGGTTGTCTCCTCACGGCCCGGACAAGGTCCAGAAAAGCCCCCGGTCTACTCGGCCGACCCGAGCAGATTACGGTTTGCCCCGAAGAGCCCCTCAGGTCCGCTCCTCCGGAGAGGAGCGGTGCTGAAGGACTCCGATATCCCGACGCGACGATCCCGTCGGAACGGACCCGTCGCGCCCTGGTTTCTGTTCGCGCCGGCCGAAGCCGGTACCTCCCACTGGGAGACTTGCCCCTATCCACAACCCGGGGGACGCGCTCGATGGGAGACCAGCTACTCCACACGAGAACCTAACCTAACCTAACCTTTTTTTTTTTTTTTTTTTTTTTTTTTTTTTTTTTTTTAACGTCAGGAAATGTCAATTACGCACCGTACCTCTCCGTCGGGGAACGGAGGGGCGTGTGTGGGACTCCCCCGGATACGCCTCCGGGTATACCCACTAAAACCTGACGACGCCCGCCGCGTTTGGTGGCTTTGACAGCAGGGGCCGCGGTGTCTCAACAGTCCCGCGACCCTTGCCAGCGCAACCTCCACCCTCCATCAGGAGGGCGGATCTCCATGGAGTGGGGCGATCCCACTCCAGTCGGCACACTGGCGCCTCAGGAGGATCCCTGGTGATTGGACAGAGGTATCCCTACACCGTCTGTCCGAGACCCTCCCGACAAGGCGATCCACGCCCGGCGGCAAACGCACGCCGAGCTCGCCCAGAGGACCGAAGTCCTGGGACATCCCCTGCCTCCTCTGCTTAACCAGAGGGGTGCCGGGAGTCCAACGACTGATAGTGAGCCGCCGCTCGATGCGAGACAGACGCGACTCACTATGGCCACTGCCGCCCGATACGGGTACAGACGCAGCGGCACTCTCCACGGAGCATCTTGGCTTCACCTGCCGCTGGATTGCGACAGGCTACTGAGCCCCCTCGCCACGACAAGGCGTGCTCCATTCGAGGGGGAACCTAACCTAACCTTTTTTTTTTTTTTTTTTTTTTTTTTTTCGCTGGGAAAAATGCATTACGCATCCCCACCCGTCGGGGGACGGATGGGGTATGTGGGACTCCCGGGGACTCCCGGTATACCCACTAAACGACCCAGCGGCACTCCCGCATCGCCTTTTGTGGCGGGGTTCTGGGAATCGGCATAGCCTTTGCGTCCAGTTCCCCGCCGGCGTTTGCCCGCCTTATATCGGCGGGCCCGTCACGCCCCTCCCGCTCATGGGAAGGGGCTCGAGGATGACTGTCAGTGCTCGGTCATCCTCGTTCGGCTGGGTGATAAGCGGTGCAATGCGGACGAGGGCGCCCCCGCGCCTGTCGCCCGCTGCTTATCACCGGGGGAGAAGAGGGTGGTTGACCACCCGCCTTCTCCTGCCTCTCCTTCGGCGGAGTATTGGCGCGAGAGGATCGTCCTCCCGCGCGCGCTCCGCCTCCTCCTTCTGTGACATGACGTCTTCACAGAAGGAGGCTACCGCCACCCACGCCTCCTCGCTCCCCAACATGGCAATTACCACGGCGGGAAGCGAGAGGTCCGGCCCGATTGCCGCAACAAGACTGCGGCGCTGCTCGGTCCACGACGGGCACACCTCAAGGGTGTGCTGTGCCGTGTCCTCCGCCGCGCCACAGTCATGGCACGACGGGCTCTCCTCCCTCCCGATTCGGTGAAGGAACGACCCGAAACAGCCGTGCCCGGACAGCACCTGCACCAATCGGAAGGTGAGGAATCCGTGCGGTCTGTCAAGCCAGTCCTTTAGGACCGGCCCAAGCGCGTCGAGGGTGCGACGGCCGAAAACTGCGGAGGCAAGGTCCGCCATCCAGTGATGGACGACGGCATCCCTCGCCTCCCGTCGAACCGCCTCGCGTTCTTCAGGGGCAGGGCGCTCACCGAGTGCCCTTCGCCCCGCCGTCCATTCGTAGACTCTGGCTAGCACCCACGCCTCGAGCTCCCAAGGAGGGGTGCCAGCCAGAGTGCACGCCGCTGCGAAGCTTACCGAGCGGTAAGCCCGCGCTACCCGTTGCGCAATAGCCCTCTGGGGCACCCGCAAGGCTGTAGCATTCTCCCTTCTTTGAAGGGAGTCAGCCCAGATTGGCGCCCCATACAGGGCTATGCTTTTTAGGATGCCGGCGTACAGCCGCCGGCATCGCCCGCCTGGCCCTCCCAAGTTAGGCATCAGCCATGAGAGGGCCCCCGCTGCCTTCAGCAGGCGCGACGACAGTCCGCTGAAATGCGGGCTGAAGCGCCACCTGCTGTCGAGCGTTAGACCCAGATATTTCATCTGGGTCTTAACCTCAATTCTAACGCCCTCCACAAAGATGTGGGCGTCAGGTGGACGGCGCTGCCGAGGCCCGTGGAAAAAAACGGCCTCGGTCTTATGCAACGCTACCTTCAGTCCAAGCCGGCGGATCCTATGAGCGACTAGCGATCCGCCCGCCGAGGCCAGACTGGCCGCCTCACCAAAATTCCCCCCTCGGGCAGTGAGGAGAGTGTCATCCGCATAACAGATGACACTCGTGCCCCGGAGGAGGGTCCCGCGCAGAAGCCAGTCGAACCCGATGTCCCACAGGAGTGGTCCTAGGACTGACCCCTGAGGAACACCGGACTCCACTGGATATCTCCGGACCTGGCCAGCTTTATCTACTACGAGGACCGCTCTGTCCTCCAAATAGCTGGCCAGGAGGTCCCTCATATTGAGGCACTCCGTGAAACCGGAGTGCCTCGAGGACGGTTGCATGGGGAAGGGTGTTGAAGGCGTTGGCTATATCGAACGACACAGCCAACACTCCGTCCCCAGCATCCATCGCCTCCTTCACCATACCTTTTAATAAGGCGAGGGCGTCTATTGTCGAACGCTCAGGTCGAAAACCAAACTGAGCGTCCGACAGATCCGGCCCAACCACCCTCAGGTGGTCTTTCAGGCGAACGGCGATGATCGCCTCGAACATCTTACCGACCTCATCGAGCAGAACGATGGGTCGGTATGCCGAGGGAGAGTCCGCCGGGCGTCCTTCTTTTCGGAGGAGGCATAAACGCCCCTCCTTCCAAGGTTTCGGAAACCTTCTCGACGCGAAGCACGCGTCGAAGAGGACCCGAAACCTTTCTTCCATTTCGGTGGCGGCTATTGCCACCACCCTTGCAGGGACGCCGTCTAGCCCTGGGGCCGTCTTTTTCGCACGAAGGCGAAGAACCGCCGTGCGAACCTCGGTCCCAGTGAGAGGAGGAGCCTCCTGGTCCTCCTGAACCGCACCCTGCGGAGGGTCCATTACTGGTGGGGTGAAAGCGTCGGCCCTGCCTGGAAACAGGGACCGTACGACCCCATCCAGCACTGCCGGCTCAAGGGTCTCCGATACGGGGGGGCCGAAGGGACGCAGTTTGTTCCGCGCCGCCTTATATGGCCTCCCAAAAGGGTCTCCGTCGAGGCCCTCCAGCAGCTCAGCCTGCGCCGAGTCCTGGGCGGCGAGCATCGCCGTTTTGAGGACCCGCTTCGCCTCCACGTACAGGTCGTGAAGGCGGTCCTCCATCTCCCGGTCGCGTATTCGCCGCCGCCGGCTTCGAGTATACTCCCTTCGAGCCGCCACGCAGGCAGTTCGAAGCTCCGCTAGCTCCTCTGACCACCAATAGACGGCGCGTCGGGGAGGTGGTCGACGAGACCGAGGCATACTAGAATTGCATACCTCGGTCAACGACTCCCTCAGCTTTGCCGCGGCGGCGTCTACGTCCACGACATTTATATCAGGCGAAAGCCAGTCCTGGACGAACGCCGCCTCCCTCGCTGCCTCCCTGTCCAAGTGAACGAGGGCCCACCGAGGGAACGGAGATTGTCCCGGAGGAGCCGTTCTGTGGGGACCTTGGGTGGAGATCTCGAACCGCACGTAGCGGTGGTCCGAGAAAGTCTCCATCATGTCCACCCGCCAGTTTGTAATACGCGCGGCTAGCGCAGGTGAGGCAAAAGTGATGTCTACAATTGACCCACCCCACCGCCGCACGCACGTATGGACCTCCCCTCTATTTAGAAGGGAGAGCCCGGAGGAGGCCGCCCACAGCTCGAGCGCTCGCCCGCGTGCGTCGGTGGCTGGGTTACCCCAAACCACCGACTTGGCGTTCAGATCTCCAAGAACGGAGACCTGACGTTGCGCCACCCTTGAGATCACTGCGGTGAGGACTCCAAGGAAGTCCTCAAATTCGGAAAGTGGTCTGTTAGGGGAAAAATAGACCCCCACAAAAGCAATGTCTCCCCACGCGGCGGCCACGTATCCCGGTCCCCTCTCTAAGAGCGAGAGGGGGGGGGAGTCCGTGGAAGACCGCGCCACAAGCGCCACCAAACCGTCCTGATCCCCTAGCCAGCGACCAGGGACAGAGTATGGCTCGGCGACGACCGCAACATCCACCAACCACTCAGCCATGGTCTGCACCAGCAGGTCCTGGGCCGCTCTGCAGTGGTTGGTGTTAGCCTGTAAAATACGATGGGCCACTGTCATTACTGATCCATCGCATTGCCCTCTTCGGCCTGTTGCGAGGCCTCGACAGCCTCAACAGTGGCGGCACCTGCAGCGGGTCGGGTTGACGTCTGCGCTTGTCCCTTCTTTGGGGGAGGATTGCATTGCCTTCCCCCCATCACATGACCTGCTGGACGGCCACTGGCAGAGCACACCGCACAGCGCGGTGTGGCAATACCGCACTCTGACGCCCTGTGCCCCGCTTCCCCGCAGCGGTAGCAGAGCTCCGACCTGTCCACTCGGGATGGGCACAGAGCTCTGGTGTGTCCTACTCCAAAGCACCTGAAACATCGGAAAGGCCGGTCCTCAAGTGCCCGGACCACAGCCACACAAAACCCTACGGGGAGCCGTCTCTTGGCCAGTACGGCCTTTGCCGCAACGACCGGGCACTCCAGGCGAATAGCACCCAAACCGCCGCGACCAGGCTTGATAGCCCCGCCCCGTATTGCTGCCGCATCGCAGCCCCCTGTAGCGGCAACAGCCGCCACCACTTCATCTTTTGTGACCGAGTCGTCAAGATCGGTCACTTCTAATGTCGCGGTCTTGGTTGGCCTGGCAACTTTGGCCGCGTCCGCTATGACCTCTTGCAACTTACTTGCGAAGAGGTCCGCATTGGCGCCGCCCTGGGCCCCCGGAAACTCGAAGAGTCGAGCTCCAGTTTGGGTCCGGCGGCATGTCACTAGGCCAATACCCAATGTGGCTGGGTTGGCGTTGGTACGAGCCCGTTTCAGGACGGATTCGTACGTCTCGCCCTTCTCCATGGCCTCCGGAGTGAGCGTCACTACGACGGCCGCGGTTTTGGGAGGAACCAGTTTCTTCCCACTCGGCTTGGGGGCTGCTTTCCCCTTGCTCTTCTCTCCTCCTTTGCTCGTCCTTTTGGACGAGCCGGAGGGGACATTGGCAGGGGCAGCAGGCAGCACCGCCTTTTTGGCGCCTTTCTTCTTCCTCCTAACCACCTCGGTCCATTCGTTGGATGGAGTGCTGGAGGGAAGAAAGGCGTCTTCCCTCTGGGATGAGGCTGCCGCCACCTCAGTCGTAGCCGGCGGAGCCACCGTCTTTTTTCCCTTCCCTTTACCCTTTGCGGGCTTAGGGGTCGGGGGAGGAGCCATCGCGGCCGGGGCAGGGGCAGAGGCAGGAGCAGCCCTGTCTGCCGCTAACGGCGGCCTGACGCGCCTTTCGGGCAAGAGCCTGTCCTCAATGCCCGCGATGCAGGCCCGTGTGAAAGCTCTCTCCTCCATCACAACCTTGCGGATGGTTTCCTCAATGTTGGAGGAGGAGAGATCCACTGTCACTGCAGCAGGCGGTGCCTGGACGGGCTGCCCAATAGCTTCAGCGAGCTTCGTGTGAAGCTCGCTGACCTCCTTTGTAAGGCAGTCCACCCTCTTTTGGAGCTGCCTTACCTCGTCAGTGGTTGTGCGCTGCACCAACTCACCGATGATGCCACGAAGACTGGCAGCCCGGCACTTGAGGGCCTTTTGAAAGGTCCCCTTCAAATTCGAGGACTTTGAGGCGACCCTGACGATCTCCTCTTGGTCCTCTTCAGCCATCCTTTCTAACTCCGCTATGGAGTGATCCGTGTACGAGACGCTTGACGCACCGTAGTCGGCCTTGGCTCTGCGTACGCGCGCCTGTGCCTCCTTAGCGGCAACCTCCTCTTCCAACTCCTGTTGGACTCGTGCCCTGTTCGCCACGTTTAGCTGACGTTGGGCGTCCAGCAGACCTACGTCGTGGCTAGTGCAAGCCAGGGTAGGGTTAGCCGGCTTGACAGCCTTGCTCTTCTTTTTCGGGCCACTCTTGGCTGAATCCGAAGAGCCCTCCGAACTCTGCCTCAAGTAGGCCCGCTTTTTTGCCTGACGGTCAGGCAGCTCCGCTACAAAGGCGTCACTGTCGGACTCCGACAGATCGTCCTCCCTGCGGACCACGCTAGCCGCAGATGGTGTGCGGCTGGCCTTCGACGTCGAAGCGTCGTCGGGGGTGGCCCTGAGAAGGGCCGTTTGAGGTTGGCCCTGAGAAGGGCCTTTTTTAATGAAACGCCCGGAGGCGTCCCGCAAAGGTTTCGACATGTTGTCGAACCACAAAGATCGCACTTATCCGCTCTGAATGTATACGATCGCACAGTGTTCGTTAGCCGCCTGTCTGCCACTCCGTTACGGTGGTCAGACGAGACGTTGCCCGGGGATCGCTGCGAGGAAGCCAACACTGCTGGGAACCCCAACCTAACCTAACCTAACCTAACCTAACCTAACCTACTTTAAATAGCAAGACTAATTCTTTATCCAAGGTAGCTGCCCGCTCTTCGAAATTAATTGATAGGCAAAAATTTACATCAGTGTTATTCCTTGACATGTCCAAAGCCTTCGACTGCGTTTGTCATGCGACACTTTTGAAAAAACTAGAACTAAATGGCATTAGAGGACCTGCGCTTAGTTGGCTGCTATCCTACCTTGAAAACAGAACCCAATGCGTTGAAATATCTCAGCTTAATTCAAACTGTACAGCTGAAAGCTATATATCTGAATTCAAAAAAAAAAAAAAAAAAAAAAAAATGGGTAAGGTGTCCCCCAGTACAGCGTACTTGGACCGTTATTAGTTTTATTATATAATAATGACTTGCCAGATACAACGAAACAAGACACGGTGCTATTTGCGGATGATGTGTCTGTTATTGTCACTTCTGATAAAAAATCCTCTTTGGAACAGCATAAGAATGACATTATTTTTACAATGACATTGATAATTGAATGGCTTAATAAAAATAACTTGACATTAAATTTAATTAAAACAAAGTAATTTAAATAATCTTAAGAATTAATCAACTGACATTTGTTATAAGGGACAACTTTTGCGAAATGCTTCTGATACGAAATTTCTGCGTTTAATTATTGATCCAAATTTATCTTGGAAAGGAAAAATTTAAATGGTATCAAAGAAAATTAATGGATTCGCTTTTGTTTTATACAAATTAACCAAAGTAGCTTCTGTACACACGGCTATCACTGCTTATTTTGCTTCTGTTGAATCGGTTTTGAGATACGGTTTGGCAGTCTGGGGTAATGGCACTAACATCGGGGAATTATTTGTCTCACAAAAGCACTGTATTAGATCTATGTGCAATATAGCACCCGATGTTTCATGTGTGCCTTACTTTAGATTGCTTAACATATTACCGTTGCCCTGCTTATATGTTTTGGAGATCAGTATGTTTGTTAAGCACAATATTAATAAATTTACGCTAGCACGAGATACAACACGGAGGTCGATACGAAATCCAAATAAACTGCTACTTGAGTGTGTACCAAAAACAAAACGATTTCAAAATAATATTTTTGCTATGTGTATAAGAGTTTCTAATTAAATACTTGATCATATTAAGTAACTCCCTATTCATCGGTTTAAATCGTCACTGCGTATGTGGTTATTAGAAAAAAACATTTTATATCATTGACGAATTCTTGAAACATAAATAAACTTAATAAATTGATCCATGGACTTAATGTGGTTGTTGCATGGCTTTGTTTTGTGTTATTGATAAACTCTTGATTATTGTATTTTTGTTGATGATTATTGTGATTTCATATTGATTATTAATATTAGTAATGTTATGTTTGCATGCTAATCAAATTAGCGAAACATGTTTGCACTTTTCCTTATATATATTTTTTAAACATTTTTGTATCTACCATGTTTCTGGCGAATAAATATTTTGAGTTTGAGTTTGAGTTCGGTCTCCTGTGATGACGTCTAACTTTTTTGAAATTTCCTTTAAAACCCTAATAGCGCTTGGACCCCACGGACCAAAGGTCTCGACACCAAATGGGATTAAATCATATTAGGAGTCCAGACCCCTGTATTTGCAAGCTTTAGCTTTTTCAGCCGCAAGCCGCACCAGCTCTGTTGTTGGTTCCATGTAGATGGAAACGGGCCAGCGTGTCTGAACAGGTTCCATCCCATACCGGGTGTTGGTATGGGATGCAACCTGTTTAGACCTATCTTCCATGGAATCAAACTCATGCCATCTGGTCTCGTGGTAATACCAGTCGGCTAGAGTAGACTTGGCACGTTGACAGTGGCAAGAGACCGGCGTAAGATATCGTTAAGTGCGGCATGCACAGTGTACGGATCCGAAACATGGTCTCTAACTATGGGCCTCATAAAGAAGCTCAAAACCTCACCACGAGCGATGGATAATATTAAAACTATGTACTTATGTCTTGAACCTTATATAAAGATCATATACTCTTCAAAAATAGTCAGTATTTAATCATCATTCGTGAGTTTCATTTCTCTTCCACATCCCGACTCTATATGGCGACCCGTGCCAAACTAGCGCTGCACGCGCGCTAACCCGACACCGATGCACCTCAGAATTTAACAGGATTCATCTACCTACGAAGTTTGAACTGTGTTATGCTGTGGGCGCGCTTGCGCGGTAGTACGAACGCCATCCTGAGCGTGTTGACTGACCGTTGGGACTCCCTGCTGATACGCCACTGGTTACAGCTACATACCCCGGCTTTCAGCGTAGGCTACGTGTAGCACGGGGTCAAGCGGGAGCTCTCTTCCTAATAATAATATTAATTTTAATTTCATGGCTTCCTAGTTTTATTTTATTTTTATTTTGTTACTAACACTAGAATTAGTTAAAATTGTTACTAATGGTGTGGTGGTGTATGAATGAAAATTATCTGAAATAAATTGATTATTATTATTATTAATAATACTAATACTAATCAACACACGGGGTTTAATGCAACGATACACTTATTTTCGGTCCGGGGTCACCCCGGGACCATGACTCGTGTAACCGAGTCGAAACGTCGGGAAGGTAAATACGATGTTTACCTTAAAAATAAGTGTATCGTTGCATGCAATTCTTAGAAAAAAGATATTGTCCGTCCGGAACAGAATGACCGGCAGTTCCAACGGTATTCTGAACGTGCTGGCAGGAAGGTGGGACAGTGTTTTAACGAGGCACTGGGTAACCGCCTTGAGAAACCCAAATGCTACCCGCATATATTATGTAAATTAAGTTAATTGTGTTTTCCTTGTCAGTGTTTTTACTAACATAGCTATTAAGATTAATTGTTACTAACAAAAAAATGGATCTTTGTGTCTGAATAAATGAATTTTATTATTATTATTATTATTATTAAACCCCGTGTGTTGATTAGTAAATTACAAAATGCAACAAAGTTTTAAATCATATATAATACTAATAGTTTCAGAATAAAGTGGCTGTGACATACGGACGGACAGACAGATAGACAGACAGACTTGACGAAACTATCAGGGTTCCGATTTTTGCCATGCGGCTACAGAACCCTAAAAATCATGTAAGATGGGAATGCTTCCCTTCAAAAGATCTAATAAAGTCAGTGACACCATTTGTCTATCTCATATGATATACTCACTACAAACTTTGTTATGTTCATTTTGATAAAAAATAATGTTATATTAAGAACGGTGTTAAGATGCACATTGGTATTTATTTTTATCAAAATAAACATTTTCATCATCACGAGCATTTTATTTTGAACAAATTGCCCTTTACATCATTTGATTTCATTAAATATCTTACAAGCTATCACAATTTTAAAATAACTCCGCACAAAATAATGCTCCCTGGTAAGTACAACGTGAGCTTGCACTAACCGCTATAGAAAGGGCGGCCTTTTACTTACAATAAATAAAAAAAACAAAAATTGCACTCCGGGAGTGCCGGCAGAAGTGAAAACTTGAATATCAACGTTGTGCATTTTTGATTTTTTGGAATAGTTAGGGAATAATTTTGAATGAATTGCTCTTATTATCAATATAAAAGTACTATAATTTTTGTGATAGAATACAATAATAATAATAATAATAATAATAATAATAATAATAATAATAATAATAATAATAATAATAATAATAATAATAATAATAATAATAATAATAATAATAATAATAATAATAATAATATTAATAATAATAATAATAATAATAATAATAATAATAATAATAATGTCGCTGCCCGGGGGCGATCGCCGGGGCGCGCCTGGAGCCGATGCTGGGCGCCACAGCATGCGAGCCATCGGTGACGAGGGTTTAGGTGGACGGCCCTTCGCCGGGGGACCTGCCTCAGGTGGGGAACCCGAACAATGCAAGTTCACCCAACCGAACAATAGTTTGGCTCCGGATATAGGGCTTACAGCAACTACACCAACCGAGGATGTTTCGCAAGCGGCACCAGCCACTATGCCTGCGACCACTAAGGCTGGTAAACCTCGAGTACGCATGCAATGGGACGAAGAAATAAATACGTTTATCATGCGTACATATTACTACATCACCAAATTAGAAACAGACCGAACAATGTACTGTAAAAACCTGCACGATCGGTTCACCACGAAGTACCCCCACTTAAACGTCTCAGGTCAACGTATTGCAGATCAGCGTAGGGTAATTATACGAAACAAGCTTTTGCCAGACTCCACAATAGATCAAATCAAAACCGAAGTACGTGAGCAACTTGCTAAGGAAGAGGCAGCTCAGTCAAGCAACATTCATCAGCACCCTAACAAATATGTATCAAACTCTAATAATTCAGGCTTCGATGACGACACACCACTAATAACCTTAGCTAGCGCATCATCCAGACGTAACCCAATTACTCAAACACATTCTTCAACTACGACAACACCGGATTCAAACGAAAGACAGCCAGTAGACATTGACGACAAAATAATACAAACACTAGCGGATAAATTATTAACAGCATTAGAAGAATACTCAGAACTTGACCCTACAACGAGACCGCGACTTCCACGAATACGAGAAAACAAAAAGCTATATAAATTGGTACACATTTTCAATAAGCATATTTTGATCAAATTATTTTCAGACGATGCAGACTTATCACAAATACACAACCTCATATATTGCAGTGCTCTGGTCATTAGCCAGGAACTTGGCTACAAAATCACACCCCAAGGTCAAACCAATAATATAAAAACACATCACAAGAAACCAGCGTGGCAGATTAGAATTAAGAAAGACATTGAAAAGTTAAGAAAAGACATAGGCAGGGTAACACATTTCATTCAGAACCATAATATTACACAAAAATTAACCAAAAAAGTAGAACTAATATTCAACAGGTATAAACAACACTCAACACATGAAAAAGAAAAATAGGCGGCCTGAAGAATTCTTAGACACACTAAAACAAAAACTAGCACTTAAAGTACAAAGATTAAGACGATACAAGAAAGCGTTACAACGAAAAGAAGACAATAAAATGTTTAGCAGAAATGAAAAATCTTTCTACAGGAGTATGCGGTCAAATAAACAGGACAGCGCGGAAGGTAGAGAGCGAGAACTACCCACACGTGAATCTCTCGAAGAGTTTTGGAAAGACGTATGGAAAAGACGGGAAGAATGTAATCATCAAGCCGATTGGGTTAAGGAAGAGGAAATCAAACATCAGAACATAAAAGAAATGGAGTTCAAGGACATAGACAGAGAAGAGATCGAAAACATTACGCGTAAAATGAAAAACTTGAAGTCACCTGGAACAGATGGAGTCCATTGTTTTTGGTATAAGAAACTGGTGGTTTTACATGACATCTTAGCGTCTTCCATCAACGATGTTATAAAGGGATTAGTAGAACTGCCTAAATTTTTAACTAAAGGACTTACATATATGCTGCCTAAAAGTGAAAATACTTCGGACCCATCACAATACCGCCCGATTACCTGCTTACCGACACTTTACAAATTAATTACATCGTGCATCACAAATAAACTGAACATACATATTGAAATTAATTCAATTATGACTGAAGAACAAAAAGGATGCAGGCAAAACCATTTAGGGTGTAAAGAACAGCTGATAATTGACTCCACTATTTTAAAACACGCACACAAACATAGAAATGACTTAAATATAACCTATATCGACTATAAAAAAGCTTTCGATAGTGTTCCGCATTCTTGGCTTATCCATATATTACAAATATATAAAGTAAACCCGACTATTATCACTTTCCTGGAGAATACCATGGCCGACTGGCGAACTACATTGTTACTTTCATACGATCAGAAAACCATTTTAACAGATGAAATCCCTATCGAAAATGGTATTTTCCAGGGTGATTCTCTCAGCCCTCTATGGTTTTGCTTAGCCCTGAACCCTTTATCAAATCTATTAAGCAGCTCTGAGCAAGGTTACAATGTCTCCGATACAACATCAATCAGTCATCTTATGTATATGGATGATATAAAATTGTTTGCTAGAACTGACAAAGCCATGAAAACCCTCATCGATATCACACATAACTTTAGTGCAGATATAAACATGTCTTTTGGTCTAGACAAATGTAGGACACTAAGAATCTCTAAAGGTAAAGTTAAAGGTTCTAATATCGAAAACAGCGAAAACCTCGACTTCCAATTAATGGAAGCTACCGACACTTATAAATATTTAGGCATTCACCAAGCCAAAGGAATTCCACACATCCAAATAAAAAAAACATTGACACAAGAATATTTCAGAAGAGTAAATCTAATATGCAAAAAACAGCTGTATTCACGGAACCTTATCAAAGCCATCAACACTTTTGCAATACCTATACTCACCTATACTTTCGGCGTAATAAAATGGACGAAGACGGATATACACAAATTAGAGATAAAAACCAAGACTACACTCACCAGACATAATTATTTACACCCGAAATCTGCAATTGAAAGACCAACAATACAAAGGGATAAAGGAGGAAGAGGCCTTATAGACTTAAATCAACTATGGCAAGGACAGATCAATAATATTAGAAAGTTTTTTTATAACAAAGCATCTAACAGCAGTATTCACGCAGCAGTAATAGAATGTGACGATCATTACACACCACTTAATTTAAAAGACAGAGATATAACTCACCAAACAAAGGAAGAACACGAAGCTAACAAACTACTATCCTGGAGAAGAAAAGAGCTACACGGGCGACATTTACATGATCTTGAACAACCTCACATTCATACACTAGCTTCAAACAAATGGTTAAAGGTAGGCGCTCTGTTTCCAGAAACTGAAGGATTTATTATAGCAATACAGGACCAAGTCATTAATACAAAAAACTACAAAAAATATATTTTAAAAGACCCCAACCTCACAAGTGATAAATGTAGAAAATGCAATAGAGTATCCGAAACAATACAACACATTATCAGCGCTTGCTCTACTCTTACTCAAACCGACTACACCCACCGGCATAATCAAATTTGTAATATTGTGCACCAAAAAATAGCCGTAAAATACAAATTAATTGCAGAAAATATCCCGCCGTATTACCAATATTCCCCGAAGCCTGTACTGGAAAATAATGGTTACAAGCTATACTATGACAGAGCAATACTCACGGACAGGACAATACATAATAATAGGCCAGACATAACACTTATCGACAAACACAACAAAACAGTACACATCATAGATATTGCAGTCCCAAACACACACAACCTCCATAAAACCATTACCGAAAAAATCCACAAATACACAGAGCTAAAGGACGAAATACTACATATATGGCGAATGGATAAGGCATTCATCGTGCCATTGGTGCTGTCCTGTACAGGAGTCATCCCAAGACATCTAATTACAGCACTACGTACTCTTGACCTCCCTGAATACACATACATATCTATGCAGAAGGCGGCCATATTAAACACATGCCGCATCGTCAGGAAATTTTTACAGGACGACAACTCCACACAAGTAATTTTAGGTTTAAAGAACTTTATTCTCATAAGAAATTCAGATTTCTCTTAAAATGAGATAAGAAATAAATATATTACATCGATTATTTATCTTCCTCGGCACTTGCTGCTAGATATAGCTTCAGTTTGTTCTTGTACGTATTCAAATCTTCGCAGGTCTTGAGATCATTTGGTAGTGCGTTAAAAAACTGTGCTCCTTCATACAATACTGTCTTTTTTCCGTAATTTGTTCTTGGCGTAATTAATTCAAGTTTGTTTTTATTTCGCAGATTGTGTACATTGTTTCTTTCTTTCAGATCTATACCATACACTTGGCCTAGGCCCGTGAGTTTCATAATACACCGAGGCAGATAAAAAGACATATTTTTATGTGGCTCGAGATTAGAAATATATAATAATAATAATAATAATAATAATAATAATAATAATAATAATAATAATAATAATAATAATAATAATAATAATAATAATAATAATAACAACTCCAACTCCTACGCTGCTATTACATTGTTACTGATTTTGAGTTAAATCTAACTGGATACAGACCACTTTTACACAAAAGATTCCTTGAAATATACCCCGAGCTACATTCAGTTACAGAACAAAGACTAGCGGACCAAATTCGTGTCATACACCGAAATAATAGAATACCTGCATCGGAGAGAGAAAATATCAAAAGAGAACTTCAATCGCAATTAAATATTGACAATTCAAATGAAACAAATTTAGATAATACTGCATTCAATAATTCAATTATGTCAGATCACAATCTACAAAACCAGCCTAATATTAACAATTTTGATGCACAATTTATGTTAAATTCACAGATAACACAAAACTCTATTTACAATACCCCTGATGAACAAGATCACACCCAAGTAATGGAAGGCAACACACGCACCTCAGATGTTGGAATATCAGAATACCAAGCAGAATATGACAAACTCTTAAATATATTTCAAGAAACACTAATTAAATATAAACACACAGATCCCACATCTCGACCGAGTATCCCAAAACTCAGAATGATAGGTAATTATAGACTTACAATAGACAAAATCAACACGATCATTGAAAACACTCTAAAAGATAATACACAACCTATGGTCGAAGATATACAGACTATAATCTACGTGGCAGCTGTAACAGCAATAACGAGACACAACAAACAACCTACAAAACCACCACAACATACAACAGGTAAGCAAACCAACTTTTCTAAACCTCCATGGGAACGTCGCCTAGAAAAATCAATAGCAATTATAAGAAAGCAAATTGGACAACTAACCGAGTATATAAATGGTAACTTATCAGAAAAGAAACAAAGAAAAATAAACCCAAGTAACAAACCAATAGAAGTAATAAAAGAAGAATTAGACAAAAATAAACAAACGCTACAGGCAAAAGGTAAACGACTGAAACGATATAAAAAATCTGAACAAAGACGCCAAGATAACAAAAATTTCAATAACAACCCGAAACTATTCTACAGAAAACTAAATAAAGATGAAATAACAGTTAAAGAGGGCCCACCCATGGAAGAGGTTACAAAGTACTGGAGTAACATATGGGAAAAGCCACTAGAACATAATGACAGTGCTTCATGGATAAAAAAAGAAGAACAAAGAGTTGAGTTATTAGAACCAATGACTGAAACAAATATAACTGTTGAAGATGTCACTAACGCAACAAAAAAAACGCAAAACTGGAAAGCACCAGGACCAGATAAAATACAAAACTTTTGGCTTAAAGCTTTTGTCGCAATACATGAACCACTAGCAAATATATACAATACGTTAATACAAGATCCTACTCAAGCGCCGGCGTTTTTCACCCAAGGAATGACCTGTCTAAAACCGAAAAGTGGTGACACGAAAAACCCTGCTAAATATCGTCCAATTACGTGCTTACCAACTCTATATAAACTCCTCACAGCTATATTAGCAGATAAAATATATAATTACACCACTAACACAATATTATAGCCGAAGAACAAAAGGGATGTTACAGAGGAGGTCGAGGCTGTAAGGAATAATTGGTAATTGACTCAGAAATACATACACAAGCAAAAATGAAACAGCGCAATCTATATTATGCATACATAGACTACCAGAAAGCATACGACAGTGTCCCACATACCTGGCTCATAAAAATCCTAAAACTTTATAAAATCGATCCAAAACTCATTAATTTCTTAGACGTCATAATGCAAAACTGGTCAACTACATTAAATATAAAAACAGAAAAAGAAAACCTAATGTCGAACCCGATCCATATTAGAAGAGGCATTTTTCAGGGAGACTCACTGAGTCCTATTTGGTTCTGTCTCGCTTTAAGCCCCTTATCACAACTACTCAATAACAGTGATTATGGTTACCTCATACAAAAGGAAGATGGGTACAAAATAAGCCATCTATTATATATGGATGACATAAAATTATTTGCTGCCACGAGACATCAATTAAACTACTTACTTAAAATTACAGAAGAATTCAGTGATGATATTAAGATGCAGTTTGGAATAGACAAATGTAAATTAAACAGCATAGTTAAAGGCAAACACGCACATCAGAAACAGTATCACTTGTACACTACACCAGATATCATGGATAGCTTAGACAGAAACGATACGTATAAATACTTGGGATTTTATCAAAGTCATGAAATAGATCACATTAGTATAAAACTAGAACTAAAACAAAAATACATTATTAGACTTAAAGCCATACTTAATACTGAATTATCCGCAAGAAACAAAACCCTAGCCATAAACACTTACGCTATACCAGTACTCACATATTCATTCGGAATCATAAAATGGTCAGACACTGAATTACAAGCACTAAACACTGTCACAAGAACCACATGTAATAAATACCGCATGCATCATATACATACGGCAGTAGAAAGATTTACACTGGAAAGAAAGCAAGGAGGAAGAGGCATAGTGGATATATTTAACTTACACTATAATCAAGTTTCAAACCTACGCAATTATTTTAAGCAAAGATACAACGACAGTCACCTACACCGATCAATATGCAAAATCACTACCGTAGATACACCACTACAACTACATAATGACAAATACGATCCCACCACCAAAATAGTTACTAAAGATATGAAAAAAATAACCTGGAAATCTAAGGCTCTCCATGGTAAACACGTACACCAATCAAATCAAGACCACGTCAATCTCGAAGCATCCAATAGCTGGCTGACTAAAGGCAACATTTATGCTGAAACCGAAGGTCATATGATTGCCATACAAGATCAGGTAATTAAAACTAAAAACTACCAAAAATATATTATTAAAGATCCAGCCATAACCAATGATATGTGCCGATTATGTCACAGATCACAGGAGACAATAGACCATATAACAGGAGGATGCCCGTTTCTAGCCACCAAACAATATACAGATCGTCACAATAATGTAGCCAAACAGATACACATAGAACTTGCGAAAAAATACAACCTGTTGAAAGACACTATACCCTACTATAAATACAAACCAACCAGCGTATTGGAAAACTCCGAAGTTAAACTATATTGGGACAGAGATATAATTACCGACCTTACCACACCCTGCAATAGACCAGACATTACCCTTACCATCAAAGCCTCAAAGACAACTTACCTTACAGACGTGTCCATCCCCAATTCACCAAACCTGAAACAAAAATATGCAGAGAAAATACAAAAATACATACCTTTAGCAGATGAGATTAAAGAGATGTGGCACCAGGATACTGTAAAAATTTTACCAATAATAATTTCATCAACAGGAATAATCCCCAATACAATTGGAACGTCATTAAATACACTCAAACTCCGGAAATCCCTCTACATTAGTCTGCAAAAATCAGTAATTCTGGATACTTGTGCAATAGTACGCAGATTCTTGAACCCATCCACGGAAATAAATATTCATTTGATGCAAACCACCCACACTCAACAATAGTGTTACGGCATTCACTTGGCTAGGTCCCGTGAATGTCTGTTGTAAGCCGGCTAAGCCGAGGTAACGGGAATAATAATAATAATAATAATAATAATATATTTTTATAGAATACAATATTTATTTATTGCGCTATCGTACACAAACATTACAATTTATATTATATTATATTACATTAAAAAGTTTATCTCTCAGAAAAATCAATAATTATATACTTACATCCATAATTTCGCCAACCGTCTTACGGTTTTTAGATCAGCCCACGTGTCCTGACGCGAGTTTCACATTTTTCCCCCATCCCACAAAAGTGCTCAACGCCGCTAAAGAAGTTATCACTTCAAAATAAAAATTAAATAAATATTTCACAACATCACATACATTGCTCCGATCCCAAGTTAAGTAGCTGATGCACTTGTGCTATGGAAAATCGGAAACAACGGTGGTATCACAACACCTAGACCCGAGACTATATAGACAGGATCGTTTTCTACATTGACCCGACCTGGAATCGAACCCGGAACTTCACGAGATGGCGACGTTTGAAACCAGTGTGCTAAGCCACTCGACCACGGAGGTTGCCATACAATGAAAATATTGTGTTTTGCGTTGCAATATTTTACGGAAAATACGAAATGTACGCAGGCAACGCTAGTTTGAAATATTTCTGAGGAACTGCTCTTCAGTGAACGCTTTCTGAATTTCCTCCAGCGTTCTATTCCGAAAATCGTTTAATACTCAATCGGCTTAGAGCCGCAGTTGGATCTTTATCGGAGGTTCCGATTTTAGTGTCTCCATAGCGACGCGCTTTGTTTCCCTAGTGAAATTCCTTAAACAAGTATTTGTCGGAGTCGTTATCTAGTGGATGGCGCGATTAATTACTACTCATCGCGAGCCACTTCGCTGCGCAATACAGACAGAATGAGTAGACTGAGGTGTTATTTATTTAAGAGGTGCTATCGGTTCAGCCGCGAAAATATCAGTTTTCCATATCTTTTTATATAAAACATAATTCTCGCTATTATACTTCCACCCATATCCGCTAGAAATAGTCCAATATATCTCTTGCTGAAATACATCAAAATCAGTGCATCCGTTTCGGCAAACAAACGGAACACGGAAGACTTAATTGTTTAAAGGTATTAAACTAGCTTAATCATAATTAAGAATAAAATGAAAACAGAAATGTACATACATTATTATAAAGTCTTCCACTCTCAAATTAGATTGACTCTTACACACCCAATTGGGGTATAATACAGGGTGACTTTTTTATCAGTACCAAAATTTTGTGTAAAGACTCCACTGATGAATATGAACAACTTTTACTATGGGGCCAATAGTGAAATCGAGAAAAAAAATCAGCTGTTCCATACAAAAGTTCAATTGGCGCGCGGTCAAAATGTATGGAACAGCTGATTTTTTTTTCTCGATTTCACTATTGTCCCCATAGTAAAAGTTGTTCATATTCATCAGAGGAGTCTTTGCACAAAATTTCGGTACTGATAAAAAAGTCATCCTGTATAAACAGAGTTTTAGTCGTAGTTTATCTCTCTCTTAAACACTTACGAGTATAGATACACTTGTGAAGATGTTCTTACACCACACTTTCGTATTTTAGTATTTAATTAGTAGTGGTGGGGCATCTATTTAAAATTATAATTTTGTTTTAATATTGTTTTGTCACTATACAAAGTAATATAAAATGCACTAGGAAAAAGCAACTGTGTCAGACGAGGTCTCGAACCCCGTGTCTTCCACTTGAATTTTGCAAGTGCTTTCTTTCACGCGTAGGCTGCGTGACCTCATCAATGTTGCGAGATTGCTCTCACTCACAATATCCGAAGGAAATATTTTTTAAAATATGTATAATTCGAGAACTGATAGCAGTTGGGGCAGGAAAGTTCTGGTTTGGAGACCCTTCGACCAAAGACGCAGCGTAGGACGTCCACCGACAAGATGGACAGACGACCTTCGGCATCGACTTTGATCGGTCGCTGTGAAAAGCCGTGGGGGAGGCCTTTGTTTAGCAGTGGACGTCCTTTGGCTGATAATGATGATCATGATATAATTTGAGTGGCTTAGACATACGCCCAGATAGCGTAAGACTCTGGGTTCGATTCTTCGTCTGGCACAGTTGCTTTTTTCAAGTGCTATTTTATTATACATCTATATAACCTGTCCACTATCAAAGTGAGCCTATTGTACAGTTTTTGCATTGTGACCATCGTACCGTAATTTTCCCAAAATGACCAAGTCTTGTTAGTTGAACTTGAAAGAAGCTTTTGAGAAACTTAGAGGCTTGAAGCCGGTTAAATGCTTTTAATAATGTCTCGGAGAGTAGGAACAACTAGCGGAACTTAATTCATTTTATATTCTACGCCATAATGTTCTGACACCAAGTTTCTTGCAGAGTTAGGATATAGGTACGATAAATTATCATTTACGTCTGCAATACGGAGTATGTAGGTGTAGGTATTTAAGTTGTTAAAGCCTTTAGATTTGAGCTAATCTATACTATAATATTATAAAGCTGAAGAGTTTGTTTGTTTGTTTGTTTGTTTGTTTGTTTGACCGCGCTAATCTCAAAAACTACTGGCCCGATTTGAAAAATTATTTTTACGTTGGATAGTCCATTTATCGAGGAAGGCTTTAGGCTATATAACATAAAGATACGACTCATAAGACCACAGCAGCAATGAAAAATGTTGCGAAAACGGGAGAAAGATATTCCTTTTGAAAGCTTTTGCTGCGTACGCTGCGGAAACCGCTTAAGTTACACAAAAATCATGTATGACAGGATTGTTCAGCATTAAGAGTTCTATAATAAAGTCCACGACAGCATATGTCTATCTTTTATGGTTGACTTACTACAACCTTTTTTATGTTAATAAATTTGTAAAAAAATAATGCATTATTTTTAGAGGTGTATTATACACACAGGTATTTATTCTTATCAAAATAAATACATTCATCATCACGAGCATTTCATTTAGAACAAAGTTGCCCTTTATATCATTTGATTTTAATAAATATCTTAGGAGCTATCACAGTTTTAACATAACCCCGCACCAAATAATGTCCGCAGCTTAAGTACAACGTGCGCTTGCGCTAATATATTATAAAGCTGAAGAGTTTGTTTGTTTGAACGCGCTTATCTCAGGAACTGCTGGACCGATTTGAAAAAATATTTCTGTGTCGGATAGCTTATTAATCGAGAAAGGCTTAAGGATATAAAACATCACGCTGCGACGGGAGGCGAGGGAGCAAACTCAAAACGCGCGGACGAAGTCGCGGGGGACCGCTAGTTATATTATATTTTGTTAAGTTGTCACCTAAATCCTTTAGTATTCTTTTCCTTTTTGTTTTAGAGGCATAATTTGTACCTTTGAAAGATAAATAAAGTAATGATTTAATTATCTTTTAATAATGGCTAATAATTTGAGTGTGAAATGGGTGCTTTCACCCGAGTTAAACATACTATTTTTCATTTCGACTGTGAGGAAAAATAAATAAATTTATTTAGACACTATGTTGTTTCGCGAGAGATGAAACCTCAAGTTTTTAAATCACAATCATTTTGTTTACTGTCGTTATATAAAAAACACACCATTAGACGGACAATAACGGCACAGAAGACAACCAAGTACATAAAACGTGGACGATATCAATATTTCAAATCATTGTTAAAATTATCGATCGATTTTTTCTTACAGACAATGTTAATAGTAACAGAACGCAACCTTAGCCTTGTCACCAAAGTTATCACAGGTTATGTCAAATTCTAGATTCAATTTTGCCTCATGAGAAAGCGCTATGAGTGACAGCTAAAGGTGGGAATGAGTAAGAAGATTAATGAACAACAAAATCGCGCCAAGTCACCTCCGCCTGCTTAATAATCTGTGCAATAATCGATCAAACTTAAAAATATACTGTCACAGACAAAAACTGTGACAATTTAAAAGGAAAATTTTTTTCGCCTACTTAGAGGATGTACTTTCTAGTTGGTCCCATTTTTTCCATTTTGAGATCTGATTATGGGATCTTGGTGTAATCGAGGGAAACCCTCAAATTTTAAAGGCACGTATCGTTTTCTTTACTAGAATCTTAATGTTGACGTGTTGTTACGTCTGATAGTCAACATCTTGTGGGGCTGAGCTGATGGTGGAACTCCTTAATGCTTAGGAGTTCAGTAATTATAATGACGGAACTTATGATAGGTAATTTGTAGCTTCCTAAAAAAATAGAATCATAAGGTGCAACTCCCCCCCCCCCCCCTCTTATGTAAGCACTAAAAATGAAGAAATAAAATAAACTTTAAAAAAAAGTAAAAACCGACTTCAAAACCAAAATGCACTAAAAAGTCTTATATATACTCTTCACCATTGAAAGGAAAGTGCTGTGATAGTTGATGCTTGATGGTGAAAGTGATGGCACCGACTCCAAAAAGAAATTGTTTGCCTAAAACGGATTACTTGTTTTTAAAGTTTATTTTTAAAATCAGTGACCATGATAAACACGCTTTTAATGTTAAGCTAATCTTTAAAAATATGGAAAGTTTCAGTTTTTTTTCAGTTTTTCCACCCGTCTATCTTCACAGGAAAGTTCAATTTTCCGAACAGGAGAAATTAAAAAGATATTACATTTGAATTTGAAATCTGTCATTTTCATACAATTGCTCATTGTGTTTTCTTATTTTGGCGCCAATATATTTTATAATATTTTGCGATAATAAAATGGAGTGGGGTGATAAAGAGTACCGAATCGCTGTGATTGCATTACAAAAAGTTGGTATGGAGCCAAATGCAATTTTTAAAACTCTCCATACGCTTGGTATTAGTCAAATATTTGTGTACCGAGCTATCAATAGGTACAATGAGACATCCTCTGTTTGTGACAGAAAAAGATCTGGCTGTCCACGTAGTGTTTGTACGAAAAAGGTGGTCAAAGCAGTAAGGGAAAGAATTCGCAGAAATCCTGTCCGAAAGCAAAAGATTTTATCTCGGGAGATAAAGATAGCACCCAGAACCATGTCGCGTATTGTAAAAGATGACACAGGACTTGCAGCTTATAAGAGATGCACTGGTCATATTTTAACTGATAATTTAAAAAAGAATAGGGAGGTAAAATCGGAAAACTACTGAAGCGGTACTTCATGGGAGGTCACAGAAAAAAATTGTTTACGGATGAGAAAATCTTTACAATTGAGCAACATTTTAACAAACAAAATGACTCCCACATACAGCAAAATTAAAAAGCCAAATTATGATTTCAAACATAAAAAAACAAAAACAAACAATATTTCGACCCTTTATACACTGCGACTTTTAGCAGCGATGCAGTTGCGATGCTAACGCGTGACAAAAGGGGTAGAATAAATAAAAGAGATGTCTACAGATCGAGTTGATAGATCAACTGAACTTACGCTACTACAGTCATTGTTAGTACTTAGGCTACGAGCTACGGTTTCGATACATTCATCCAATTTCTACGAACTAAGTACTTTGCTACGAAAGGTGGCTGTCACGCGCGTTAGCATCGATGCGATGATTTGACAATTTTCAGCTTCTGCATCGCGAATGCAGTCGCGTTTCTGAATTGATGTTAAAATTCGCAGTGTGTAAGGGGTCTTCTTTAATGCTAATTACATAGGTAATAAATTGTCAGTACGAATAAAACATCACCTGCATCTATGATTTTTTTTTTAACTTGTCTTTAATACTATTTGTTATTTGTGGATTATCTAAAATTATAACTATAAAAAAAGTGTCTAGAAAAGTCGTATAAATAAAATAAAATGTTGAAGAAACTCATCTTTATTAATAAAAAGAAGTGAAGAGAAAGTTTGTAAGAACTAGTAAGTATGGTAAGTGGTTATCATATTTGAATTTAAATGTCCATATCAGGCGTGGTAGTTTCGTCGCGAAGTGACGTATGCTAACTCGAGTAACTCGTGAATTGCGAGACTCGACACGGTGTTTTGACAGTCGATACGCCGACAACGCAAATTTGCAGGACTCGACACACTAATTTTGACAGATGTTGACGATAACGCTTTCGAGGGTGATGAAAATCTGTAAAAGCTCATCTTAGCAGAATAATCGAAAATTACGCTAGAATTATGTTAGAAAAAAATCTACAGATTTTTCTATGTATTTTTTACCTTTACTCAAGGGTTAAATTCCTAGATACGGTGTTCCTATTGTTTTCGAATGTAAAGAGCCTCTTGCGGATACTTCTAGGAACTAACTTCTAGAGACATGCTTTTTAATAGACTATGATGCTTTTAAATAATTTTCATACATTTCCTTTACTTAGGATTTGTATTTGAATACGGCTAATTTCGACGATAACTCCATTCGTCGGGACTCGCAATTTTTCAAATGTCAATCTCGCAAGCACGATTTTCTAATGTCATTTTCATTATCGTCGAAAAAAGATAAGTAACTTGAAATTATTTTATTTAATACTCGTGGCCTAGTTGTCGCATTTGTGCGGTAATAAGGTTAAAATAAACGCAGTATTTTTAATTATCATTTTCAAAAGCCTGATAACAATTCCAATGATGTATACAACAAATTGTGTTGAGGGTTGAATAATAAGAAAATATGAAATCCCGTCGGAATTCCCTAATTTAACTCCATAATTGATATTTTTAATTAGATAAAGTATTTACTACTTAATTTACGTACATTCTTACTTACGTTACCTCAAATTTTAAGGCACTTTCGAAATAATTATATATTTAATATTATAATATAATATTATATTACGAAATAATGTCCAAACGATGTTTATTTATTTAATTAGTAATGTAGCTGATAAAACAATCTATAATTTGCGGCTTTACTTAAAATTATATTTTTAAAGTATATTTAAGACAATAATGCACGATGAAGGCAACAATTTTTAAAAGAAAGTTGATAACCACTATAGAACACTCGATCACTATTTGCAACCCTTATTCGGCTCTCATTAATACAGCTAAAAGGTAGACTACTAGATAAATAACAGCTTCTAAAGCTCTTGAGTTCTTGTTATTTTTTTATGAAACCAAAGTATTTACGGTTTTGTCGCATTTGGATAGGTGATCATACTAATTAAAATGACATTTCCGTCCTTTTGAATTGAGTGGTTTTTATCTAAGCGAATACTTCTACGTCACCATCATCATTCTATATGTATAAGCTAGAATAGGCCTCCACCACAGTTTTCTACAGTAACCGTTTGCGGGTGGCATCCAGTATTATCCTGCGATCGCAACGGACTTAGACCAGTGAAACTATAGACCCTTTACACTCTGCGACTTTTATCAGCGATGCAGTCACGATGCAGCATCGATGCAGTCACGATGAAGAAGCTGGAAATTGTCAAATCATGTACTGAATTTTGGCGTTTGCATCCATACTAACGCCAACTGCATCGCTGCGAAATTAAATCTATTCATTGCGTGAGTCCCGATGTTGAAGCGCATTTTTAACACGCGCGAGTGCATCGATGTTAAAAGTCGTGTGTGAGGGTTCATAAGTTCAAGTAGCAACGGGCAGAGTACATATCGCGAAGGACAGTCATTGGGACAGAAAAGTTCTAAGTTGCACCGATGAATAAGTAATATATGGTTATTAAACTAACATTAAGTAAAAAATCATTTTAGCTGTCGTATGTCCTATTAGGCGTTACGACGAATTCAACTAACTCTAAATAATGAAAATTGTGCCCCCGCATCGAGTTATAAGAACTGTAACAAACGCGACTTTCTGTTACTATACATAACGTATGAGAAAAGATAAATAAAATATTCTGGAATGATTCGCATTTAATGATAATAATAACAAATATTAAAGAATATTGCACAACTAAAGACACAAAAAACAAAAACATTTCAATCAAATCATAAGAAGTACAATATTGGCGGTCTTGTCTCTTATCTCTTCCAGACAACCATTAATTAGAGGGAATAGCGTATATTAGAGGGGTAGAATCGTTTATTAGAAGGTATTTTGTGTTATTTAAATAAATTATTACACCGTCATTTTTTATAGTAGGTACTGCAATTATTGCTTTGTCACTCCTTCAAACTTTCAACTGCAGCAATTCGTGAAAAAGGCCTGAAAATAATTGAAAAAGCTATTATAAATCATTCGTAATGCACTTCACATGTCTCCTGCATCTTTATGCGCTCGTTCTGGTTTCGTTTTTCGGGTTTTGTAAGTTCTTGCTCTGTCTTTTAAGTCTTTTTAACTGTATTCTGCTGAAAACTTGTTTTTAAACAGTTTTGCAATACATGAGGGGCTCGGATCTTATGAAGTGAGAAACCGATAATAAACTCGGTTTGAAACCGCTACCTTGCGGGGATTTTGAACATTTAATAATCACTAGTTGAATATTATATTTAAATCATGAAACCAATAAACAGACACGGAATATCTAGCTACTTATGCACATAAAAACACGTTGCAAAATTTTATTACTTACATGCATGGAATCCATTTATTTATCCGATCTCTACATTAAACGATGTACCGAAAGTCAAGATAATGTGTTTTATATTTTCCGATTTTGTATTTTAGTATAATTGGCTGGGAATTCTTGTGGAATTTAATTTAAAAGTTGCAATGATAAATTATTTGCAAAACGTTGTTTATTTAATGTCAAACTGACATAAGGTATTGATTAACTTATTACCGGTGTTGCAGGAATTATTTTTATTTTTCCTTAAATTAAAATTCACCGCGAACCTTCTAATGCTGGGAGCCGTCGGTGAAACCTATGGTAAAAACTCCATGTTATTTAAAAAGAAAAATGATGGCTGCAATTTCTTGCGTTTTTTAATGTAAAGGTATAGGTATATATACGAGCACGAGTGCAAAAGTTTTTCCACGCGTATCTCGAAAAATATCAGTAACTAAAATAATTAAAATAAGGCTTGTGTATCGTCATAGCCGTATCACAAAGCTTATTTTTAGGGTTCCGTAGCCGAATGGCAAATATTAGAACCCTTACAGTTTCGTTAAGTCTGTCTGTCTGTCTGTATGTCCGTCCGTATGTCACAGCCACTTTATTCTGAAACTATTAGCATCACACTATTGAAATTTGGCAGAAAGATGTTAACCGCTTTACGATTCCCATACAAACAATGCAAAATGATGATATTTAAGGAGGGGCCCATACACGAAACCAAAACCAAAAAAAATATATTTTGTCAAACCTATGCGTGTAGCGTGTCTATGGTCTATTAAAATGACAATGACGTTCCTCAAACCATTTTCTCTAAAAGTCGAGGTAAAATAGGTGTCCTCCCCCATCTAACTTTTAAACTAAGCGAGTGTAAATTTTGAAAAAAATACATGATGTAGAAGTTGGTTTGAACAAGATCGAACTTACAGTTTTTGAGATAGAGCATATTTTTAATAACCGCAAACATAACTTTATTATTTATAGAAATACTATGAAAAACAAAGTTATATTTGCTGTCAGCAAAATATTATGGTATTTTGGCTAAGTGGAAGTAAGGGGATCTCTAATTGAGTTAAAGTTGGCACGGAACCCTTAGTGAGCGAGTCCGACTCGCACTTAGCCGGTTTTATTGCTGTGTGCTTGTGCTGAGATGAGGTTTATTGCATAATATTATTTTCTGAACCTTTATTAGGATTTCATGCCATTTTTTTTGTCTCTATTTACAATCAGTCAGATATCTTTAATTAAATTTGATGAATTGTTGCATATTTATTGACAGTAAAAACCATCAGTTCGACAGTAAGGACTATAAGCTTTCCAGTATAAAAATATCTTCCTTTATAACGTTTACCCTAGATAATGGGAGGATGTGTATCGGGTACGATTCGTGGCAAATGTGTACGTTTGAAGATTGCGATATGAATACGGTTAATTTTATCAGATTTCGTGATACTGCAAGCTATTTTTTGTGATAATAAAATGTCAAATTTTTGCAACATCAGACTACCAGCGCAGGCTTCATATAAAAGTATAACAACTTACTTTAAAATGTTGCTTCTTTGAACGAAACATCGTTTTATTTTATATCTCAAAGTTATTAATGTTTACTACAATAATTTAATCTATACCTGTGTTGTCGTCCTAGTCTTGCGGCGTGCGCTCCTACGCACATCATTGTGAATACTTACCTTTTTTTTTGCTTGTTTCAAAACCCCGTAAAAGAGTCGCTTTCGAGACGTTGTTCCCTTGACACTAACTGACCTACCAGGACTCAATTTCGCATGTGTTTTCCCTTCAAACTTACCTGAAGACCTTTGTGACTGTGCCTGTGTCTTCGAAGATCACCTGCAACCCTGAAAACCAGATATTGGCGGATAATAGGTGAGTCCTGACAAATAAAACCTTCCTTATGTTTTTTTCCCCACCACGTTGAATCCACTGCCGATCTCGAACAAATAATATACGCGTAAAATTATTCACAATGTTGGTATCTTTAACATATAGTTTGAATGTGTACAGGGCTTTTTTTCAGGGGTCCCCTAGTGTAGGCTAAAACAGACCTCAGACAGTAAATTGCTTATGATTCACTGTGTAGTTCATTTCGCACACTCAATACCTCAAAGGCTAAAATGACCCTCCTTTACAAATATAAAGTCGTTACAGTGGCAGTTTTCCTGATGCTAAATAAATTTTACGATAGGTTTGTTCTTACATAACAACACTAGCTCTCCCCCGCGACTTTGTCCGCGCGTTTTGAGTTTTCCCCCTTCCCTCTGTCGCAGCGTGATGTTTTATAACCTAAAACCTTTCTCGATAAATAAGCTATCCAACCCAAACATAATTTTTCAAATCGGTCCAGTAGTTCCTGAGATTAGCGCGTTCAAACAAACTCTTTAGCTTTATAATATTTGTATAGAAAAAAGGTTGTAGTGAGTAAACCATGTAAGATAGACATATGCTGTCACAGACTTTATTTTAGAGCTGTTAACCCTCTCACCCTTACTCTCCCCATATGGGGTTCATTTTCACATTCGCATATGTCGTAGCGCCTTACTATCCCCATATCGGGTTCCCTGTACTTTTTCGTCACGTTTTACTCTCCCCATATGGGGATCGGTTGAGTAGTCGATTTTAAATCGATGATTTAGCTATGTGGTGCGGACAATTGAATACTGGGAAGTCTTCAACATGTAAACGGTAAAATGAGCAATCCATAGATACCAAAAAGTTGGGTGTTCCAACTAGTATTTAGAAGATGGGTCTTGTGAATAGACCCCATGTACTAAAATGTAGTCATTACGATTTTTATTTATCCTGTATTTATAAAATTTGTTCTATGGTGATAAGTTATCTTTTTTTATATAAAAAATATTATGTTTCAGCTTTGTTTCGAGGTATTTGAAGGTATAATTGAAAATTTATAACGTAAACATTTATTATAAATACGATGAGTCATGTTTTTTCCCGCGCTACCTTCTTTTTCGCCTCAGTATTAATAAAAATATTTCAGTAACGTAATATTTAGTAAAACAGTGTGATAGCTAATACAATATACAACAAATCCCCGTTTACAAAATGATGATAGCTCATTCCTACCGCGAGATATTTATATTTTTGTAAATTGCGCGGCCCGCCCGATGGCGGGCGCTTGGTACCAGACAGAGTCGAGGCCACGCGCGCGTTTGTCTTACGACAGCGGCGCGCAGTTCTCGCGCTTCTCGAAGCAGATTGACAGGTTAATGCAAAATAATTTCGCATACATAATTTTTGTTTAGCTTAAACCGTTTACGCAGCGTACGATCTTGATGTTATTTAGAAGCCTTCCTCGTTAAATGAGCTATTTATGTAAAAATATTTTTTCAAATCGGTCCAGTAGTTTTTGAAACAAACAAAAAAACTCTAACTAACTTAACAAAAAAACTAAATAACTTGTAGAGTCCTTCAATAGAATAATAGATCGGCGATAAAATTTCTGTTTTTTCAGAACATTTATTCATAATACCATAAAAAAACATTCAGTATATACAAGAAGCAGTTTTGCTTAATACCTCAACACCCGAGCGGTCGCATGCGACCGCATAACAATAGAATACCTATTGTGTCTCGTTCACATACGCTTGAGGGATTAAAAACAATCTTTTTTTATGAGATTATGACCTCTATGAAAATTCAATGAACATTACATGGTAATATTATTGAGTTATCCGCAGGAAACTTTAAGAATAATAGTTACCATAAAAGCTTAAAACAGTATACCTCATATCGCAAACACTAAAAGTATTATTTTTATTAGCGTTCAAGTATTCGCAGCCTTATAGTATGGTACTAGGTATGGTCGCAGAAACGACGCTGTTTTCTCCAAATACCTACACGTCATATCTCATCTTAATTTCGAATGTGTTTTTATTTGTCAAGGAGCGTGGCTTGTGGACTCTTAAATTATTGATGCAAGGCCATTTTTGCGAGTTATTTTTTTTTGAACACGCTAGTGTTGTATATACGTACACACCATAACATTTGAAATCATCACCTGTGTGTCACTATTTGAGTTTTGTTTCAAACGATTGTTTTTCTAAGAAAACAGATATTAATTGATGTTTGATGTAACCTTGTTTGTAGCTTGATTCAACTCGATTCCATTTTACGTTACGTGGAATGGTTTATCTTACTACAGCGTTTCTATGTGAATGGTATTGCCCGTATGCGTATGTTTTCCTTATCGGCGAATCCCAATAAAACATAAATGTAATAAAGGAGAGTCAAGTTTGATACATAAATAATGCTTGGCAACGGCATCGCTGCAAAAGACTGGAGATATGTCAGTCAGTCAGTGCTAAAATTAACGACTTTTTGACCTTCACATCTTTATAATTGTTTGAGCTAGCTTCATGAAATTTAGGCTTCTAGATATCTTTAGGATACATAACATACGTAGTTTTATGTGTTTACGTTAAAGAGTTTCATAAGTGGTTCGTGTCATATTACACTAAGCTCTGACTAGCCAGTTCCTTTGCTTGACACGCTTCCGCGCGTCTAGATTCTGCGGTATCCTGCCCCAAATCTACCTGCATTTCATTTGACACGCTTTCTGTGTTTTGTTAGTCTTTTCCCATCCTTGCCCTTACAGGTCGCGCCTTTGATCAGCGCTCACTTCATCTGTGCACTCCACCCTAATGAATGTTTAAACAGGAAAATAATGTGGAACGAGGAATAATGCAGTTTTACGCCAAAACCGGCTGGATTATGGTATTTGGATTATGGTTATTGTGTTTATATTTTTGATAGAACAAGATTGTGTGTACGGTGATGGTGACTTAGCCTATGATTAGGGTCTCTGATCTTGGAGTTGAATCCCATGTTCCCCTGGTAAAAATTGTACCGCATTAAAAAAATAAAAATAAACCTCACTTCAACCTTGTAACCAAATAAGTAATTTTGGGTTTGGAAAATATTCATCTGTCAAATTGAAGGCAATTGTACCAATATTTGATTTTTTTTATGTTCAAAATTTTGCACTGTTGCTCGCTGCGTACACGTCAAATATAAACCACAGTTACCCCAATATCATGAGTATTTGAAAAGTTAAAAAGGTTTAGCTGGAGGCACGAGACGACGTAAATGGTTTAAGTGATCTCAAAAAATTTCATATAAAAATTAAGGGTGTAGGTAAAGTAGATGAATAACAAAATACTATGAAGCACAACACTACTGAATGGCACATAAAATCTACAAGATGTTTAATTCTGTGCTACGCCGTAGCCCTGAAATCTACGACGCAATGCTACGGCGGGCTTAGTAATTGTTACGATGCTACCCCGTGTCCAAAGAAGCTATAAGCTACTCTGGGAGCTACGTCGTAGCCGCTGGAGCAATTAAACATGCGTAAAATCGTTCACTGAACTAAAATGAGTGATATAGTTCCGCGGAAGCCGCTAGTTCATTTAGTCCAGTATTTCTACTATCACAATATCACTCATATCATTCATTCAGCTCAATTAAAATTTTCCAATTGAGCTGAATGAATGTGAAGTAGTAAGTGATATTGTAACAGTAGAACTACTGAACTAGATGTGGGAAGTAGTGCGATCCGTACATGATTCATTAACTCTTTCGCGGACAAAGAACGTCTATAGACATCATAGCAATAAAAAATATATTTTGTCTGGTATACTGCACGCAAAAGTGTTAACATGTATCATGTACGGAGCTATTTTTATGAGTAAAAAACAAACACTTTAAATAAGATTTCGGCAGTCTAGAATTCCGAATATAAATTATAAATTTGAAATTTCTGATTGCTATCTTAAACAATAATTTCGCTCTTGCAGTAACTAACCAATATATCCGTACGCTTTACTCTCTTTCACTGAACGACTGGACCTAGTCCAGTCGTTTGGAGCCTTATTGGACGATCTAGTAAGTGAAGGAACTATTTCGCAATTGCGGAAGTTCTTCAATTGAAGCAATCATTCAGGAACTACCCAACTCTTGTAGCAATGGTGTGGTGCTACGTATGTGTTTCTCCAATAGTATTTTGCTGTAACACAATTTGTAATCAAGGCTTTTAGTCTACTGTAGCAATTATTAGCTTCTTTTCTGGCGATAACGCGGCGACCAATGATATTTGAAATAATAGATTTGTTACCTGGGCGCGCAATGTCAAGACGCAAAAACATGTTACCCTGAGTCTGTGAATAGCTATGCAACAAGTGTGTCATCTCTAAAAGTTTGTAATGTTTTAAACTTTCATGATCACTAACATTAGAATAGTTAGATACGGGATTGCTATCATGTTTACCAGATTTTTGATTGGTCCTTTATTTAACGAGTTATGATTTTTATACTAAAGTGGCGTTAGTGTGCGCGTTGAAAATCCGGGTAGCGGCTGAAAGTGATCATTAATCCCTAAAAATGCCGGCACGTGTGTTTCAAAAACGTGTAAACAATGATAAGAAAGTAAAATAAACTCAGGGGATCTCGTATGACATTGATTTTAAATAAAAATCCATTTTTCAATGCGGTTTGAGACCGCGTGTGGGGTGCTTGAATAATAAACACGTAGTAAAAACCTCCGGGTTCTTCTCCAATAGGTTTATTCCAACAAAATAGCACAAAGATAGGGCACAAAGTGAGACAAAGTACAAATGGAGCATATATTCTGGCATGCAGCTCTATTTTATACAAATCAAAACCCTAAACAACGGTAAAAAACAGTGGGGACGATATCCGTTTCCATATCTGAACAATTACTATAATATATATTTGTAGGGATAAACAATCTGCTAATTAAGTATACCTAGTCTTGCTTTAAATATTGTCACAAAGAAAAATAAAATATTTTTAGTGCAAATAATACTTATAACTTTTACAATGTTTTAGTTTTATACATAAATATAGAAGCACGCACTCTTTTCATGGGAAAATTCTTCACTGCCAATCGTATGGATTGTTTTCATCATAATCAGCCAAAGGACGTCCACTGCTGAACATAGGCCTCCCCCACGGCTTTCCACAGCGACCGATCACTAGCGGTCTGCATCCAGTTTGATCCTGCGATCTTTTTAAGGTCGTCTGTTCATCTTGTTGGTGGACGTCCTACGCTGCGTTTTTGGTCGAAGGGTCTCCAATCTAAAACTTTCCTGCCCCAACGGCCATCAGTTCTTCGCGCTATGTGCCCTGCCCACTGCCACTTAAGCTTACTGGTTCTTCTACGTATCTCTTCGTTTCTGATTCGATCTCGTAGAGAAATACCGAGCATAGCCCGCTCCATCGCTCGTTGTGTAATTTTGAGCTTCTTTATGAGGCCCATAGTTAGAGACCACGTTTCAGATCCGTATGTCATCACTGGTAACACACACTGATTGAAGACTTTCGTCTTCAGACACTGAGGTAATTGAGACGAGAAGACGCTCTTGCGGATTGTTTTAGGGACTCCAAATTATCATGTCGTTAAAAGCAAGCCATACTCTCTAAAACTGACCATAAATCATAATCCAGTGCATTAAGATCGGGACTAGACGACGGCTAGTCTACAGCTCTGATGGAGACCGAAACGTTCGCTTCTAACTAAGACTGCGTGGACTTAGCTTTATGACCCGGCGCAGAGTCTCATTGGAAAGACCATGCTTGGTTTTTGAACATGGTGTTGTTAAGGGACTTAACTACCTTCTCAAGAATGTTATCTTGATACACTTGTGCCGATGTTTTGATACCCTTTTCACAAAAATATGTCTCAGTCACACCTTCATAGCTAACACCCCACCAAACCATCACTGAAATCGGGTAATGCCCATGTTGCACTCTGCCGACTAATTGAGAAGCTACCTTAGAGGTTTGAGCATAAATACGGTTATTTTGTTTGTTGGAATGTTGCTCGATTGTAAAGATTTTCTCGTCCGTAAACATTTTTTTTCTGTGACCTCCCTTTGCGTACCGCTTCAGTAGTTTTTTCGATTTTACCACCATATTCTTTTTTAAATTATCAGTTAAAAAATGACAAGTGCGTCTCTTATAGGCTGCAAGTCCTAAGTCATCTTTTAAAATATTCGACATGGTTCTGGGTGCTATCTTCATCTCCCGAGATAAAATCTTTTGCTTTCGGACAGGATTTCTGCGAATTCTTTCCCTTACTGCTTTGACCACTTTTTTCGTACGAACTCTACGAGGATGGCCAAAACTTTTTCTGTCACCCGGCACACAAACATTAGCCTGGTACACAAACATTTGACTAATACCTATGGAGAGTTTTAAAAATTGCATTTGGCTCCATACCAACTTCGTGTAATACAATCACAGCGATTCAGGTCTCTTTATCACCCCACTCTTTTTTAATATCGCAAAATATTATGAATTGTAGTAGCGCCAAAATTATAAAACACAATGCGCAATCGTATAAAAATGTCAGATTCCAAATTCGAATGTAATATCTGTCTTATTTTTAATTGTAACAGTATTTATGACCAGACTGTGTATATAATTTCATTAATTATTTATTAATCAATCGTTCTGAATTTAGTTAGTCTTTTAGATTATTATTGTAATAGTTAAAATATTAGAAATTAATCTTACCTTCATCAACCAATCGGAGTCAACTTTCTTTTGGTGCCAAAATTAACATTTGTTATACAGCAAACATAAAAGTCTAATAAGTGTCCTAGTAATCTTGAAATATTTAATTTACAATAAATAAAATAGAATTATAATAATTAAATCGTCTCAAGATTAATCCAAGTTATTTATTAATATACCATAGCCGAATTACATTCAACATGGTGGACACTACCGGCATATCCATAATAAACATTATTATTAAGTCAAATCTAGAAAGGTGTATAAATTATGATGTTCGTGATGACGTATGACGAAGAGAATGTGTAATTTAGTGAATACAGTGGGGTTACATAAGTCACACACAGTGAGTATGGGTTTAGCCCTTTACAGAACTAGGTTAATATGTGGGGCAGACAAGGATCGCGAATTATCTTGTAACAGGTTACAAAGGTTAAAGAGAAAGCACATTGTAATTATACAGGTATGAAAAGGACGTAATGTCTTAGACACTAAGGCGATCATAGATTGGTTATTCAAGTATGCAGTGCTTAGCCGTGATAAGTCAATAAGAAACATTTAATTTACATTTGAGCGAAACAGAGAATTACTCTCTATCTCTTTTCTTCTTACTGTATAAATTATTCCATCTTTTTCACTCATCGTCTAGGTACGTGGTTAATAAGAATTGCGCATGTGTGCTGTCACTCTCGACGTACGATCATATCTATTCTTTTTAAAATCACTGGTGGTGTCAATTACGAACTCAACTAAATTGTTTCGTGAACAAAAAGGACGTCGACGAGTCCCGGCCCCACGGGAGGCCCTGGTGTTGCCAGCAGGAAATGATAATTAATGGAATCAGGCGTTACTTTGCGGAAATCCATTATTGAGTTGAAATTTATTAAATTATTTTGCTTTAAATTTCCGCTAAGCGACGCCGGTGCAGGCAACTAACAACACAAACCGTCACCGCGTTTAGTATTAGTTCAGGCAAATGCAGGATGCACCACCCGCCCTCCCTCAATACGCATGCGGCACAGCTGATGCAATTATTAGTACCCAACACCAACGTGCAAAATACCTCGACGCGTTTCGCCACTACACGTGGCATCCTCAGGAGATGTTGTCGCCTCGGCGGAGCACGGACGACTGAACTGTGTCGTACGTCGGGTTTCCTCGCCCCTTCTGGGCGGCTCGGGTTCGAGCCTCAGCTCCTTCCCCGGGCTTCATCTCATGGGCCTACTGGCCCACGGTATTGGGAGCCGCATTGCGGCCGTCTTGTGACGACAGGTCTGTATCTTCATCTTCTGCCAGAGCCAGCTGCACAGTCGCTGCGGGCTGCCCATCAGGTGAGACCCCGTTCGGGGAGGCCCGATGAGCAGGGCAAGCTAACTGCGGCTGACTCTGGCTAAGGAGGGGACGAGAGATAGGGGACGGGGGGGGTTGTGATTGGGACTCGGGTAGGTGGGAGGGCGGATTTAAGGAGCAGACCTGTCGTGGGGTTGGCCTCTTGCTCGACTCTTGTACCGTGGGCATGGCCATGGGGGCTATATTTTGTAGCCCGGGGTGCGGCCCGTGGTCCGCGGCTTCGTACATCCGCTTGGATGTGCGGACCACGAATCCCTCCAGGGCCTCCATCTTGAGGTCCCTGTGTATGACGGCATTGCGAACATAGCGCCCGGCCCCCGTTATTATTCGGAGGGCTATGTTCTGCTGGGATTGGAGCTGCGTACGGTGGGCTGCGCTTATCATCGCGTACCAGGCTGGGGCCGCGTATGTCAGCCTGGAGCGCACGTACGTTTTGTATATGCCCACCTTTGTTCTGGTGGGCAGGCGGGACTGGAGGACGGGGCGCAGTCTTGCGCGTGCCCCACGGCTGGAGTTGACCAGGTGCTTCACCTGGTCCTTTAGGGTGAGGCGCTGGTCCAAGTGGCAGCCTAAGTACTTTGTACTGCGCTGCCACTTTATCTTCTTTCCGTTGAGGACCAGCTCGGGCATCTTACGTCTTGAGGGGCCCGTGTAGATGGCGGCGGTTTTGCCCACGTTGACCGCTATCCGCCATCTCTCCAGCCAGTCCGGCAGTAGGTCGAGCTGCTTCTGCATCCTTTTCACCGCCGCCAGGACCCATGGGGCGGTGGTGTAAAATGCGCTGTCGTCCGCGAACAGCGCCAGCTCGACCTTGGGTTCCCACTCACGGAGATGGTTGTTAATGGTGGGAACGTCATTTGTGTAGGCAGCGTATAAAGTAGGAGATAGGCAGCTGCCTTGGGGGACCCCAGCTTCTATGGGGCCCTCTGCGGACGTAGCGTCCTCCACGGCTACTTGGAATGAGCGTCCTTTCAGGAAGGACGCTAACAGGTGGACGAGGGCGGGGGGCAGGGTGGTCGTGGCGAGCTTGGAGATGAGACCGGGGTGCCAAACCCGGTCAAAAGCCTTCTCCACGTCTAAGAAGACCGCCACCGAGGCCTGCTTCTTGTTTAGGCCCTCCGCTAGGTGGTGGATCACCCTGGCCAGCTGGAGCGTGGTTGAGTGCCCGCTGCGGAAGCCGAACTGCTCGTCCCTCGGGACGAGATGGGGACGCAGTCGGCGCAGCAGGGCTCGCTCGAACAGCTTGGCGGCGTGATCCAGCATGTGATGGGCCTGTAGCTCTCCGGGCGGCGGCGGTCTTTCCCCGGCTTGGGGATCATCACCACCCGCCCTTCCTTCCATGGCGAGGGGAAGTGGTTCGTCCTGAGGGCGGCGTTGAGGATGCGGGTCAACGCCGCTATCCCCCTCCTGGGCAGCTCCGCCAGAGCCGCGGGTGGCAGGCCGTCAGGGCCCGGCGCCTTCTTTCTGTTTAAGCGGGCGGCAATCTTCTTCACCTCCGATGGGGAGATGAAGGTGTCGCCCGGGAGTGGAGGTGGGGTGGTGGCCAGGAACTCCTCCACTCTCTGGACCACATCAGCGTGGTGCTGGAGGGCTCTGGGGGCTGGCGGGTGGGGCCTGAATTGGACGGTCAGGTGATCGGCTAGAATTCGGGCTCTATCCTCAGCCGCGAATCTCCTCTGACCGTCCGCGTCCAGGAGGGGGTGCATGGAGGACTTCTCCCCAGTGAGGGCTTTATTGAGGCGGTGCAGTGAGGGCAGGTCTTCTCCTGCCCTGTCAACGAGGTCCTCCCACTCGCGACCTTGCCACATTCTCACCGCCTCGGTGACCTGGGCCGTCATGGCATTTAGTTGTGCCTTGACCCGTGGGCATCTTGTGGTGCACCATAGCTTCTTGAGGGCTTTCTTCTTCTGAAGTTGTGCCCTCAAGAAGAGCGGGAGTTGGGGGCGTTTCTGGGAGGGAGGCGCTACCTTCTGGGTGTGTGCCTCCTTCGCTTCCCTCATCCGCTGGGTCAGGAGGGCCACCGCGGCGTCAATCTCTTCTGGAGTTGAGATTGGGCCCTCCATTGTCAGGTCCCTGAGGGCCGCCTTGTAGGCCGGCCAGTCTACGCGGGACCTGGGCGGACGCACTCTCACCGCCGCTAGAGAGGTGGGCACTGTGATCAGTAGGGGGAGGTGCTGGGTGTCTCCCTCATACAGCACCTCGGTGGCCAGGGGGACGCGCAGGCCCTTGTGTAGAACCACATCTAAAACGTCCGCCTGGTGGTCTGCCTCACTGGGGATGTGGGTCGGGGCATCCGTGCCTACCACCTCAATGCCTCTGGAGGTGGTGGCGTTGAGCAGGCGACGGCCGTCGGCTCGTGTGAGGCGGGAGCCCCACTGCACGTGCTTACAGTTGAAGTCGCCCGCTACGATTGTAGGGTGATCCTCGACGAATACTCCGTCGAGGTCCGACGGATGGAATGCGGCGGTCGGTGGGCGGTAGGCGGCGTAAATACGGAGCTCGTGAGCTGCGGTGTTGACCCTGACTCCCAGGGCGCTCAGGGTCTTGAGCTCCGCCCACGGCAACTCTTCGTGGATCACGTCGCGTCTCACCGCTACTGCTGTGCCCTTGTAGGACGCACCCTCTGGACTCACTTCATCCCTGCGGTAGATGGTGTAGTTGGGCAGGGAGAAGCGAGTGGACGGCCGTAGGTGGGTCTCGCCCAGGAGGACGATGTGGGCGTCCTGCGACTGGGCGAGCTGCCGGAGTTGCTGCTGCTTCCCGCTGATCCCTCCGGGGTTCCAATAAATCATGCGCAGTGGTTCATCACGAGCTGGGCCAGCCCGTTGATGATGGCTGCGCATGGGTCCATCCCCTGACCGATCTGGATCAGTAGGGTGTGCAGCAACTGAACAACTGCTTGCAGAGGGAGTGTGGGGGTTGCCCCCGTCTGTTGTTGGTGGGGGTGGGGGTGGAGGCGGGGTTGGGGTGCCTCTAAATGAGTTTGGGGCCTCGAGAATGAGATCGGGGCCGGGGGCACCCGACTTGCGAGCCCGCTCGGGGCCTGAGAAGGCGTTTGGGGACGAGGGGGGGGGCCGAAAGGCTGGTCGGCTGACGGGAGGAGGGCCTCGTTGGGCCGACTTCGGCCTCTGAGTGGGCCGAGAAGCAGGGCGGGGAGGCTGGGCTGCCCCGGTGGTCCTCTGAGGACGGGGGAGGGGAGTTGCCACTGCCTGTGGGGGGATGGCGTGGGCTGCGGTGATGGTCCCCCCGCAGGCAAAATCCTGGGGTGCTTGGGGGGGGGTAGGTGGTCTGGCGGCTTGCATCGGGGTGGACGCAGCCGCAGGTGGGTCAGTATTGGCCTCGGTGCGGCGGCGGCGTCGGCGGCGCCTGCGCCGGGATTCGGCGGGGGCGGGGGCGCCCCTCGCGGTGGCAGGGTTGGCCGGGGGGGCCAAGGTAGTCCCCGTCTGGACGGTCACGGGCGCCGTGGCGGCCTGTGCTAAGGGCGCCGGGGCGCGCCTCTGGCCGTCGGTTTGGGGTCGGGCAGGCAGGCGCGCGGGGGCGTTGGGGAGCGGCGGGGGGACCGTAGTCTCCATCCGCCTTGCCTCGCGCAAAAACGCCTTGCAGCGACGGTCGTTGGCGGCGTGGGCCTGTGCGCAGTTGGCGCAGGTTGGCGGGTCTGTTTTCGGCCGTGGGCAGTCGGCGGCCGGGTGGTTGCCAGCGCAACGCACACACTTGATAGGTCGGTGACAATTCACCGACGAGTGGCCGAACGCCTGGCACCGATGGCACTGCGCGGGGCCCTTGCGGGGGCGCCATGCCTCGACAATGACGCCGGGCATGTTGAGCTGCTCGTCAACTGCATAGAGGCGAGCGAGCTCCTGGTTGGGTAGGTGCTCAAGCTCGACGTGGAAGAGGCAAGCCGGGTTGCCCCTCTTGCCTCTAATCCCTCTGATATGGGAGGCGTAGAATCCGCGCTCCTCGAGGGCTTCGCGGATTAGGTCGTGCGGGGTGTCGGCCGGTAGCCCTTTAATAGCCACCTTAGACGAGCGCTCTTCGGGCGGGGAGTAGCAATGCCACGCTACCGTCGGGTCTGCTTTTTCCGCCTCCGTCAGGTAGGCCTGGACGGCGCGGAACTCCTCGGGGCTCTTGGGGAGGAATCGAACCCCTTTCCCGAAAGGCCGTGCATTGGGCGGATGGCCCAAGGCCCGCTTGATGCGTTCAAAATGAACGCACCAATTAGGTAAGCACTCTACTACGATAGGGGGATAGCCCCTTACCTTAGTCTGCGCGGGTGGAGTGGCCGACTGGGCGTCGGTCCCGGTGGGAGCCGGCGGCGTCGGGGTGCGGCGAGGGGAGGCAGGCGGGCTCCTCCATTCCCGCAGCGCACGGGCGGACGGCGGCTGGGAGGCCATCGTCGCATACGACGTCGATGAGGACGCCATAGCGGACGATGCCGAGGGCTGCGAGGCTGATGTAGACGGCGGGTGGTCGTCCACTTCGTCGAACTCGTCGTCGGACTCCGAGGAGGACGACTCGACCGCGGTTTGGACCTCCTGGCAGAGGCGCTTCTCTTCCTGGGCCGAGCTAAAGCTATCCTCGGGAAGAGGCCTCCTGCGTGGGTCGCGCGGGTGCGCCTCGCGTTGAACCAACGCGGCTGATTGCTCAGCAATCATCGCTGTTTGGTCCGGGCGCGGGATCGGCCTGAACGGGGACGGGGCAGCCGGGCGGAGCTCGGTGCTCGCTCTGGGCGGTCTTGGTGGCGCAGCTAGAATCGGGATCGCCGATCTAGCGGGTGGGTTGGTGGTGATGGGCGCTGTGGTCCTACGGGGCCACGAGCGTCCTGGGTCCGGTGGGACACGGTCTCGATTGCTCATTTTTCACAAAATAACACAATTCGAACACAAAATAGTACTAAGAAAAATATTAAACAAAAGGAGGGTACGTGCACAATAAAAGTTACCGAGGGTACTTATAGAAAAAGACTAACCTAATGGTCGCACTAGATATTTTATCACTAAAATATCCGTACACTAAACACAAAACTTAAAACTACACAAGCACAAAGCGTCAAATCGCGGAGTAAAAGTTTCAAGTTATGCGTAAGGGGGCGTGTCAACGCGGTACGCGGACACTCGTAGCAGGGAGGGTGTGTCACAACCAGCGTCCTATACAGGGAGGTATGTGCGCAACAACAGCCAACGTCCTACTACAACTGTGTCGGCTGGCGAACAGGCCTTTTATACTTTCCGTCCACTAATGAGGTGACGTAATCGTTGTAACGGAAATTTGAAAATGAAGTTAATCCGTTGGTAGTTGACGGTTATTATTAATAGATTGTTGATTTGAAAATATATTTAGAAGTGGAGAGGCGGTATAACTGACCTGTTCGTTCAACAATGTAAGCGTATTATCTTTATTATGTTTTATTATTTCTAATTGTTCCAAAACGGATAGTTTCAAGCCTTTTTCACAAGTATGAAGGATAGAAAACGTATGATTATCAGGAATACTATGTCCTGAATCTAAAAGATGTTTGGCGAAATGAGACCTCTCAGGATGGTTGTTTCGGTAAGCGGAAATATGCTCTTTATAACGTGTGTTGAAGCTACGGCCGGTCTGTCCTACATAAATGGCGTTACATGCACTACAGTTAAGCCTATAAACACCAGATTTTTGGTGTTTATCAAGCTTATCTTTTCCGTTACAAACAAATCTCAAAGAATTATTAGTTTTAAAAGCTACGCGAATATTTTGATGTTTTAATGTTTTAGAAATACGCTCCGACACCGCTCCTAAGTAAATCAAACTATAATTATACCTGTCTACCCTTTCTTCAGGGACAGAGTATAATAAACTAGTTATGATTTTGTTAGTCTTGTTTTTTATTAAGTTGTCAATAATGCATCTCTTGTATCTTGTATAAATTAGCTAAACAACTAAATACAATATTAAAGGAGAAATCGTCATTCAAACCAAAATATTCTTTAATAAATAGTTTAGATTTAATTAAGAAAATACAATCTGTCTCTCTCCCTCGGAATGCAAAGTTGATATCATTAGACGTAGAAAGTTTATTTACCAACGTACCTTATCAAGAATGCCTTGATATTTTAAAGAATCACTTAGAAAAACAGCGATTGCATCCGGGGGAGATAGAAGATCTCATATCATTAACTTTATTATGCATGAAACAAAATTATTTCCGGTTCAACAATCTATATTACAGACAAAAGGAGGGCTTAGCAATGGGTTCTCCTTTAAGTCCATTAATGGCAGATATTTTTATGGATTATTTTGAAAATAAATACTTAATACAAGAAAGGAAAATCCTTTATTATTATAGATACGTTGATGATATTTTGATTTGTTGGACCGGAACTAATAGACAGTTAGATATTTTTCTTACTAAAATTAACAACATCCATCCTAAAATTAAATTTAAATTAGAAATTTTCAAATTTCCGTTACAACGATTACGTCACCTCATTAGTGGACGGATAGTATAAAAGGCCTGTTCGCCAGCCGACACAGTTCAGTCGTCCGTGCTCCGCCGAGGCGACAATATCTCCTGAGGATGCCACGTGTAGTGGCGAAACGCGTCGAGGTATTTTGCACGTTGGTGTTGGGTACTAATAATTGCATCAGCTGTGCCGCATGCGTATTGAGGGAGGGCGGGTGGTGCATCCTGCATTTGCCTGAACTAATACTAAACGCGGTGACGGTTTGTGTTGTTAGTTGCCTACACCGGCGTCGCTTAGCGGAAATTGAAAGCAAAATAATTTAATAAATTTCAACTCAATAATGGATTTCCGCAAAGTAACGCCTGATTCCATTAATTATCTAAAATCAGCAAGCGTAGCTGTACAGGCACGTCTGTACATAAAGCTAACGAAACTTCATCGTTTAGCTGTTCAAAATGTCTGGTTCAACCAACAATGTAAGCGTGAACATGTCATTCCAAATTATATAAATATACGTTCCAACACGAATAGTCGACAAGCAAATATAGCTATTAAAAAAGCACAACTGTTTTGGCTTAATGAGGAGTCTCGGCATTGGTTTTCGGTTAGAGATAATTTAAAACTACACCTCAAAATTCTTCATTCTCAATTATCATATTGTTTACATAACGTTGAATTCGATTTATTAGATCATAAAGCTAGGCTTCTTGCTTCACAAGAAGCACACAAAAAGTACATAATTCAATGTAGAAAAATACGTGTGTTGAAGCGCGAGTCGCTTGATAACATGCAGCGGGGTTTCCACGAACAGCCGCAATCACATACATTCTACCCTCGCGTCAAAAATTTGTCTAATGTTGAATTGTCCAGTGATGAAGTTTCATTATTAAGTAAAGGTTTAAAATATAATTTAAGACCGTCAATTAATCAAAAAACTTTAGAAAGATTGGCGGTTGACGTGGAAATTGCTGTTGTATGTAGTAAACAAGAACAGCATGTTAAAACCTTAGCCACTAATGTAACAGCTGATCAGATTAGAACGGCTTTGAGACAATCAAATCATAGGTCGCCTAATCAGGATTTTCATATTTATAAATCACTGTCTGCTAAAATTACTGAAAACAATTTGATTGTCTCCAAAGCCGATAAGGGTAACACGGTGGTGGTTATGGAACGTAACAATTATATTCATAAAGTAAAAGATATAATTCAGAGTGACGATTTCTTACTATTACAATCAGACCACACCAAAACATTCGCATCCGAGATAAAGGAAGCAATTAATTCAACTCAATTCTTGTTTCGGGATGGCCCGTATAAACATAATAACAAATTATTAGAAATGAATCCACGTAGTCCATGTTTATACGGGTTACCAAAAATTCATAAAGAAAGTATGCCGATGCGTCCTGTAGTTTCATACATCGGCGCACCGGCATATAAATTAGCTAAACAACTAAATACAATATTAAAGGAGAAATCGTCATTCAAACCAAAATATTCTTTAATAAATAGTTTAGATTTAATTAAGAAAATACAATCTGTCTCTCTCCCTCGGAATGCAAAGTTGATATCATTAGACGTAGAAAGTTTATTTACCAACGTACCTTATCAAGAATGCCTTGATATTTTAAAGAATCACTTAGAAAAACAGCGATTGCATCCGGGGGAGATAGAAGATCTCATATCATTAACTTTATTATGCATGAAACAAAATTATTTCCGGTTCAACAATCTATATTACAGACAAAAGGAGGGCTTAGCAATGGGTTCTCCTTTAAGTCCATTAATGGCAGATATTTTTATGGATTATTTTGAAAATAAATACTTAATACAAGAAAGGAAAATCCTTTATTATTATAGATACGTTGATGATATTTTGATTTGTTGGACCGGAACTAATAGACAGTTAGATATTTTTCTTACTAAAATTAACAACATCCATCCTAAAATTAAATTTAAATTAGAAATAGAACAAAACGATAGTATTAACTTTTTAGATTTAACTATTACAAGGGTGCAGGGTAAACACGACTTTCAAATATATCGAAAACCAACACATACTGACACCGTCATTCATGCATCATCTTGTCATCCGTGGCAACATAAGATGGCCGCGTTCAATTCATATATTCATCGTCTCTTCACTGTACCACTTAGTAAAGACAATTACCATAAAGAACTAAATATTTTGTATCATATCGCCATATCAAACGGATACAAGAGATGCATTATTGACAACTTAATAAAAAACAAGACTAACAAAATCATAACTAGTTTATTATACTCTGTCCCTGAAGAAAGGGTAGACAGGTATAATTATAGTTTGATTTACTTAGGAGCGGTGTCGGAGCGTATTTCTAAAACATTAAAACATCAAAATATTCGCGTAGCTTTTAAAACTAATAATTCTTTGAGATTTGTTTGTAACGGAAAAGATAAGCTTGATAAACACCAAAAATCTGGTGTTTATAGGCTTAACTGTAGTGCATGTAACGCCATTTATGTAGGACAGACCGGCCGTAGCTTCAACACACGTTATAAAGAGCATATTTCCGCTTACCGAAACAACCATCCTGAGAGGTCTCATTTCGCCAAACATCTTTTAGATTCAGGACATAGTATTCCTGATAATCATACGTTTTCTATCCTTCATACTTGTGAAAAAGGCTTGAAACTATCCGTTTTGGAACAATTAGAAATAATAAAACATAATAAAGATAATACGCTTACATTGTTGAACGAACAGGTCAGTTATACCGCCTCTCCACTTCTAAATATATTTTCAAATCAACAATCTATTAATAATAACCGTCAACTACCAACGGATTAACTTCATTTTCAAATTTCCGTTACAACGATTACGTCACCTCATTAGTGGACGGATAGTATAAAAGGCCTGTTCGCCAGCCGACACAGTTCAGTCGTCCGTGCTCCGCCGAGGCGACAACATCTCCTGAGGATGCCACGTGTAGTGGCGAAACGCGTCGAGGTATTTTGCACGTTGGTGTTGGGTACTAATAATTGCATCAGCTGTGCCGCATGCGTATTGAGGGAGGGCGGGTGGTGCATCCTGCATTTGCCTGAACTAATACTAAACGCGGTGACGGTTTGTGTTGTTAGTTGCCTGCACCGGCGTCGCTTAGCGGAAATTTAAAGCAAAATAATTTAATTAATTTCAACTCAAGCAGGAAATGATATTATCAGTGAAAGAAGCTGCGAAACTCTGTTTGGGGCCCGATTTTGATAAGCTTTTGGATGTTTTTAAGTGATGTGAAATGCTTGAATGATATGGTTTTTTTCGGCCGAGCGCCCGCTACGGTACGGTCACTATGTAACAGCTCCTCGTTAGTTTAATCTTAGCTACGTGTAAGAACGCAGAAGTTAGTTAAAAATGTATACCAATGTATAGACCTTCTTACAAGGAATACAATAGTGAAAGTGAATTGTAAATTGACCGAACAATGTTCCCGCAACCGTAGTGAAAAGACCTAGTGCCGGTATTAATTTCAAACGAACGTAACTGATACACATAAGCGTCATCGCGACGGGTCAATGACCACCGTAAATCGGAGCACTTCGGAACCATTCGTCATATATCGGCTAGTCCCGCTGCCACCATCGGCCGCAGTGATTAACAAGTTCAGTGCGCGCTACGAATTGCTACGACGATCCTTATGATAACGCCGCTCGGCATTCTCAAGACTACTACTGTCGTAGCTTAGCCCGTAGTGTAAACAAATAATAAACAGCTGCCTTTACAGAATGGCACTGGAATGCGCGGGCTGCCGTCAAGGCATAAAGGATAGAAGGTTTTTATCGTGCTCAATATGCCAGCTACACTTTGACCTGGATTGTGCAAATGTACCGGAGACTCGCTTTTACAACACAATGACAAAAGAACACAAACTGCAGTGGAAATGCCACTTCTGCAGATCGAAAGAGCCTAAGGTTGGAAACAGTAACACTCCTATCATACTAAGAAATAGATTGGACACAATACCGATAACAGAACAAAGTAACATTCCTGTCTCGACAGATAACCTGTACGCGGACTCAAACGTCACCATAAGGAAAAAGACATCTTTTTTGGCTAATGAAAGCTCTGACCTAGAAGATAACTTAGGAGACTCACCTCAAGGAAATACTCTGTCGCTGGAGAGCAGAGAGACTTTAACAGATACTGAATCAATACCATTGAGAAAACTAACATCTATTTTAAAACAAAATAATGAATATATTCTATCAGCAATAAAAGCGTCTTTCCATGAAGAAATTAAAAACACAATATCTGCATTAAAACTTGATTTCAATCAAAATTTTGAATCAATATCTACAATTCAAATGCAAACAAAAGATAGACTAGAGGGCCTAAACGCTGAAATTCTGCTGCTACAAAAGAAATGCATTACACTACAAGAAGAAAATAAACAATTACAACAAGACATATTACATCTAAAAACAACAAGCGCCCCGAAATCTAATTGTGATGATACTCAAAGAATAATAGTTCTTCACGGACTGCCTCAAAATAACTGGGAAACAGAGGAACAGGTTACAGACAGAATTATAGACATATTTGGCGATATTCTACATATAGATCTAACTGGCTATATAGAAGAGATAACGTACATTGGGAAAAAACAAAGCCAAATAAAACCAATAAAGATAGAATTAATAAGTAAAAAAATGAAAAAGTATATTTTGAACAATTCTACGTATTTTAAAGGGACTGGATTAAGCGTCACTGAATTCTTAACCCCGGCTGCGCTCAGAGAGCAAAAAGAACTCAAACGAGCCTTATATACGGCAAGGCAAGCTGGACACCATGCAGTCATAAGAAACAACACGCTAATAATAAATGGGAAAAGAGTACCCAAAAATAAAATTGAAAGCACTGAAATATCAAATTTGAATATATCTAGACGCGAAGGAAGTAAACCGCAAGAGGAACCCACGTCAGAACAACAACCTCGTACTTCACGTTCTCCAAATTTTTATAAAAATAGAGACAAAGAACATAAAAATAAAGTCCAAGGAAAAGATTGTACATTTCGCGACTGAGCTAACTATATTATATCAAAATATGCAGAGCATCTGTAACAAAATTCATCTTTTAGAAGCACTAATTGAAGAAAGACCTAACATACATATCATTAGCCTTTCTGAGACTTGGTTAAATGAAGAAAAGAAAAAATTTTTTAATTTAAATAACTACACTATAGCAGCGTCCTATTGCCGGATACATCACGACGGGGGTGGGGTTTGCATAATGATTAAAAGCACTTTGGAGCATGTGGTTTGTAATGAAATAGCTTTACTTTCGATAGAGATGATATTTGAAATATGCGCAGTTGAAATACCTAAACTTAACTTGTTATTAATAAATTTATATTGGCCTAATAGTAGTAGAGAGACTGAAACATTCTATACATCCCTAGAAAATCTGTTACAACTTACCAACAAAAAACACAACAAAAAAAATATTATCATAGTAGGAGACATGAACGTAGACTTTTTGAACCACAGGGAAAGGAAAAGACTCTTGAATTTAATGTTAACATACAACTTTCACCAAAAAGTTTCAAAACCAACCCGAATAACAGCTACTAGTGCCAGGTGCATTGACTTGATATTTACAAATTTCAACAAACAAACCTCTAATGCTGAAGTCCATGAATTCGGTATTTCTGACCAAAAAGGAGTACTATTCTACACGGCACAAATGACTCAAAATTTAAAACAATTCTCAATCATAAAACGAATATATAATAACGAAAATATAAGTAACTTTAGAAACATAATTTCAAAAATAAACTGGAATGATACGCTTAGACATGAAAAAAATATAAATGAAAACTACAATATATTTAACAAAATTATGCAAAATACCCTTGATAAAACTATGCCAAAAAAAAACTATCATTTACAAAACAACACCTAAAAAAACCTACCTAACACCTGGAATAAAAACATCATGTCGCAATAAAAGGTTGCTGAGGCTACTAATATCACAAACGAGGGACAAAACCATCCGTAAAAACTATAAAATGTATTGTAAAATACTAAAAAGAGTCGTAAAACAATCAAAAAAAATATCGAATATAATGAGGTATACCGTTTCTGAAAATAAAATCCAATGCATGTGGAAAATAATAAACAGCGAAACAAATAAAAAAGCAAGCAAAATTGTAACATCCATCTAAAACTCACAAATGGGACAACTATAGAAGACCCAAAACTTGTAGCCAGGGAATTTAATCGTTTTTTTGCATCCATCGGAGACTCTCGTACAAAGTGTAAACCCAACAGGAAAACAAACACAACTAATAACACCTTCTTTCTAAGTCCCGTTGATGAAAAAGAAATAAGCGATATAATAAAACAACTTAAAAATAAAAAATCGTTTGGTATAGATGAACTACCACCAACACTAATAAAGGGATGTGCTGATATACTAAGCTTGCCTTATACTAAGCTCATTAATCAGTCCTTCTATGAAGGTGTTTTCCCTGATGCCTTGAAGATCTCTATCATAAAACCAATCCACAAAAAAGGACTCACTACGGATATTAATAACTTTCGTCCTATTTCCCTTTTAACAACGTCGGCAAAAATATTCGAAACTGCAATGGCAAAGCGTTTATGCAAATTTTATGAAAAATACAAAATATTGCACGAAAAACAAAACGGGTTCCGACAGAACTGCTCTACTACTTTGGCCCTTTACAAATACTTTAAGAATATAATTGAAACTATAGACAGTAAAAAATATGCCGTTGGCCTTTTATTAGATATGAGCAAGGCCTACGATAGGGTAAATCATGAAATCTTGGTAAACAAATTGTTTGAGTCAGGAATAAGAGGAATTGCTCATGACTGGCTGAGGTCATACCTGGAAAATCGCCACCAATACGTGGAAATAGAAAATACTGACTATAACTCGGGAGAAATACAGCAAATTAGATCTGATCGAGTCTTATGTACGGGCTCGATACCACAGGGAAGCGTTTTGGGATGTATTTTGTTTCTCATTTATATAAATGACCTCCCTAATGCAATCTGTGAGGAATGCATTCTCTTTGCTGACGATGTCTCGGTCTTAATTCCATGCACTAATACTATTGAATTATACGACAGATTAAACCTAGTATTAATTAACATCACAAATTGGCTACACGAAAATAACCTCGAACTTAACTTAAAAAAAACCAAATTAATACAATTCAAACCCGCGCAAAAAACCTCATTGCAAATATCATATAAATTTCAAAACACGGAACTAGAACTTGTCAACACTGCAACACTATTAGGAATCGATCTGGACACGAATATGACGTGGAAACCCTACATTGAAAAACTAAGAAGTAAATTACATTCATTTATCTATGCTCCATGCCACTTAAAACGCGTGACGGATTTCAATACTGCCCTAGCGGCCTACTATGCATATGCTTTCTCTAGGTTGTCATATGGGATAATACTTTGGGGAAACTGCAGTGATGTGGACGACATATTCATTTTACAAAAAAAAATTGTCAGGATACTTACAAATATTGACCAGATGACATCCTGTAGGCATTATTTTGTGAAACACGAAATGCTGACCCTAACATCTATTTATATTTTAGAGTCCTGTAAGTTTGTGCGAAAGCATGCTGAATTATATTCTCCAGTTCAAGCCATCCCAAAGAGAAATAACAGAAACCAAAATAAATTAAACAGGCCACACACTAACATGAAGCTTGTCTCGTGTAGTCCACATCATATGATAATAAAAATATATAATCACATCCCAAACATTCTAAAGAATATTGAAAAGCTTAAAATATTTAATAAACATCTCAAAACCTTCTTAATAAATAAATGTTACTATAATATTTCAGAATTCTTTGACGACAAATTTATCGAGTAACAAAATACTTATCAAAATATTTTAAGCTTGGACTTATCATACTGAATAATATAATGTAATTAAATGGATTTTATTTAATATAATTATGTAACAACTAATCTTTTTCAATATTTAATTTAATCATGTAATAAATTGTAATTGCTAACACACCTATTTTAAAATTAATTTTATTTTGTTATTTATAATAAGTAAATGGGCAATAGTTGCCGCTTATGTTTGCTGTGCCCTTGCAGGGCGTCACTTGTACATTTTATACCATGTAACATCATACCCAACTTGTGACATGCAATAAATCTGAATCTGAATCTGAATCTTAATTACGTCTGACTAAAAATGTATCACTTATTCAATCTGTTTTAAATGAAGTTCATCTACGTAACTCAGATAAAATTAACTTAAAATCTCGCTCGTAATGTTCAGTATGATAAACAGGTAATAAAAAAACTATTTCTAATTTTGGTTTCTCTATACTTTTAGACTGAATTAAAAAATTATAGCGACCATCTTAACCCAGACAAAAAAGCGATCCTAGTATCCGCGGGTCATTTTTCCTCGCTCACAAAGTGTTAAAAAGGGTTCTCCCTTGTTTTGTCGAACAACGTTTGATATAATTTCACTTTACAAACATTTAAAATATCTAATTTCATTTGACATAATTATTCGATTCCTATAATATTTATTTTATCTAATTTTGATTGACATAATTCTTCATTTAATATAATTTCGTTTCATCGAATTTTCACTTTGCCTAATATCACATGACATAATGTTTGCTTGGCCTAATGAGTGCTTAATCTAATTTTTATTTAACCAAAACTTTAGAACTGAATAACACTAGATAAATCAACAAAAAAAACTGTCACTGTTCTAACCTAACCTAACCTAGATGACACCAACAGAGGAGAGTTCTGGCGCTCGGCGGCCGCTGCCGCGGCACGCTCGCCTTTGCGCGTTGTTGGATCACTGTTCTAACTTTTTTTTTTTTTTTTAACGTCAGGAAATGTCAATTACGCACCGTACCTCTACGTCGGGGAACGGAGGGGCGTGTGTGGGACTCCCCCGAATTCGGGTATACCCACTAAAACCTGACGACGCCCGCCGCGTTTGTTGGCTTTGACAGCAGGGGCCGCGGTGTCTCAACAGTCCCGCGACCCTTGCCAGCGCAACCTCCACCCTCCATCAGGAGGGCGAATCTCCATGGAGTGGGGCGATCCCACTCCAGTCGGCACACTGGCGCCTCAGGAGGATCCCTGGTGATTGGACAGAGATGTCCCCACACCGTCTGTCCGAGACGCACGCCGAGCTCGCCCAGAGGACCGAAGTCCTGGGACATCCCCTGCCACCTCTGCTTAACCAGAGGGGTGCCGGGAGTCCAACGACTGTTAGTGAGCCGCCGCTCGATGCGAGACAGACGCGACTCACTATGGCCACTGCCGCCCGATACGGGAACAGACGCAGCGGCACTCTCCACGGAGCATCTTGGCTTCACCTGCCGCTGGATTGCGACAGGCTACTGAGCCCCCTCACCACGACAAGGCGTGCTCCATTCGAGGGGGATCACTGTTCTAACCTAACCTAACCTAGACGACACCAACAGAGGCGAGTTCTGGTGCTCGGTGGCGCTCCTTTTTTGTGATTAAATGCAAAATATTAAATCTTTGTTTTAGTCAAGTTGCCCTATTTGCTGTCTTTAAAATAATACTGTTATAATCTTATAATTAAAAAAAAAACAATATAGACGAACTGATCATTATACTAAATAAAAGTATGTAAAATGATAATTATACAAAATAAGATTAGATAAAACAAAAATTAGATGAAATGATTATTAGGTCGAATGATGATTATGCCTCTTAAATGTTAGCACAAACGTTGTTATATCAAACAAATATTATCTATACTAATATTATAAAGCTGAAGAGTTTGTTTGTTTGTTTGTTTGTTTGTTTGAACGCGCTAATCTCAAAAACTACTGGCCCGATTTGAATTTTTTTTTTGCGTTGGATAGTCCATTTATCGAGGAAGGCTTTAAGCTATATAACATAAAGATACGACTCATAAGACCACAGCAGAAATGAAAAATGTTGCGAAAATGGGAGAAAGATATTCCTTTTGAGAGCTTCCGCTGCATACGCTGCGGAAACCGCTTAAGTTACACAAAAATCATGTATGACAGGATTGTTAAGCATTAAGACTTCTATAATAAAGTCCGCGACAGCATATGTCTATCTTTTATGGTTGACTTACTACAACCTTTTTTATGTTAATAAATTTGTAACAAAATAATGCATTGTTTTTAGAGGTGTATTATACACACAGGTATTTATTCTTATCAAAATAAATACATTCATCATCACGAGCATTTAATTTAGAACCAAGTTGCCCTTTATATCATTTGATTTCAATAAATATCTTAGGAGCTATCACAGTTTTAACATAACTCCGCACCAAAATAATGTTCGCAGCTTAAGTACAACGTGCGCTTGCGCTAATATATTATAAAGCTGAAGAGTTTGTTTGTTTAAACGCGCTTATCTCAGGAACTGCTAGACCGATTTGAAAAAATATTTCTGTGTTGGATAGCTTATTTATCGAGAAAGGCCTTAGGATATAAAACATGACGCTGCGACGGGAGGGGAGGGAGCAAACTCAAAACGCGCGGACGAAGTCGCGGGGGACCGCTAGTCTGTTATAAAAATTATGTTAAACAAAATTATGTTAAACAACCATTATGTTAAGAGTGATTAGTAATAGTGAAATTATATCAAACGTTTTTCGACAAAACAAGGGAGAACCGTTAAAAAGTCCGCCAATGTTGCAACAGTCGCACGTGTGAAACCCCTCGCGCGCCGGATCGGAATGCGTATTTTTTAGGGTTCCGTAGCCGAATGGCAAAAAACAAAACCCTTATAGTTTCGTCAAGTCTGTCCGTCTGTCTGTGTGTCCGTCCATTTTATTCTGTAACTATACGCATTACACCGTTGAAATTTGGTAGGAAGATGTATCCTGTTAACCGCTTACCGATTCTCATACAAAAAATAAAAAATAATGAAATTTAAGGGGGGGTTACATGAAACTAAAACCAAAAAAAAATTTTTAGTCAAACCTATGCGTGTGGGGTTTCTATGGATAGGTCTTTTAAAATAATATAGAGGTTCCTTAAACCATTTTCTTTTAAAGTCTAACGTTTCATAGCTAGACGCTTTCAAAGTGGTAAAATGGGCGTCCCCCCACCATCTAACTTCTAAACCAGGAAAGTGTAAATTTTGAAAAAAATATGTAATGTAGATCTTAACAAATACTTTCAAAGAAAATTGGTTTGAACGGGATCGAACGAGAAGTTTTTGAGATATAGCACATTTTCAACAACCGCAAACATAACTTTGTACTTCATACAAACACTATGAAAAACAAAGTTATATTTGCAGTAAACAAAATATTGTGGTATTTTACTTAGTAGAAGTAAGTGGATTACCTGATTCTTAGCATAGCAACACCTATTAAACTATGGCCGTTCGAAGTGGTGAGAGTCTGGTGACCTGTAACACAGGTACTATACCTAGCATAGGCACCAGGCTCACACGTACGTCTTGTTCCTAACTAAGTCTTGTAACTAAAACTAACATAACTAAGTATCTAAGTTGCCACTATTTATACTTAAGATTGTATGTGATGAGAAATAAAGATTATTATTGATAAAGATTATTCAGTTAAAGTTGGCACGGAACCCTCAGTGCGCGAGTCCGACTCGCACTTGGCCGGTTTTTTTAATTCGCAGAACAAATGGTCGCGCCCAACAATGCTTTTTCGACGATAAAACAAAACGCTTGCGTGTTTTTATTGCCACAGTTGAAGAGTTAAATGGAAAAGGTTATTATTTACGCGCATTTTTGGGCAGAGTTTAGTTTCGAAAACACGAGCTATCGTTTAACCCAGTTTGAATCAACAGATTTGCATAGAATGATATGCAAATCTGTTGAGACGCCCATTTTACCACTTTAGATGCGTCTATCTCCCAAATGTTAGACTTTCAGAAAAATGGTTTGTGGAACCTCGATGTCATTTGAAGAGACCTGTCTATAGACACCCTACATGCATAGGTTTGACCAAACGTTAAATATTGTCCTCAAAAATAATTATTAATTAAAATAAGTTTTCATTTTAGTAATTTGATGTCGACGGAGGACGGTAACATGCACTGACCACCTAAATATATAACATTAAGTGGCATTTAATTCATACTTATTCTTATTTGCATTTAAATTTCTACGTCTGTAGTTGCTTTTATTTAATAATTGTGTTTTATATAAACAATAAAAACAATTTCGGAAATTCTACATTTTGATTTGATTTTAATAATAATAATGGCGCCGCGGCGGCGAGTCGTCAATTATTTCGGCGCGTCAAAGCACTCCGCTTGCGTTTAATTTAGTGCATTGCAGTGCCCTTTGGCGAGCGCTTTTAGCTCGTTTATTGAAAATGGTTTTAATGGTTGCTCGATTGCATCACGAATAACGCTCCATAGTATTTTTTATTTGTGTAGCCGTTGTTACTTGCAAAGACGCCAGCGTCATTTTTGCAACATTTAAGCAAAGCTACGACGAATTTTATGAATGTCATACCATAGCTTACAATGTTGTTTAAATTTTGAGCTCCCAGACGATGTTAATGAAAGTAAAATGATGCATTGATTAATATACTTCAATAACTCGTATGAAATTGATTAAATACTTTCTGTTAAATGATTTATTACGCGATGACTTCTGTATATACACGAGTGAGATTCAATTCCGATTACATAATAATTTTCCTCGCGTCAATTTACGAGTTTATTGTTTAAAATAATGTTTTCGTGCCCGTCGAGCCTTTGGCCTATCGTTAATAATAACAGGTTGGTATTTATTTAATAACTCGGTCGTTACTCGCGCCGAAAAGCTGGATAACGTTGGCTCCGCTCTGAGTGATCTTAATTATAGCGTGACAATTATTTAAGTGTCTGAGTATAGTTAAAAGACACTTCCGTTCTTGAATTACTCGATATTTACGCCTGGAGACTGGCTTTGAGTCTTAGACATAGATCAAATATGTCAGTATGGTTACGTCACAAGTCAGAACAATACGAGGCACCTAACAAAGGAGATTGTTCATTGAAGTATGGATTTTCGTTTCACATTGTATCATGATGTACCTCCATGAAACCTACCTCATTTTGTAGGGTTTAAAACGAACAATAAATAACAAAAAACAATAAATCTCAAATTCACCGGATTTGTGAACAGCAGCTTCACGATAATCATTAGTTAGGTTAGGTTATTTTTGACAAATATAATTTTACGAACGAGCTCCGTATTATCGAATCTATAATAAATGCGATCAGATCACGCTTTACTTCGTTTCCTCCTTTGTCTTCATTGTTTTCTTTAATTGCACGTATGATGATTCCAACACAAAATCACAATAAACGACTTGAATTTTTTTCACTCTTGGTGTTTTCCGCCACATTATTTTAACGATTAAAATAATCGATCGAATCGATGGTGAGTTTTTACCGACTAAATACTCAAATTGAGTAAATACTGTTATGTATCTGTTTTTAACCGACTTGAAAAAAGGAGGAGGTTTTTAATTCGACTGTATGTTTTTTTATATTATTATTTTTTTGTATGTATGTTACCTCATATCTCAGTCGTTTGGCGACCGAATCGAAGATTTTTTTTCACTTACTTAGAGGGTGTACCTTCTAGTTGGTCCCATTTTTTTCATTTTGGGATCCCATCATCATGGAATCTTGGTGTAATCGAGGGAAACTCTCAAATTTTAAAGGCACGTATAGTGTTTCTTTACTAGAATCTTAATGTTGACGTGTTGTTACGTCTGATAGTCAACATCTTGTGGGGCTGAGCTGATGGTGGAACTCCTTAACGCTTAGGAGTTCAGTAATTATAATGACGGAAATTATGATAGGTAATTTTGTAGCTTCTTAAAAAATAGAATCATAAGGTGCAAAACCCCCCTTCCCTCTTATGTAATCACTAAAAATGAAGAAATAAACTTTAAAAAAAGTAAAAACCGACTTCAAAACCAAAATGCACTAAAGAGTCTTAAATAAACTTTTCACCATTGAAAGGAAAGGAATCCGTTTTAGGCAAACAATTTCTTTTTGGAGTCAGTGCCATCACTTTGACCATCAAGCATCAACTATCACAGCACCGACTCAAAAAACAACCTTTCCTTTCCTTTCAATGGTGAAGAGTTTTTAGTGCATTTTGGTTTTGAAGTCGGCTTTTACTTTTTTTTTACTGCAGAAAATACCTAAAGCAGACAGTGAATATTACTTCGATAGTTACGTTTTAATACAAGATTTTATAATTCTTAACGCACAAAATGTGTTAAATGGACTTTCGATATTTATTTATGGGTTTCGGGTCCATATTTGGGGTCTGATGATGTAGTCTGTATCTAATTAAACAATGCTGCACCCCTTACCAGTTTGGCCTCGTTCGATACGTCTTGAGACCTTAGATATCATCCGGACCAACTAGAGTCCCTGTCAAAACAATTCAAACAAGCCCAAACTCGATGATGTTGTGCCGCTTTATTGCAGAGTTCCCATGAATACCTATCAGCACCATCATCAGACCCTGAATATAGGCTAGAGTCAATTTCAAACATATTAGCATTGTAGATAATTCTTCATTCTTCGGTTTCTAGTGCCCTTATATCTATTATAGTGAATCGATATTCGCCAGAATCGATTAACGCCAGGAGATGGACCGATGACCGGCTTCCTCTATCCTTAAATATTGACAACATTGCAAAAGTTGGAAAACGTTTTTGGCATAGCAAGCAAGTAATAAAATGACTTCCTAATTATTTAGCAATTTTATACCCGGCGAAGCTATTGCTTGATATTGTAAACAAGTTTTTGTAAAAAAAAACCTAAATTTTTGATACTAAATTTTTATGGTACAAAATGAAACCATGATTGGGCGTTCTCCTTTTAAATTAAAAGTGATAAAATTAAAAAAAAAAATCAAAATATTTATTCAATTTAGGACACAATATGCCACTTATGAACGTCAAATGTACAGTGAAAAATAAAATAAAAATAATTGTGCCCTGAAAGGGCCGAATCATGTCTCCTTATCTTTTGGGCCCTACCAGCGCTTCGAGACAGAACACAGACAATTAGGCAAGTGCTGAGAAGAAACGCCGGAACAAACTCAGTCACCACTAGCTGCCGTAAAATCAAAATCATCAAAGGTAAGTGCATCAGTCGGTGCAGGCTGGACGGACCACACATTCGTGTCGTTCAGGTAGTCTTGAACCTTATAATAGCCTTTAGACATAAGCGTGTTTTTAACGTGTTTCTTAAATTTATCAACCGGCAGTTCATCAAGATTATGTGGTATATTATTAAAGAATTTTATACAATTTCCCATGAACGAATTACTAGTTTTAACTCATCTGAAGTTAGGAACGACAAGCTTGTGTTTATTTCTTGTGTTATATGAGTGAATGTCGCTCTTCTTCATGAAATTATCTAAATTTTTACGGACGTACATTATATTGTCAAAAATGTATTGAGAAGCCACAGTTAATATGTTGATTTTCTTAAAGACCTCTCTCAGGGAGTCACGAGGACTAAGTTTATAAATAGCACGAATGGCTCTTTTCTGCAAAATAAATATGGTATCAATGTCTGCAGCAGAACCCCACAAGAGAAGACCGTAAGACATAATACTGTGGAAGTAACTAAAATACACAAGCCTCGCCGTTTCAACATCAGTCAGATACGTTATTTTTCTAACTGCAAAGGCAGCCGAGCTTAGCCTCCTAGCTAGGGCTTCAATATGAGGTCCCCACTGTAATTTTGAGTCAAGTGTAATGCCCAGAAATACAGTGGAGTCTATTAAAACTAGATTATTACCATTTAGTACAATATTTGGTGTAAGTTGCTTTACATTAGGCAAAGTGAATTTTACACATTTAGTTTTACTAGCATTCAGCATCAAGTTGTTGGTGGTGAACAAATTCAATACTTTGGAGAAAGTATTGTTTACTTCGTCAAAATTTTCTTCATGTCTTTTCATTTTAAAAATCAAAGAAGTATCATCAGCAAACAGAACTATCTCACAAAGATTTGTGGAATAAAATGGCAGGTCGTTTACATATATCAGGAAAAGTAAAGGCCCCAATATTGAGCCCTGGGGGACCCCCATTTGAAGAGGGGCTCCGAAAGAGTAGGTACCATTTATGTTAACTGATTGTATTCTACCTGATAAGTACGAACTTAACAACTTAGATGAGTTTTCCGAGACACCATAGTGTTCTAACTTAATGAGCAGTGTCTGATGGTCTACACAATCAAACACCTTTGATAAATCACAGAATACACCTACGGCATCATGTTTGTCTTCATAAGCATCAAGAATGTGTCTGATGAGTGCTACTCCGGCATCAGTTGTATTTCTACCTTTAGAGAACCCAAACTGTTTTTCGTGTAGTAAATTATTAAGTTTAAAATGGGAAAGTCATTGATTATAAATGAGTTTTTCAAAAATTTTACTTATTGTGGGTAATATTGAAATAGGCCTAAAATTGCTGGGGTTACTTTTGTCTCCTGATTTAAATAAAGGGACAACCTTACTATGTTTCAATAAATTTGGAAACTGATTTTGGTCAATACATTCATTAAAGATATAAGATAAGTAAGGAGCTATTAGAGGTATAATGGGTTTTATTGTGTCTATTGATATACCCGATTTATCCTCTGTTTTCTTTTGTTTTAATTCTTTAAATGTTTTTATGATATCTAAAGGACCAATATTTCTGAATTTAAATGAGGATTCCCACCTATGAACACTCGACACTAGTAATGATTTCGCGTGACTTGAGCAAGAACTCAACTGTTTAGTCGTCTCTATAGGAATGTTACAGAAGTAATCCTCAAAAGCGTTTGCTACCTCGTCATCAGATTTAATAAGCTTGTTGTTTATTTCTAGACTAAATTTGTTATCATGAGATTTCATTTTACATGTTTCTTTATTTATAATATTCCATGTTTCTTTGATTTTGTTACTAGATTTTTTAATTTTATCGCGTATGTAATTCGACTTAGCTACATAGCAAACTCTTTTGAAAGTTTTTGAGTACCTCTTAACGTACTCATGAAACGATAGATCCTTTCTATATGCTTTTTTGTTATACAATTCAAACATTTTTTTTCCTACTTGTATAAACGCCTCGTGTAGCCCAGTCACTGAATTTCGGTTTACAGTTATTGATAACTTTAAAAATTTTCTTTTGAGGGAAAGTAATATCAAATTGTTTTTTAACTACCTGAAATAATTGTTCATACAAGTCACTAGCATTTTTTTTATCAAAAGGTATAGACGGTATTTTATCACTTACAAGGTTTTTAAATTTTTCCTTACGAGATGCAGTGACCGGCCTGCATTTGATTTCTAGACGGGGTGGAATAAAACGGTTCTGTAGTGTAACTATCTGACCGCAATGATCCGATTTTACAAAATTAATAATAGATTGTTTGATGATTTTACAGTTGCAGAGAATATTATCTAAGCAAGTAGCTGTTGTAGGAGTTACTCTAGTGGGCTCGCAAAAACCGGAGGGAGGTCAAATGATTTGAAAATGCTCAAAAACCGAACGCGATGTTCCTCCGTAATATCTATAATGTCCACATTGAAATCTCCACATACAACTACTTTCTTTGTAGTTTTACATATTTTGTTTAACACATTTTCCATTACAGATTCAAATAATTTAAAGTTTCCACTTGGGGGTCTATAAACACAGACAATAATGTAGTCGTCCAGCTCCGCACACGATATCTCAATCGTTCGCTCAATAGTGAGAGACACTATGTCTTTTCGCTCTTTACATTTTAGTTTATTATTAATTAATATAAGTGTCTCGCCGCGAATGGCAGTCTCCCTAGTGAACGAACTAATAAGATTATAATTATCTATCGATAACATCAGTTCATGCTGCTTGAGCCAGTGCTCAGTTATGCAGAGAACATGAATATTCATTTTATTTAAAAACAATTCAATTTCCAAATCTTTTCCAGAAAAGCCTTGAATATTTTGATGTACTATATTTAATTGATTTGATTCTACAATTTCTGATAAGCAAGAGTTATCCTCTATTGTCTGATCTACTAATTTAAATGATTGTTTGTTATTGGAACTGATTCCAATGGTTGAATATTCATGTCAATAATCTGCTCAATAAAAGCAGATTTGGTAGCCAAGTTCTTGGCTGAATAGTCAAAATAATATGATAGCGACATTGCTATCTGTCGTTTGAAATAATTATTAACATAATAATTATCTCGCGTCAAATACACTTTGTTTTTTAAATAATTATTCATGTCACGTAGGTGGAATTTATTCACCTCATATAATGCCAATTTATGCAGTTGCAAATTAATTTTATATCTTAAATCATTTTCTTCGTCTGGCAATCCACTACTGTAAGATAATGTAAACAATATTGTTTTATTCACATTTAATTTTCTTAAACTGTCAAAGTATGTATTAAGGTTTTTCTTGTTCATATTACCTCTGTTTCCTATGAAAATAATTAAATCTGAATTTTCTTGAGACTCATAAGAAAGCACTTTCTGAACTATTTCTGAATATGATGCCCCTGGCATGCAATGGCTGATCACATTTTGTCCCATGTATTTTGATAATAACTGACCTATGTTTTTCCCAATCTGATCACTAAACAAAACTATATTTTTAACAGACTTGCTAAGCGATCCACTGGGTTGAGAACAGGAAGGGTTCATATTACACTTAGTTCTAGTTATCTTATTGGTGAGTTGTGATGACTCATTTCCAGAGATATCAATGGAGTTTTTTAAAATCACATGTGAAGAGTTACATTCACAGGAAGCTATTTTATTTGTCAAAGCCTGGATATGTTCAGCACACTCCTTTTTTGTACAAATATAAGTTTCAGTCATTATTTTTAAAGACTGCTTAAGTTCCCTAATTTGACATTCTAAACTCATAACATCTTTCTCATATTTGCCTACATTTTGTTCTAAAATTAAAGAATACATATCCAGTTCATCTCCAAGTTGTCTTCGCTCATTGATGTATTTTACTTTAGTGTGTAAGGATTTTTGTTTTTTGATTAATTTGTTAGTTTTTTTTTATGAAACGGTTTATTCTTACATATTTCTTAAACTTATTTTTGTTGCACTTAGTAATACCTTTAGAAGGTGTGTCATGAGTTAAATCTATTGTCAAAATTTGTTAATTACTAGCTGGCTGGCTAGGTGATAAACAATGTGGGTTGTGTTTATTAACAGTATTTTTGCATGCTTGTGATCCGTTGCGTCGTCAAAGTCAATAACTTCATTATTTCAGTTTATCTTGTCACAGATATGAACTGTTAGGTGGACACCCAGGATTAAATCTTCGTTCTGTTTCTGTCAACGTCAAATACAGTAAGATGATTTAATCCAGGATTGGCGTAATCTTAAGTAAAATCATCACACGCAAGTGGGCCTTAGCGAATTATGACTGTTATATTTCTGCTTGGCCCCTACGAGGCTTTGTAAAAGATGATACGTCTCAGGGATAATAACAAGTTTGTTGCGTATAATTTAAGATAAACGTTGACGAGCGCTGCCGGTCGAGTTTGCGCGGAGGCTTCATCCCAGGAAATATCAAAGTTTTGAATGCCATGTCTCTCTAAATTTACAAACGACGAAAAATATTCAAGCATGATTTTCGTTCTTCTTAAATTTTAACTTGTCTCAAAACAAATCTACTGTTGCTGTAATATGTATCCCGTCGCTTGTTATGATTATCGATAAAATTGAGTTGTGTGCTAAATTTAATTGCGTAAAAGTTTTATTTGTCAAACTTTTAGAAAGCACAAGCTGTCTTTGAAACATTAGTGTCATATTTGCTCGCGGAAAGACGTTAGGATGCCACAGTTTCGATGAGTTTGTACACCCGCCAGTAAACTTACAAACTTTTATTTCCTTTTTCTTATTTCCTAAATCTTATGAGCTGTATTTTTAAAGCAAATAACAGAGTTTGAGACTGTACGAAGTAACACGCCGATTTGTCTCCGGAGTCGAGGAAGTTTCAGCGATGTTCGTTTAAATGGCAGATGCCTGTGTGTAGCTCCTTGTATACCTATTGTAAAGGAAAGTTATTCGGATCTATTGACACGCCTTAACTAAGTAATTAGTTTTGAATAAGTTTTGATAAGCAGTAGACATGCTTCGAGTGTAAGTTTGATTATCTCTGGTTTAGTATTAAGATCTTGTTAATTAATCATGTAAGTTTCCTCGAACTATAATTTCAGCACAGATTAGAAAACTGTTTGAGGTGTACAGATTTTGTATGGAATTCATGAAGTAAAATTTGTTTAGCTCTCTCATAGTCAAAAATACTTGACAGAAAACCGGTTTTGTCAGTCAGGGTCTACAATGGTCTTTTAACATAATTTATCAGAGTAATACTCAGTAGATTGACAGTCATTTTGTCAAAAGATGCGTTGTGCCATTTAATTATAATGAGTTTCCTAGCTGATAATCCGAATGTTAACTTCTCTCGGTAGACCGCACGGAGAGATCAAGTAAAGTTTCGCTTTGATTAATTACTTAGCCTTTTTAAGAGGCTACAAAATCAAAGGCGAGAAAAATACAAGACTTTGTAAGAGGCTACAAAATCACTTCCTTTGGTTTTGTTTATATCTGAGTATCCATCAGATATTTTATCGGACTTTAAAAAAAGGAGGTTCTCAGTTCGACCTGTATGTTTGTCAGCGAATTTCTCGCGTTTGACTGGACCGATTTTGATGCGATTTTCACTTAAGTACATTTTGCTATTCCAAGGAGAAGGTTTTAGTAACTGTTTTAGTTCAATCAAAATCATTGTAACTCAAACAATAACTTAAAACGACGAAAATATTTTTATTTTCATAAAAATTTTACATACCGCCTTCATAATAAACTTAGACTTTAAATGAGTTTGTTTTTACGTCTTTTTTTAAAGGCGCTTCAAATTTAACAAAAAGGATGGTCGTGTTTTTCAAACAATCACTAGGAAAACCGTGTAAAAAATACGTTATCGTAGTCTCTTGAGTTCGACGTCAAATAGTTGATCGTTTTATCTACTTCATCACCTTTTGACGGCTGCCAAAAATGACCCTGTTTGTATTTGACCCGTCTACTTAAGCATACCTAAGTGACGCGAGACAATAAAGAGTGTCCCTGCGCAAGTGATTTGTTAGCCCAGCACTCAGCTATCCGCATTTCTGTCCGTCGCGGAATAATAAACACGTTTTAGCAGTAAAAATACAGGGTCACAGTTTAGTTTTGAGCCCATCTTTATGTTTTGAGCATCACAAGTACGCAGCGCACAACCTGTTAACAAAGGATTTTTTTTTAGCATTATAGTTTCTTATCCTTAGATTGAACCAAGGACATCTAAATTTAGAAGCTCACGTTTTGTTGCGATAGTCTGCACATTCTAAAAACGAGTCATTCATCATTGTGTTAATTTGCCTTTTTATCGTTGACTTGTTGACTTTTATAACACAAAAGTATACGTGCTTGACTATATTCTATGAATTAATGAAGAATTCTGTTAGAATTCAATACAAAAACCTTTTCTAAGAACTCGACACCCCCGATTTAGTTGATTGTCACCCTATTCAGGTCTTGAGCTGTGGGGTCGTTGAGGGCAGAAGTGCAAAGCCGTGACCCGCGTTGATATACTAAAGACACACGCGTTTGACTTGCGAACAGTCTGCGCGACTTGTTCGATTAATAAGCAACCGCGATCGTAGTTCACCCGTGGAATCTTGGAATATCTGCTTGGCTTGATAAAGTTTCAATTTATCAGATATCACAGAAATCTTTCTTCGAATCTTATGATTTGCTTGCTGCTACGGTAAGCACAGTCGAGTTTGGTATCTCTTAAGTTACACTGTTTCACGCTCAATGAGTTTTTAAATTAAAAACCGGCTAAGTGGGAGTCGGACACGCGCACTGAGGGTTCCGTGACAGCTTTAACTAAAAACCGGGGTACTTGCACTTAGCCAATGTATCACAATATTTTGGTTCAAATCAAAAATATATTTGATTTATATAGTATTTCTATGAAAGAAAAAGTAATGTTTGCGGATTTTGAAAATGCGCTATAATACCTCAAAAATAATTTGTTCGATCTCGTTCGATCATGTTCGAAGTCGAAAGTATTTGTAAAGCACTACATCGTGCATTTTTCCTCCAAAATTTTCACTAGCTTAGTTCAAAAGTTAGAGGGAAGAACACCCATTTTACTACTTTGGAAGCGTCTATCTTACAAAGGTTTGACTATCAGAGAAAATGGTTTTAGGAACCTCGATGTCTGAGAGCTATACATAGATACTATACACATGCATAAGTTTGAGCATTTTTTTTTGTTTCAGTTCCATGTAGGAGCCCCCTCAAATATCATATTTTTTATTTCTTGGATAGGAATCGTAAAGCGGTTGGCAGGATTTACCTAACTACTGAGTTTCACGTATGTAATGCTGATAGATTCAGAATAAAGTGGCAGCGACAGACGGACTGGACGAAACTAAAAAGGGTTCCATTTTTGCCGAAAGTGAGTATTCTATACACATTAAAAACACATTCTTGTACATTTTCTGAGCCAAAGAAATCGAGACGAAATCCGTTCGAGTGACGAGAAAAGTACGGTGCTCCGTTTCTATAGAGAATCCTAAATCGTGTCGTTCCACGTACGAAACAAAATTCACGGGACGGCTTTGTAGGGCGGGCGGAGTCGCAGGGCGGGTGGTAACCAGAGCTGGCAGTTAATCAGCTGCGTCGGAGACGTATTGCCTGCGATGGGACGGCTGCGAGTTGTTGTGTCGTATTGTTCGATTCCTTTCGATTTGTTCCATTCTTTCACTGATTTTTTTTACAGGAAAATCCTTGAATATTGGAAATACGATAGAGGCACGCACGCGTCTTGTTTTTATCAGAATTATTGGTATTAACCAAGTTATAAAGCCTTTATAAAGGACACCTAAGTTATAAAAAGGGCATGTAGTTATATCAAGTTGCTTAAAATTTATCAGTTTACATTAATTTCAATTGCAAATTTATAAAACAATATACTTTTACTGTGCACCTGAAGCACACATTGATATGTTTTTAAATTTAAAAATATATTGAGATAAAGTATTTTTAACAATATAATAATAAATGTTTAATTTTCCGTACTATCAGGGTTAACTCACTCAGAAGAATTTCTAAAATGTTTGATATATTGAGAGAGCTATCTTTATTTCACAAAATTAATTATTGCTGACTGTGATCAATCTTATTTACTTAATGCAAATGAAAATACTTTTAAATTCACCCCTCACGTCAGAAAAAATAACCATCTCTACTTAAATAAGTAAGTTTGTCAGGTCAGGCTCGAAAAAGCTCTGCCGGGAGCGGAAGTTCGGAGCCGATGAGGCGGAAGCACGAGTCGAACGCTTAATTAAAAAGCTGCGGAATGTTCGCTTACAGCGCTGCACAATGGCGCCGCTGAATGCTAATCGCACGGCGCAGGCAATTACTATTGAACTACCTTTAACGACATAAGGGAATAAATGAAGTAAAAAAACGCGTTGTATGGTTACTCTGCTCTCTTGGTTTGATCTGCTATAGCTTACCTTACACACTAATTATCTTTCTCTCTCTCACAGATGCATACAGGCTCACCACACTACACATACTCACCACACCACACACATACCTAGTCTTGTCATAAATATTGTCACAAAGAAAAAAAAAATGCAAATAATATTTATTACTTTTACAATGTGTTAGTTTTAAACATAAATATAAAACAATTTAAAACAAAAAAAGCTTATTCGAAGTGGTCTCCATTGGCTGCAATACACTCCTTTAAACGTTGAGGCCAGTAATTAATAGAAGCACGCACTCTTTCCATGGGAAAATTCTTCACTGCCAATCGTATGGATTGTTTTAGGGACTCCAATTTATCATGGCGTTTAGAGCAAGCGGTACTCTCTAAAACTGACCATAAATCATAATCCAGCGGATTAAGATCGGGACTAGACGACGGCCAGTCTTCAGCTCTGATGAAGTCCGAAACGTTCGCTTCTAACCAAGACTGCGTGGACCGAGCTTTATGTCCCGGCACCGAGTCTTGTTGGAAGGAACATGCCATGTGCCAGACCATTCTTTATTGAACATGGTGTTGTTAAGGGTATTAACTAACTTCTCAAGAACGGTATCCTGATACACTTGTGCCGATGTTCTGATACCTTTTTCACAAAAAAATGGCTCAGTCACTCCTTCATAGCTAACACCCCACCAAACCATCTCTGAAGTCGGGTAATGCCCACCTTGCACTTTGCCGACTAATAAAACTTATTAAATAGCTTGAAACTATATAAAAATACAAATATTTCTTTAACTTAAAGATTTAATATAATAATTCCCATTGTTGTAACTTATGTAACTTATTTACATACATGTATGTTTAATTAAATGTTTTTAACTTAAATAGCTCAGTACTGACCTAAACATCATAACATCTGTTGTACACTCTGTTTATAAAAATTCCAGGTGACCCTCAACCTATCAATCAATAAAAATGACCACCCGGACTGGAGCCATAACCCGCAAAATGACTGCCCGAGAAACTGAACTAAAACTCAGAAGGGCACTCGATGAATTAAAGGAGTCAAGGAGTTCCTGTGAGGAATTGCTCAGAGAAAGAGATGAGTATGAGGAGGTAATAAAGACCAACATGGAACACACCTCTCAACTCAGAAAAGAAATGGCTGAACTGCATGTCCGCCTGCTGGAGGTCACCGAGCATCGAGACCAGCTTCTCAACACAGTCAGCACGTTCGACCAGTGCAGCAGCATTTTTGAGCAGACACTAATGCGCAATAATGACCTGGAAAGTGAGCTACGGGATGCCAACAGAACTATACTGCACTTGCAAGAAGAGAAGAAAGATCAAGCTCATATCCAAACCTTGAATCTGTATGAGGAGCTGATTGGGACCCCCGGTGGTCGGTCTGTGTTTACACCAAACTCTAAACCAAACTGCTCAACTTAAATTGTCAGGTAGAAATAGGGTTAAAAAGTATATAAAACTTAGTAAATTTATAAAGAAAACTAAAATTCTTGTCAAGAAAAATAAGCGTTTTTTCAAAAATATTCAACTTAGAAAGGAAAAGTTAGATTTATTGGATAGTCTGGAAATATATCAAAATAAGTTGCATGAAAGTAGGTCACAATGTGAACAAACTGTTGAGCGATTGCAGACTGACATCTCCAGGTTGCAGGAGTCATTGCATTCCATGACAATTAAATATAACTCTTCCCAGGAACAAATATCAGAACATATCCTGGCTGCAAATAAACTTCTGAAATTAAACACACCTAACGATTTTAATTCACTCCCAAACATGAATCTAAACTCCATCCAAGATCATGATAAGCAGGGGGATGACAGTTTACAGTTGCAATCACAATCACAATATCTTAATAATAATAATTGTTCATCAAAAAAAAACAATAACGAATGTAGCAATGTTATTGTTTTTTAAAACAGATTAGGAATTGGTTATGGTTCCTTATTGAATAAAAACCTTAAATGTAATATTGTAAACAATTGTATGCCTGATGCATCACTAGATCAAATAGTTATTAATATTCAAAATAGTAATCTAAATTCAAGTTCAATACTTGTGTTAATGTTAGGAAATAGTCAAAATTTAAGTAAAAAAAGCCTGTTAAAAAATTATTCAATATTGTTAAATTTAAATGTACATAAAATAATAATTTGTGCCATACCATTCTCAAAAAATCATACGGCACAGGAAAATAACTGTATTCATGTATTGAATACTTTATTATTTAATTTAATTCAACGTCATAGTGACAAATTTGTGTTTTTTGACACAAATAAATTTACTACCAACTCATTTTTGCTGACTGGCGGCTCTATACACCTGCCATATAGAATCAAAAAACTAATTGCTAATTTGTTAGCATATAACATTAATTGCATAATTAACAAAACCATATCACATGGTTATCAACTTGTAAGTAATAATAGTAATGTTGATGTTATCAACCAGACAACCTCTGAGGCTTTAAACTAAGAGGGCAGACAAAGGCCAGGTCTAGTTTTAATGTTATTCACCAAAATATACAAGGCCTGGCTTGCAAAGAACTTGAACTATCATTAGTTCTACACGATTTAAGTGTTCATGTAATGTGTGTAACAGAGCATTGGTATAGAAAATGTGAAATAATGATTAGTATTGAAAACTATACAGTCGGTAGTTTGTTTTCAAGAGAGACCACAACTAGAGGGGGGTCACTCATACTTATAAATAATGAAGTAAATTTAAAGATCGCAGGGATATTGTGTCACTCTCTTTAGAACGTACTATCGAATTAGCGTGTACTGAGCTCGAATATTATATTATTTTATCTGTGTATAGCCCCCCCGACGCTACTTACCAACTTTTTGAACCAATTATGGAATCAGCGCTAGAAAAGGTTTCAAAATCTAATAAGAAAATAATAGTATGTGGCGATTTTAACTTTGATATTTTAAAAGAATGGAATACCGCCATTCGATTTCTTAACCTTTTCAAATCTTTTAATTTAAAAAATCTCTTTTTTGAACCTACAAGGGTAACTCCTACCACGGCCACTTGCTTAGATAATATTTTTTGTGACAAAAACGCAAGTGTCATTGATAAAGGTATTTTAATTGGCCTCAGTTCTGATCATAGAGGTCAAAAGGTTTAATTTGAACACAATCATACCGCAAGTTTACCTGTGGAAACTATGTATAGGCCTGTCACAGAAAACAGGTTAGATAGATTTAGGGATACAACTAACGATACACTATATTCAGTGAAACAAAATACTAATGATAGTGTAGATAAACAATATGATGACCTCTTTAACTTAATTAAAAACGATTTTAATGAAATTTTTCCCATAAAAAAGACTAAATCAAATAAGGTCAAATGTCAATTTAATAATTGGGCCACGCCAGGAATTCATAAAAGTAGGATTAAATTATATGAATTATATAGTCTACGAGAAAACTCTCAAGACCAAAACTTTATTGAATACGTTAGAAATTATTCAAAATTATTTAAAAAAGTTTGTGCTATAGCAAAATCCCATCATCTTCGTAGAATAGTCTCTAGCTCCAAAAATAAAGCAAAAGCTACATGGAGCATAATAAATAAAGAAACTTGTAAAAATAAATTGAGAGATGGTAAATTTGCATTGAAAATAAATGATAAAACAATAAATTCAAATTTAGAGGTTGCATCTGCTTTTGAATCGTTTTTTTCACATATTGCACCAACAACAACGAAAGAACTTGCTTCTTCTTCAGTAATAGCCGAATCTATTCTAAAAGTAAATGTCAGTGAATGTAATTCTCAACTGCACTTTAGGCATGTAGGACCTGAAGTAATAATAAAAACATTTTTAGAGTTGAATATGAAAAAAACGGAGGATCTGTGGGAACTATCTGTGCATATTATTTAGTCAATTATTAACATAATAGCCCCTCAACTAGCATTAATTTTTAACAAGTGTATTGATGAAGGCCAGTTTCCTTGTTTAATGAAGATTAGTAAAATAATACCGCTTTTCAAAGCGGGTGACAAAAGTGACCCCTCAAACTTCCGGCCAATATCGATTCTGCCAGTCTTGAGTAAAATATATGAAAAGATTATATTCAATCAAATTTTAGCACACTTTTCATCGAACAAGTTATTACATAACAAACAATTCGGTTTTACTAAAGGAAGAAGCACCACGGATGCAGGAGTTGCTCTTTTAACACATGTATTTGATGCCTATGATAAAAGGCATGATGCTTTAGGGATTTTCTGTGATCTATCGAAAGCGTTTGATTGTGTGGATCATGAAACATTACTTAAAAAAATATGTCACTATGGGGCATCATTGAACTCATTAAACTTAATTAATTCATATCTCTCAGGTAGAATGCAAAAAGTATGTATAAACGGAACTGAGTCTTCTGGAGCACCTCTAACAATGGGTGTGCCCCAGGGATCTATATTAGGACCTCTTTTATTTTTAATATATATAAATGACCTCCCGCATTTTGTAGGGAATCTTTGTGATATAGTATTGATTGCTGATGATACTTCACTTATATTTAAAATTCCAAGAGGTGAAGGAAATTTTGACGATGTAAATAATACTCTTTCACAAGTATTACATTGGTTCACTATTAACAATCTCCTTCTTAATGGAAGTAAAACTAAATGTGTAAAGTTTACGATGCCTAATGTCCGACAGGCATCAACTCAGGTTAAGATAAAAGACAAACCACTTGATACTATTGATTCCACAACATTCTTGGGAATCACATTAGACTCCAAACTACAATGGGGTCCTCATATAGAGGCCTTGTCAGGGAAACTAAGCTCAGCTGCTTTTGCTGTAAGGAAGATTAGACGTTTGACTGATGTAGAATCAGCTAGGTTAGTTTATTTTAGTTATTTCCATAGCTTGATGTCCTACGGCATTTTACTGTGGGGCGCGGCTGCTGATGTAGAAACAATCTTTGTGTTACAAAAAAGAGCCGTGCGAGCTATTTATAATCTTAAACCTCAAGATTCCTTACGAGAGATGTTTAAAGAAATTAAAATATTAACTCTAGCCTCACAGTATATTTACGAAAATTTAATGTATGTAAGGAAAAATTTACATTCATTCACGAAAAATAGTGACATACACAAACATAATACTAGGAATAAGGATAAGCTTGCTTTTCCACAATTTAGGCTTCGAAAGGTTGGTAATTCTTTCATGGGGAAAGGTATAAAATTTTTAATAAACTACCAGAACACATTGTAAACTTACCGGTTAATAAATTTAAAACTGTTATTAAAGAAACCCTTATGACGAAAGGGTATTATAAAGTAGATGATTATTTAAAAGATAATAATGTATGGACTTGCATGATCACTACAAACATTGTAAACCTTTTGAAAAGAGGCATTGACAATAGTGACTGAGTTTCTTGCGCAGCTTCTTCTCAGCACTAGCCCACAATTGTCCCGAAGCTGTGGTAGGGTTTATATTGGGACGTGTAAAAGTGCCCCCAGTGGGCCTATTTGCATAAATAAATGACTTTTATGACTTTTAATTGGGAAGCTTCCTTAGAGGTTTGAGCATAAATACGGTCATTTTGTTTGTTAAAATGTTGCTCAATTGTAAAGATTTTCTCATCCGTAAACAATTTTTTTCTGTGACCTCCCTTATTATTTTTTAATTATCAGTTAAAAAATGACAAATGCGTCTCTTATAAGCTGCAAGTCCTAAGTCAGCTTTTAAAATACGCGACATTGTTCTGGGTACTATCTTCATCTCCCGAGATAATTTTTTTTGCTTTCGGACAGGATTTCTGCGAATTCTTTCCTTTACTGCTTTGACCACCTTTTTCGTACGAACACTACGTGGTCGGACAGATATTTTCCTGTCACAAACAGAGGAGGTCGCATTGTAACTATTGATAGCCCGGTTCACAAACATTTGACTAATACTAAGCGTATGGAGAGTTTTAAAAATTGCATTTGGCTCCATACCAACTATGTGTAATGCGTTGTTTTGTGAACATAATAAAAACGGGATAATCACGATTTTGGAAATTATTATTACACAAAATGAGGATATTTAATAACGTTCTTACTTTATTCACAAAAGATTACCGACCTAGTCTTCATTTTAACTGAAGTGAACGCATACGTGACGATGACAAATTGATTACGCGACTTTATAACTACACTGCCTAAACAACTTTTGTCTTTCCACTAGAATCAGATAAATTACATCATGGAAATTTTACAACGATCGTCTCGAAATTTCACAAGGATGAAAAATTAAGCCACTCCACAAATCATCGAAAGCCTGCAAAAGCTGCTTACAGCATCTAATTATATATTTTTTGCAATCCACGAGACTCTTCCAGGAAGTGGACTAGCCATTTGGTAATCCCCAACCCTTCATCCTCAGGATTACGTGAAGGTAGGGCAACCAAGCTTTCCGGAAAATGGCCCACTTTTAAGAGGTTTTATTCCAGAAAATTCATTGTATTTTATAACCGGTAAACCCCATTTCTCGGGACACCCAAAATATTAAAAGCTTGGAACAAGGAAATTGAGGCTCATTTATTATTAAATTAACATTATCCTCTCGTTTGAATGCCGTCAGAGCAAATCAGTTTGCGAAAACCCGGTTTCTATTGAGTTTAATTCGTATGGAAGTGTTTGCGCTATTAATTTATTAAATATTGAATAAATTAATTAATATTGAATATTGAATATAAATTATTAAATATTGAATAAATTAATAGCGCAACTCACAACGAACAAAATTCTCTTGTAAAAACCGGCTAAGTGTGAGTCGGACTTGCGCACTGAGGGTCCGTGACATCTTAAACTGAATAAGGGATCCAATTACTGCCATTTAGCAAACATACCACAATAATTTTGTTTTTTAACATGTTTGTAAAACGAACAAAGTTATTTTTGCGGTTGTTGAAAATGTGCTTTATCTCAAAAGCTACTACTTGAAACCAATTTTCGTTGAAAGTGTTTGTAAAGATCTACATCATGTATTTTTTTCGAAATTTACACTTGCTTAGTTTAAAAGTTAGAGGGGGGGGAGGAGTTATTGATAAAATCATTTCACAATCGTGCTTAATTAAGACAATCTTTATTTACTTTAATTGTAAAGGTTGTTTATATTATATTATTGTTTTCCTCAGCATTCCTTTTTTTGTTATTAGAATTGGCTCTTTTATTGTAAGAGCTTGTTTTGTTGAAGCCTAGACGTAAGTTTACTCGAATTGCAAAATGTAGCTTGCAGAACATTTAATTTGTTTGTAATTTGCTTCATGTATCTTATTTTAAACCTACTTAACAGTTTAAAGATCATATTTTAGATACAGTTAAGTTTCTACCTCTGCTTCGGTCATTACTGCCTTTTTCAAGTTTCTTCCTTATTCTTCCAGCAATTTAACAAGTACAAATGCAGTTTCGTGACATCTGTAGACTTTGCCGATGGAGACAAATGTACAGGGGCAACTTCGGCTTCGAAACGGCCATTAATCTCGCCCCTAATAGCAGAAGGTAGGTAAATAGGACACTTTTTGCTCTGTATTCGCTGAGGCTGCTCTGATTCCGGAAAGACGCGATTCAATCAAGGTGCAAGAAATTAGAGCGTTGTGTGGTGAATCGGATTAGGTGTTCTTTATCTTATCTTGAAACGGATTTCGTGGATCACCCATAATACCTCTAAAATGGATGGTTCAACTTGATATAATTAATGCATTTATTTTAGTTGTGGTCCACCTATTGTTTCTGTTTTTCATAACACACGTGTATAAGAAAAAAACATTTACAAACATTAGTTTCATCAGTATCTTCTTTTAAGTTCTTTGTGCCAGAAGCTACGGCGCTACCTAAAAAGGTAGTTCCATATAATCAAGGTTCAATTAATTTAAATTTATATTATATATAATGTGTGTGTGTGTGTGTGTGTGTGTGTCACAAAACAACGGAAGATAAGAGATTATATTTATCTAGATAGTTCAGCAGCCTTGAATTTAGTATTATTTCTATAAATTTCAAAATTACGGGAAAAACATAATACGACAATAATTATTGACATTGTCTCTATCTCCTGATTAATAAACCGGAGTGATAACTTATTGCTTGAGTGGTGATGGAAAAAATCCTGAATTAAAACTAACATTTACAATCTGAATTGTTATCGGTATTAGATACTTACTTTCACTTAGATCAGAGAAATCTATTTGATTGGTGATCAATGTTATACCGTCATTCATCGTGCATTTACCGTCTCTTTTCTAGCTCTAACACTTATTTAAATAACATTGCTTTGAATCCGTTTCTCTGAAATCATTGTAAGTTCTACCAGTTGCATCATCCGTTACCCCTCGTAAAGCAGTTGGAAACAGTGTCCAGTGGCGAGTGTATGGGCACCTAAGTCAGGCCGAAGCGCTCTCCGGTCACGCACTATAAATCACTGGTTCCCAAACTTTTGTGCTGAAATTCAGACTGTTTCTTCTAGGCCACATGCGTATATACATACATAAATAATGTTTTAAAAAGAAAATGGATGGAAAATCAAAAAGCAGAGCAAAAAAAGGATATGAAAAAAATTGGTTGTTTGTAAAGTAGGTTTACGATCGAGATGTTTACGTGATAATCTCCATTCGTTTGTATGCCGCTAGAGTGAGAGAGACGGAAGATCGGTCCACTCACTCGAACGCTATGACAGCCTCCGCTCGTGAGGATTCCGCGTGACAAGTTTCACGGAATGACTGGCAGCGCTCGAGATGAGACGGGAGATCGGTCCGTCTCTCTCTCGTTATACCTGTGATCGCGCTCGTGAGGTTTTGGTGTGACACAAGTTTCTGAACATTTCAAACGATTTTAAAGACGTTATCACGTCAAAAAAACACGATATCAACGTACTCGTATTATTGCGTTGCTAGCGAGAGAGTTACAACTACCAACACTAGCAGTGCGATTCAGTTAGAAGTCATTTTTCTAGGGTTTCGGCTAATTTTTCTATTCATTTATAAAATAATGTCTCAGTTTGATCTGATGCCGATATGTCAGTTCGATAACAAATATAATAAATAAACAAAATGAAATAGTTGCATCGGATAAATCCACGTTACTATAATTTTATTAACATGAAAAGTTATCGAATCGTAACCAAATTCGCATTCGAAAGTTCTGATTCGGGGGGCAGGTCACTTCTTCGTAGCTTAGTAGCTGAGGCGTAGTATTTCTAGACACGCGCTAGCTATGCGCAAGGAGTGAGTTTCTTCATTAGTTTTTTTTAATGTTGTGAAGAATGTTTCTTTTATAAAACTTGCATATAATTTAAATAAAATATATTTTTTAGAATAAGCATAACTCATATTATCTGTGCGCTAGATGCCACTGACCAAAACAACAACCTGTTTAGAACAAACTGGACGGTTTTTTCATGTAAATGTGTGTGTGATGAATGCCACGGGGCGTATAGGGCTGCAGGCAGATGAAATGAGAAATGTTTCTTTGCACAACACCAACACTGTTTTTATTTTCATCTTTGCTAGCAATACAAATTCACACTTTTATGATAGCTCACGACGTGAATAACGTTTTACAATGTTTATTCCGCACAAATATAAGTAATTTAATAAATATTGACCGAAGCCGACCCGCAGGCACCCTTGGTAGGATCGAGCAGAGATAGGGAAATCGGCAGAGGCATAGATAATGCAAAAAGGATAACTTTTTAAAGTAAAATTACGGCCTTGGCACAAAGCTATACTGATTATGTAGTTCTCAACACAAACAACTATTTCCTAGTTCACTTGCAAATTAACTAAAGCTGTAACTGAGTTCAAACGCTTTCTGATAAAATTATTATGATGGTGCCAACTGCCTTAAATCCCGCTGTCCCACAGGGCTAGCCCGTAGGTCGGTTTGAGAACAACACCCAAAAACATTGAGCATTTTTACAGTTGCACTAGATCAGGGCATACAAGGGTTAAATGCTTTAGTTACATAAAAGTAAAGTATGAAAGCATTCCTTTTTAGTGGTGAATTATAGTGACTATGGGTTGAGAGCCCCTTAGTAATGTAAACAAGAAATTTTATTGCTGCTAGTTCTAAAATACAAAGAGATAGAATACGGTACCGTTACTATGAGCTTACAGCAGTTTTAATCGCTAGCGACAACTTAAAAAGAGTTAAAGTAAAAACATACTTTCTTTACGTCGTCGCTTGCGAGTAAAACCGCGTAAACTCACGGTATCGGTACGGATTTGAAATCTACCAAAGTTTGTTAGTTAAAAGCAAATAGTAACCGTTACAAACCTTAAAATTCTAACAACACTCAAGCTAGGAAACTCATTTGTACTACTCTTATTCGTAGTCGGAGTAAAAATCATGAAAAATTAAAAGGTAAAGTAAGATCCGTAGTTAACTAGCAGTAGTCACCTCATGAATAAACGTAGAAGTGGACTCACGGCGAGTGGAGGCGGCATCACTTATGTATCAGCTCTCCCGGCGAGGACGGAGTCTGCTGGAACGGTAGCCTGGTCACTGTATCAGAACGTATTCTTACGTCTTTATTATTCTCAATAGGTAATGAACGGTAACGTGACGTTGACAGGATTCGGAGTGTTAAACTTCTTATCCACTTCGATAGTGGTAATAACTGTATCTGTAGCTCATTCATTATTTTTTACCGAGACAAACAATTCAATGTGTATGTTTGTTATGTTGTGTATCGTTAAATTTTATTAAAATTTGAGTATGTTGATCTATTAAGGCTTCCAAACACGTGTGCTAGATTTCGTAGGTGTATTGTATTGTATATTTGTAAGTTTGTCCACAGATTTCTTGAAACTAAATACAAAGCGAGCTGATTCTTTTTTAGTTCAATTGAGTATATTCAACTTAGGGTTCAATGTTCGTTTCATCAAAATCGGTCCAGTAGTTTTTGAGATATGAATAAATGAAAGAAAATCATAACATTGAGCATCTCAAGCATTGCTTACAGAGCTCCGACTCCAAAAAGAAACTATTCACCTAAAATGGATCCCTTTCCTTTAAAGGGTCAAGAGATCCTTTATCACTTTTTAGTGCATTTTGGTTTTGAAGTCGGTTTTGCTATACATTATCAAACATTCACAAGCTAAGCCACTCGCCAGTTGCTTTCCTTTATTAGTAATTCTTAATTGCATTTGCAATATTTTTTGTAATGAAGGCAATAACGTTTCCATTTTATTCTATTCTTTCTTAATAGCAACTGAAATTGTTTCTAACCGTAATAAAAAGCTGTCCTGTTCCACTATAGTGTCTATACTCGGCCATCTTACCAATCGTAACGCTCGCTCAGTGTGTCACAGCCACTTTATTCTGAAACTATTAGTATTAAAAAGTTGAAACTTAGTAGATGTATCCTTTATACCGCTTTACGATTCTCATATGCAAAATAATATACAATGATATTTAAGAGAGGGCTCCCATATATGAAACTAAAACTTATAAACATTTTTTTGGTGTTTATGGATAGGTCTTTTAAAATGACATCGAGGTTACTAAAACTATTTAAAAGTCTAACATTTGAGAGATAAACCCTTCCAAAGTGGTAAAATGAGCGTCCCCCCCATCTAACTTTTAAACTAAGCAAGCGTAAATTTTGTAAAAAATACATACCTAATTAAGACAAAGAACTTCAACGGAAATTTGTTTGCACGAGATCGAACTAGTAGTTTTTTTAGATAGAGCACAAATTCAATAACCGCAAACATAATTTTGTTATTCATACGAATACTATGAAAATCAAAGTTATATTTGCTGTCAACAAAACATTTTGATATTATGGCTAAGTGGAAGTAAGTGGATCTCTGATTCAGTTAACGTTGGCACGGAACCCTTAGGGTACGAGTCCGGTTCGCACTTGGCCGGATTATTGGGAATGGGTTTTCTCTTGACTCTAGCCTAGACCTCATTGAGCTTAGACAGAGTCGACGATGAAGCGGCTAGCGGTGGTTTCAACCTTATAAGTAATTGAAGTCAAAAATTAAGCAAGGCCAAAAAAAAGAAGCTCTTGGTGACTAGGCAGATAATATAGTAAAACAAAACTATTTATTATATATTAATGATATTGGTAACGTCCTGCATGACAGTAATCACCTATTGTATGCTGACGACACAAAACTTTTTAGAGCAATTAATGGTATTGAAGACTGTCGTAAGCTACAACTAGATATTGAAAGACTTTCTAATTATTGCACAAATAATCAACTTTACCTAAATGCAGAGAAATGTTTTGTAATGACGTATTCTAGAAAACTAAAGCCCATTAATTTCAATTATACTATTAACCAGAAACCTCTCAAACGTGTAAAAAGTATTAGAGACTTAGGAATCAACATGGATGACCAACTTCTATTTACTGATCACATAGATTCTATTATAAAAAGAGCTTTTAGAAGCCTTGGTTTTATTCATAGAGTAACTAAACCATTCAATAAAATAATCACCCTTAAAATACTTTATTTTTCATTTGTTCGATCTATACTCGATTTCGGGTGCATAATATGGTCCCCTTTTTATCAATTTCATAAAGAAAGAATCGAAAAGGTCCAGAAAATGTTCTTGAAAGTCGTAAATTATCGTTGTTACTGCTACGATGAAGCCTATTTTGATTCGCTTCTGAAACATAAACTTCTAAGTCTCAGTGATCGACGTAAATATTTTGACATACTTTTTTTGTACAAAATTATTAACAGCAAACTTGATGTTCCATCTCTTTTGTCAAAAATAAACTTTAAAAGTAAGTTCCGTCTTCCTGCTCGCTCCCTACGTATATTTCCAACATTTGTACCACCAACTTTTCGAAAAAAATATACTCGAAATTGTTTTATCTCCCGTTCTTTAAATTTATTTAATAGTGAATTTAGTAAAATTGATATGTATAATAGTTCTTTAAGTAATGTAAAAAAAAGTGTATTTCGTATTTGTTCAGCCAAATATTCCACTGAATAATATGTAGGCATTCGTGTAACTTTTGAACTTCTTTTATATATACATATATTTGTTATTACTGTCACAGGGGTGCTTCCCAACTCACATCAACGAATTGTAGTTTTAAAAAAAAACGACCTGTTTGCAATTTGACAGCTTATCTTATCAGAAAAATGTAAATTACATATGTACTCTTTCGGCACTCGTTGTCTATTATATTTTTAAGATTAACTATATGTAACTAGTTATAATGACTGTTTGTGCCAAACCGAAATAAAAAATAAAAAAAAAAAAAAAACCTGATATTATTTCTTACACTGAGTTAAAATCATTACATAGTATAAAACAGTCTCTTCCTGCTGTCTGTATGTATGTATGCTTAAATGTTTAAAACTACTCAATTGATTGTGATGCGGTTTTTTAATAGTTAGAATAATTCAAGAGAACGGTTTATACGTATAATTCATAATATAGTAGTGAAACATTGATAATTTTTTAGATTTCTAAGTGAAGTCGTAAATAAACATTTTTTTACGCTAACAATGCAAACGCTGGCTGAACGGCAATGTCAATGTGTAATGGCAATTTGTATATGTAAATAAGACTCAAATATCAGTTTCAGTACCGCCATACCCGTTTGCACTTTAATATTCCCGATGTATTAATATACTCCCCGCTTAACACATTATTCCCGGCACCTCCACAAAATGAACTTAACATGCTCATCTCTCAGCCGTTTTTACTTTCAAAGGTCCGTCCGAGGAAGTGGGGTAATCCCTCGGCAACAAAAAGGCGCATTGTGCCCGCGCGATCCTGATACTATCGATCATCGACGAGATTTGCCCAAGGACTCACTAATTCGCCCAACTTCCAACTGCTAATGCACTTTTGAAATAGAAAGCGGATAATCCAGTAAAAAGGGTTTTTAGGAAAGCATTTTCAGTTTAAGAGGCGCTAACGATGAGGTCAATTTTGAATTGCAAATATGTACCAGTTTTACGTTTAATGATATTAGTAAAATTCCTAATAGGAAGCTCTAAAGCAAAATTTTATAAACCACTAGCGGTCCCCCGCGACTGCGACCGCGCGTTTTGAGTTTGCTCCCTCTCCTCCCGTCGCAGTGGTAATGTTTTATAGCTTAAAGCCTCCCTTGATAAATAAGCTATCCAACATAAAAAGCATATTTGAATCGGTCCAGTATTTTCTAAGATACGCGCGTTAAAACAAACAAACAAACTTTATAATATGAACAGTCTTTATAATACATACTATAAAAATATTATTTGTTTTTATAGTGTTTTGTCTCTATAGAAACTTAAAATCATTTATTGCACTTGTAAAAAACAATTGTGTCAGACAAGTAATCGAACCCTGTGTCTTACGCTAGGCACATGGCAGGCATGCGCCCGGGTAGCGTTAGACATGAGGTTTGTTGTCTAATTAATTAATATTTATAATATCAGACTAAATAGAATGAGATGAGTTTATCATATAAAGTACTTAAATTTTGTATATTTGTTCTGTAAATTGCTTGTTTAATGCTTTTTATTTGTGGGTCATCAAATCTTTAGGAAAAGCCATAGAAGTAATCTGGTAAATACACACGAACACACTAATATTATCCCGCAAACTACATATTCCCTTTGGTCCTTCCACTCGCAGCCATCATTAATCTCAGCACGGGGTGTTTGTTATCAATTATGCACGGCAATCTCGGCCGCCCGCGACGTCATAAAAACTGGCTAAGCACTACGAGTATTACGCCATTTTGATGTAGAGGTTTACTTAGTTTCAGTGCGTAGTACTCGAACTAGTAACCTACTTGTGGTTTGGGAGTACACGCTTAAAATATTGGTTCAACTTTGAAAATTAATAAATTTTGTAATTAACGATTTTTTAAACAAATGTTTTAATAATATTGCCGCAAATACTACTTATTGAAATGAAAGACTTAACGGATTTATTTCGCGCACATTATATTACAACTATACGCCCGACGATTCGAATGCTTTACAGCATCCGTGGTTACGGTTAAGGAGTTATTTGTCGCTACATGGTTAAAAAAATAAAACTATTATCACTCATTAATATTAATTGACGTACCTATTCACGCAGAAAGAGCGTACTGCATGATCTCATGCTGGTTAGTAGCAGCAGATTCCTATTCTAATAAAATGTTCGCGAAATAAATCCGTAGTCTTTCATTTCAATAAATGTTATAAAATATTTTCATTTGTAATATAACACTCATGTTCTTTTATTTGTTTTCCTTTTTTTTCATAAGCAACGTATATGTTTAACTGTGGGCAATAATACGCTTTCAAGTTCAACTTAATAAATTATAGTCTCGTTACAAATCAGAAAAAAATAGTTTTATTTAAATAAAAGCGTGCTATAGTATAAAAAACGGCTTGTCTATTATGTTTACAAATAAAATATTTATCATACTTAGGTGTGATCTTAAGTGAAATGAAGTTTATCTTAACTTTCTGACAACAAATTTTCTTTCGAAACGTAATCTTTCTACTTTGTACTAAGTATGTGGCCTTCATATTTTTGATATCTTGCTATAGATACTCGTATACAGCTATCATAAGGGGTAAGTATGTTCTATACTTTTTCGATGAAACCTCCTTACCATAATCTAACCTGCGATGTTCGTATTTCTGAAAACCGATCGAGAAATTGTATTAAGTAAGTGTCTTCAATTTGTATCTAGACGGTTTCGATGAGGCTTGTTAATTAGAGTCGTCCACTTTTCGTAATGGCTTTAAAGCTCTAGACTTGGCAATGATAGAACTACCATAATAATAAATTGTGCTCGTCTCACACGTGTGGTAAAATTTCAAATAACTCCGTATATAATAAAATGGCTATCCACACAAAGGCGTCTTTGACATAAAAGATATTTATAAAAGTCTCTGCCTCGTGTAGGGTCTTTTATAAAAGAGAGATGAAAGATGTGTGAAAATGAGAAAATATTTATAAGCATTGTATGTACCCACAACGAGCGCTCATGAAAGTCAAAAGTTTAAAAATGTAAGTTGCCCCGCTACGTGTTCGTAAAGTTATTTGTTTATCTCAAGCTGGTATTTGTTTTATGGAACTTTGATAAGATAAAACTGTATTGGGTTATTTATGTATTTTATACGGGACCAGATTACAAAGGCTTATTTTTAGCAGACTAGCAATAACTTTTAAGTATATTTTCTGAAATGTGGCAATAGCATTTCGGAAAATGCATTGCAGAAATGGCTTTCCTACCTACCTACTGCTTTTATTCCAGGATCGGGTCAAACGCAAAATTATACGAATTAAGTGGCACTTTGTGTCTTAAATGGAATAAACTATTTTTGACATTGAAATAATTGCAAAAATAAAGCATAAAATGTACGAGAAGGGTGTTTAATTATTTAGAACTACCTGCGAAGTAACATTAAAGATATCGTTATTTTAGGATGTCTTAGGATGATAATCAGAAACAGATTAATAATACCCAAACACAAGACGACGCGATATCAAGGATCTTTTCGCGCAACGATTATATGGAATGATCTGCCCCCGCCTATGCAAGTAAAAATGAGTGATGATTCTTTCAAAAATAAATAAAAGCAGCCTTATTACATAAACAACTTGCTGCCGAGGATATTGTACGTGAACACTGGAAGTAACTACCCCTAAATGTAATGTTTATTTCAAAGCATACTACACACACACACACACACACACACACACACACACACACACACACACACACACACACACACACACACACACACACACACACGCACACAAACAGATTATAGATATTAGAGTGCTCCTCAACTAATCTATTGTTAATCACCTTTGCTCGAATACTGTAATATTGTTTTTTTTTTCTATTTTTTTTGTGAAATTCGTATTTTTACCTACAACTGTAAGCCCTCATGACCTAACTCTCACCTACTACCTATGGAGAGATGGGAGTGGCTGAAAACCAGCGCTGAGTGCGATCACATCCCATATCAGCACAAGCTGAGCCACTGACCATTTGCTTTCCTTTTTTACTAAGCCTTAGTTGCTCATGTTTTTGTACTATTTTTTATGAAGGCAATAAACGTTTTTCTATTCTTCTATTCTTTTTATTTTTGCTGCAGCAAGAAAAGTTTTGGATACAGTGTGAAATAGTTCTGATCGTGAGTTGATATTCGAAAAAAACCGGTCAAGTGACAGTCAGACTCGCACACTGAGGGTTCCGTGCCAACTTTAACTGAATAAGAGAATCCACTTACTTTCACTTAGGTAAAATACCACAATATTTTGTTGACAGCAAATATAACTTTGTTTTTCATAGTAATTGTATAAAAAACAAAGTTATGTTTGCGGTTGTTGAAAAAGTTCTCAAAAACTACTAGTTCGTTTCTGTGTCTGTCCAAACCAATTTTCGTTAAAAGTATTTGTTAAGATCTACATCATATATTATTTTTCTCGGTTTTAGTTTCATGTATGAGAGCCCCCCCCCCCTCCTCCCTTAAATATCATTATTTTTATTTTTTGTACAAGAATCGTAAAGCGGTTAACAGGATATAACTTTCTATACCAAATTTCAACAGTGTGATGCTTATAGTTACAAAATAAAGTGGCTGTGACATACGGATGGATGGACAGACATACAGACAGACTTGACGAAACTATAAGGGTTCCGTTTCTTGCCATTCGGCTAATGAACACCAAAAATGGACCTCATAGCGTCTAATTTCAAGACCTTACTATTTAGAAACTGAAATTAACTGCCAGTCATTCGTTTCACGTTCATCTCTACGTTTATAGAGAGATTAATTGAGTAGTCTCGTCCCTGCATGATTCAATATAGATGATTCGCGTCCATAGCTCAGTCGCAGGTACACTGACAGGCAAGGTGCGGGTCAGGGGTGCGGCAGGACTGGTCAGAAACTGCTACTTTACCGACAGGGTTCTGTACATAAGAAATGTTTATAACTACAATTCTGATCAAAAATAGATTCATACTCTGTACAAAACAACTAGCTAGCTATCTATGTTAACTGTTTGATAGTTACAACTATGATCATTGAATCGTATTTTAATTTAGGCCTGATTGTTTTCAACGTCAGCAAAAGTATATTCGTCGAATAAAATACAATACGCTTATTTTGAAAAGATCACCTATTTGTCAGCAATCATTTATGTAAATGACATTTTGAAATCAGTTATCGTTATATACTTACTAAGAGTCGATTTAACCAACAGAAGATAGGACTTATCCGACCGAATAAATATAAAACGACTGGTTTAAAAATATTATTTACGTCAATAATTGCTGACAAATAGATGTCATTCTTAAATTAGGGGTAACGAGTTGTATTCGACGAATATTCCTAATCTGACATTGGAAAAATCGGCCCTTAGTTGTATTTCAGATGATATGTAAGTCAACAAATGTTACTCCTAAGATCATCCTTTCATAGCCTTTTTGCATTTTTGTTGGTATTCTAGGTGACAATAATTTATGAGATGTGAGGTGGACCACTTTAGCTGTTTTTATCAATGGTTCCAACTTAAATTTTGTTTGCACACTACATGTGAGGACTCCTTTTACAAAACCATGAAGTAGTAATGCCTTCCACATGTAGGTATTGAATCTGAATTGAATTGAAACTCGCAGGGATCAGTGCCGTTACCATGAGTTTACGGCGGTTTTACTTGCTAGCGTCGACGTAACTTTTTGTATGGAAAATTTTAGTTCTGCAAGTGACCGCTGAGAGAGGCGCTGTGCAATTTTTCCATAGACTTTTAGAGTGAGAGTTATTTACATAAATGATGCTGACAAATAGGTGACGTTTTCTAATTAGGCGTTTTGTATTCAACAATCGCTGGTTATAAACTAAAGGGCCACATTTCAAAATGTAACTTTTTGTCAGGAAAGCACATCGCTGGTTATAAACTAAAGGGCCACATTTCAAAATGTGACTTTTTGTCAGGAAAGCACATCGGTTATAAACTAAAGGGCCACATTTCAAAATGTAACTTTTTGTCACACAGCACAAGTGCTTTCCTGACAAAAAGTTACATTTTGAAATGTGGCCCTTTAGTTTATAACCAGCGAAATATTTCTTATCTTGACGTTGGTAAAATCAAGCCTTAATAAGTATAAAACACATTTTAAAATGACATTTACATAAATCATCATCATCATCATTCTCAGCCAAAGGACGTCCACTGCTGAACATAGGCCTCCCCCACGGCTTTCCACACCGACCGATCACAAGCGGTCTGCATCCAGTTTGACCCTGCGATCCTTTTAAGGTCGTCTGTCCATCTTGTTGGTGGACGTCCTACGCTGCGTCTTTGGTCAAAGGGTCTCCAATCCAGAACTAGGAGAGTTCTGGCCCCAACGGCCATCAATTCTTTGCGCTATGTGCCCTGCCCATTGCCCTTGAGCTTACTGATTCTCAAAGCTATGTCCGTTACCTTAGTTCTTCTACGTAACTCCTCATTTCTGATTCGATCACGTAGAGAAACACCCAGCATAGCCGTCTCCATCGCTCGTTGTGTGATTTTGAGCTTCTTTATAGTTAGAAACCATGTTTCGGATCCGTATGTCATCACTGGTAACACACACTGGTTGAAGACTTACATAAATGATTGCTGATAATTAGGGTATGTTTTAAAATTAATCATATCGTATGTTATTTGACGAATATTCTTTAGCTGACGTTGGAAAAATTAGGCCTTATACAAACTTTGCACCTTATTATAAAAGATAAGATTAATATGCGCCAGACAACACACCTAACGTCTTGGTTTCGAAGTAAGGAATTTTCTTCCTTGTGTTATGAATACAGGCAACGATAATGATGGGGGCGTCTGTCATATATCCTTAAATACATTTGAAAATCTCCATGACTAAGATGCAAATGGTCGTGCTCATCTCATAAATATTTGGCACTTGCGGGATTGGAACGCATAGCAATCAGGAGCGCTTATTACTACACTAAATATGTCGTCAAAGTATTATATTATGTTGAATTAATTTATTTAGTGAGTGTAAGGATAGGTGTTAATAGAAAAATCAATGAAATGTAATGAGTTTGTCTTATTCATTGTTATGCAAACCTTTTAGGTAAGCTTCATGTTTACGACCATTTACGACTTTTAGCAGCGATGCTGTCGCAAATACTGGCGCTATAGTGCCACCGACTTATCTGAAGAACGACAGATTGGCGCCACGGTCGAAAAGGGTTGCCCTTTTTCACATAAATAAACAATCCGGACATTTTAATACTCGCCGTACTCTTACTACACGATAAAAAATTAAAAACAATTATTTAAACTTTATGACACAACCAAAAGTACAAATTAACGCCGAATTGTATTAGTTACCACCTATACTTTACGGTTCAAGTTTCAACACCCAAGCGGTTGCAGGCATCTACATAACAATAGAATATCTATTGTGTCTTGTTCACATACGCTTGAGGTGTTAAGTGAAATGAATTGTGGGCTATTTTAGTGTTCGCTTCCTTTCTCGCTATAATATCAGCACATTTAGCGCTAAAAATAATACGGAAACCATAAAAATGGGCTTACATGCTGCAGTGATGGGCGTTGGGAGCGGTGTAAATGATAAGACTGACTGCGATCAAAAGGCATATTTATTAGCATGAAATACCTTATTTATTAAAGGAAGAAGTGAGTGTGCGTAGTAATAGGTATTGTTAACACATACGTGAGGCGCACACTACACCTCCCCCGTTTTTTTTAACTTTTTTTGTTAACATAAAAAAGTTCATATAAAACTTATGTTTAAACAAGATTCCTAATTAAAAAAAACATAATTTCATTCTTATATTTGACATTATAGTTTAAGTTTAATTTGGAAAAAAGTAACTATTCAATTTAACAAAAGAATACAAAACTTATGATTTTCCATTATTACTCCTTTTTTTAAAGTTATCGTCAAAAACATCTAAAAAAACTGAATATAAAGAAAACATATGTAATGTTCAAGTTATTTTATCCATTACGAAAAAAAAAAAAAAACAATAGTTACAATTTGAGTAGGTACTTGACATCATTTTCAAATAGATTTGAATACGCGAGTTAGAAGTCAATTTCATCATGTTTTCATGTATAAAAAAAAAGTTTAAGAAAGTTTTGGGTGGTGTCAAGTAGCCAGACCATTATAAGAATGTAATAAAATGATTAGTGTTATTATTATCTAAAATACAATATTTTCTTATAAACTAAACGTGTTGTTGACGACGACTGAAAAACTTTTAATTATACTTTTTATTATTAATTATAATACGATAATATCTGTATACATTTTAGTTAAAACTTGTAAATCAATAGTATTTATATTTTCAAAAAAGTCACTTTCGAGAATATTGTATGTATTTTACTTACATACTTGTGTCAAATCCATGTAATGTCATATAAAAGTAATAACATTATCTTTTCATGTGGTGGCCATTCCACAGAGTCTTGTCTTAGAGTTAGTAGATCTAGATCAATACACAAAATCATTACAAATATTTATGTTTATATTTATTTATAGTCGACTTATTTATTTATTTATTATTCATGGTACTTTTATAACGTGTGCGCACACTTAATAATATTTTATTTATTGGTACATTTATTTATTATACATTTATATAATTGCTATGCATAGCCTTATATACTAGGGGCATGTTTTAAGATCCATCGATCTCCAAATATTTTCACAGAGAGAAACTCGTCTACACTATGATCAAATAAAGGATCTGACACCCTGTATTGTACCTTGTACCATTATTGTACCTTTTATTGATTTTTTCAATAACATTTTACTTAAGGGACAATTTTAAGACTTAATTAATGTCTCCAACTATTCTCACAGAGATAACTCGTATACACCATGATCGAATGAAGGATGATTTCCCTAATTTCAGTACCATGTTTACAATATATTCATTATTTATTAAATAATATATCTCATTAATCGTTCTACATCCAACAATAACTTAACAATTAAACAAACCTTTGCAATCAATACAATAGAATACATTACAACTTTTGGGTGATCAGTCCAAATCGTTAAAAATGATCCTATGCAAGAATGCATGCCTATCTTTCACTTACTTCAACATAACAATACCAAACTATTATTTTATTTATCTATATCCATTTCAAACCAAAGCATATCTTAAAATAACAAACCTTTTACATAACCTTCATCATTTTAATATCACTAACATTTTCATTCCAAAACCTACAATTTGCAATACTCACGAATATTTAAATTTCTTTCATAATCATCTTACTTTCCTTTTTATTTCTCACAAGCTATTACTTTATTTCTTATCATTGTCTTATCCGTTTATATCCATATAATATTTAATATAAAATATTCAACTACAAATCCGTGTAATAATAATTAACTTTTCATTAAAAATAACATAAAAATATTTCCTGTACAAAATTCTGAAAATCTGTCAAGCAAGTTTATTAAACCATTGAAAGTATTTACTTCGTTGACTGTACATTATAAGTTAGTCATAGCATGATAAAACAAAACAAAATAAATACACTTTACGTAAACGTATGAAATAACGACATTCAATTAAAATTTCAATAAACTATTTATTCCATCTCGTACTGACCAAGAGGTACTATTAGTTATCTATTTACTCGATTATTTACCAAGCCAAGTGATATGTTACTTACACCTTTGCTAAATATTTCTTATCATAAAATAAACCGTAACTAAGCAAATCTTCGTATACTTAGTTTACTTAAGAATAAGTTAAATAACCAAAACCAATCAATAACCCAAATCAATGTGTTAGTACATAAGAGACTAAATTTAGCGATGCTATCTAGGTGGTCCTAACAGATCCTAATATGACGTTGAATCTTATTGCATAATATGAAATCCAATGATTGTTTGTAAGAAATGCAACATGATCCTCACCTACCGCGGCTAAGTATTGCGTCAATTAGCTAGAAAATGTAGAGTGATGAACTGATGACGCTTCAACACGTGTGATAGTCATGTTTCGCGTTCTGTCCTACATTATGATGATAATAGCAATCTAATTAACCGACTTCAAAAATGAAGGAATCACTTCTAATAAATTAAGTTAATTTTAAATAATGTCAACTAATTAATTAATGATAATTAATTACCTGTTAGGTTTGCAAAATCTTTTGCGCGAATATTTTACTACTTTTTACTAAAAAAATATAACAAATTATTTACGTTAACACTGTGTGTTTCCGAAAAAATAATAATACATGAAATGTACGAACGACTTAGCTGCAAGGACTTATGGTTAACATGGTATAAACTTGTTACACTTACTTTTGAGAAATAAAATGAAATTATGGTAGCCTACAAAATATAACTGATTTTAATAAAAACAGTTTAGTAGTACGAAAAAAAAAAACCTTTAAAAATCGATGTAAAATTACATGTTTCTTTTTCAGATAAACGAAAATAATTAGGTTTTATAAAATCGAAACTAAATGTAGATTATGACATTAGTATACCTGTTATAAGTTTGATTAAATGTTAAATAAAATTTTGAGTAAAATGTTACTAGAATTCGTTAACACTAAAAACAAATTTGATTATTACTTTATGCTAATAAAAATAAAATGTGTTTAGGTATATTGCAACCTTTTAAGTGCTTTAATATGGTTAAAAATGTTAGCCTATGCAGATCTTTAAAAAATAGTGCTGTATTGTGAAGCAGGAATCGAACCCGTAATTTTAGATACCTACTATGTCACTGAGTTATATTTACTTAATTATAATAATTTCATATGTGCCAAAATAATCAGACATTTGAAAATATGTATCAATAAACCTTGTTTAAATTAGTGAAAGTATTTTATGAAAATCAGCCGAATTAATAAAAGTAAATATCATGCTTGCAAAACTTTTCAGAAAGATCATTCTATTAAAAGAGGAAATTTTTCAGTCAGTATATTAATCATGTGAAAATGATTGACTTTTAAATTTTATGGAATTATCTGAAAAAAATATATACTTAAACTAGATAATATGTCAATTTAATAAAATAGATAACTTTGTTATAATTTGCTGCTAAAAATAGATTCAAGTCATTCCTAATCAATGTAAGGTGAGTAGCTAAGTTCAAAGTCAAGTCAATTACAAAAGTTATAATTCATCAATACCTATCCATACAAGTAATCGAAATCACATTTTATTAAAGTGTTTTTGCGAACCTTGGTGCTGTATGCTAAGATGTTTTTAAATTATATAGATACGACCTACGCGCTCGAAAATGGCTATACGAAAGTCAGGTAATTGCCCGGAGTGCATTCAGTTGGACACGCTTTCTCTTTATGGCTATACTTCCCGACAACGCCTTAAATTATTTCTCGTTTGCTGGTAAAAATGCCTTCCTGTGTGTATAAGAGTAGTACCAATTACGCTACAACTGTTAGAAACAAGAAAAACGTGTCATTACATTCATTAGTATAGTTTTTTCATTTAAAAGTATTAAAATTTAAAACACCTATTTATGCTTTACCATAATTTAGCTATGGCTGACATTAGGCTAAAGAGCGAGATGTCACGCGCTCGCGCCAATTAGCGCTCAGTAGCAATCAATACGTAACGGATGTTATATATTTATCTCTTTCTATCAACAGGCATTCCCCATCTGTTGTCTTTATTAGCGCTTAGCGTCGTAATACACAACTATACGTTCGTATATAGAGTAATCCTTGTGCCACTTTAAAATGCTTTATTGTTGGTGTAGAACGTGTCTATACTTTTACGTCATTGGCTGTATGAAACTATAAGATATACTTAATAAAATATGTATACCTAGAACGTGTAATGTTAAAAGCGCAAAACCTCAGATACCCCAAATGATTTTCAATTCAATGGACATAATTCTGGAAAAAAAAATTGTTTTGTGTCGGGTTTTAGTTTCACTGGCACTTGGCACTTCTCATTATAATATACTAGCGGTCCCCCGCGACTTCGTCCGCGCGTTTTGAGTTTGCTCCCTCCCCTCCCGTCGCAGCGTCATGTTTTATATCCTAAAGCCTTTCTCGATAAATAAGCTATCCAACACAGAAATATTTTTTCAAATCGGTCCAGCAGTTCCTGAGATAAGCGCGTTCAAACAAACAAACTCTTCAGCTTTATAATATATTAGCGCAAGCGCACGTTGTACTTAAGCTGCGAACATTATTTTGGTGCGGAGTTATGTTAAAACTGTGATAGCTCCTAAGATATTTATTGAAATCAAATGATATAAAGGGCAACTTGGTTCTAAATGAAATGCTCGTGATGATGAATGTATTTATTTTGATAAGAATAAAGACCTGTGTGTATAATACACCTCTAAAAATAATGCATTATTTTTTTACAAATTTATTAACATAAAAAAGGTTGTAGTAAGTCAACCATAAAAGATAGACATATGCTGTCGCGGACTTTATTATAGAACTCTTAATGCTTAACAATCCTGTCATACATGATTTTTGTGTAACTTAAGCGGTTTCCGCAGCGTATGCAGCGGAAGCTCTCAAAAGGAATATCTTTCTCCCGTTTTCGCAACATTTTTCATTTCTGCTGTGGTCTTATGAGTCGTATCTTTATATTATGTAGCCCAAAGCCTTCCTCGATAAATGGACTATCCAACGTAAAAATAATTTTTCAAATCGGGCCAGTAGTTTTGAGATTAGCGCGTTCAAACAAACAAACAAACAAACAAACAAACAAACTCTTCAGCTTTATAATATTAGTATAGATTGCTCTGCGTTCTGTGGAAAGAGGAGTCGGAAGGTAATTATATCACCTGGCCGATGCGCCGCGCTAACATTATTATTATTACTATCTACGATCATAAATAATTAACTAACCATTGCTTGTTTACGTATTTTTGCTAGTTGGCGCACGTGATGCTTGCCTTATTTATAAATAGACAGGGCAACAAATTAATGAAGATTTTTCGAAAAATATCTCTTATTATTAATAAGACAAGCCATCACATTCGCAAACCACCCAAAATACGTAAATAAGCAATGGTTACTTCTTTATGAGCGTAAAGTAATAATAATGTCAGCGCGGCGAAGCGGCCCGGTTAATAACTACCGAAATGTCTCTCGACAGAGCGTCGTCCGCGGAGAAAGAAATGATCAGAAGTGCCAGTAGCACCACATAAAACCTTAAATTATTATTAGAGACTTATTGTAATATCATAGACTATATCATATTAATACACTCATATAAGAAATAACAATAAATATAAATCAAATTGCTAGGTAAGTATCATTATTAAAGTAGTTAACTTTCTATAAATGGATACTATTCTGTTAGAGTAAGAAAATATGCTTTTAATTTGGTGTTTCTAATTGTGGTGCTTTTAATTCCGCGGGTTCAAAATATTCTTAACGGTTAGAGGTAGATCGTTTATGAACCGGGGAATCAAGTACTGCGCGGTTCTTGCGCCGTACACACTACGAGCCGATGCCGCGAGTAAGCGCTCGCGAGCACTGCCTCGTGTAAATACCGGCTGTTCAATTTTAGTGCCAATGTTGCTGTTGAAGAACTGTTCTTTCAGGAAATTGTACTAAAGCGTGTTTGGATGGGAAGTACTTTACAATGTCGAAAGAGACCAGCCTCATCGTTCTTGTATTTCTCTTTAATTCCTTTGGATACTATTTGTTTAAGTATTCTTAGCTGGAAATTGTAAATACTGTTGTAGGTATCGTAAGCTTCATAGTTTATACCTTCGCAGAGGAACCTCTTACACTCAGTCACTCATAACCACTGAGAGCTCGCACAATCTTCACAAATTACTTTATTTGTCATCTCATCTGCGCGAGGCGGCCACAATGTGACCGGAATGTACGACGCTGATATAATCTCTACATACTTTTGCACAGATTACTCCTGTAATAACAATGACATACGTACCAGTTTGGCACTTTGCCCAGCAATAGTTTGAGAGCCTTTAGTAACACGAGTAATTCGTATGGTTCTTATGGTTAGTGTGTAATTTATAGTTACTAGCGTCCCGCACCGGCTTCGCACGGTTGATCCATCTCGTAGGGTTCAACCAGGGTTTGCAATGTAAGCGTAAAAATGTGTTTCTTTACAACTTCACTTAGAAACTTCTAAACTGATCAGTGTTTCACTACTATACTATGCATGCATTATACATAAATGTTTTTCTTGCATCACTGTTGTTTAAAAAAAAATATGCATACGTACATACGGACAGCAGAAAGCGACTTTGTTATTTACTAAGTAGTGAAAGTGAAGTATGAACGTGAATATTACTTTAAGAAAAACGTGGCTGATATTAATATTGGTGAGGTAAACTTGCAATATCATGCAAGTTTACCTCACCAAATCACCACCACCACCACTCTGCCTGTAGTCAATATCACCAGACGATATTGACTACAGGCAGAGTCAATTTTCCGACGATCTTTTCCTTCGATGAGTAGACTGTAGATTCCAAATAAAACACTTCCTCTTAAGATCGGTGACCGTGAGAGCGCGTACATATCCCCTAAAAAAATAAATTATACAATTTTATGAAATAAAAAAAATAAAAGTCTAGTAATCAATTTTAATAGTTTAATTTTAGCCCATAAAACTAAAAACCTGTAATTGAAACACTAAAAATAAACCTAAAATTCTATTTTCAAATCACATATTATTTTTTTATGGAATAAATTATCATCTAAGAAATAAAATAAAATAAAAGTTTTATAATTAATTTTAATAGTTAAAAAAACCTTATTAATTATAATTAATAATATATTATTCTTGAAACATTAAAGATATAAATAACATACAATTTTATTTTCAAATCACATATTATTATTTTTATGAAATAAATTACAAGCCAACCGACTGACAAGCTTTTCAAAAGCTTTTCTCAGCCACGACGCGACTTATTTCACAGTAAGCCTTATCTAGAGCCGATTGTATCGCCAAATGAAGGTATAAAAACAAATTGTACGAAGTTTTTATCGCAGCATAAGCCCTCTGTTTGCATCGAGCACTGACCCCGTCGAGAGAAACTGCCCGTAAAATTTTAGCGCTATCCCTTATTCCGTAGCCAGACGGACTTAGGCTTTGAAATAGCAAAGAGGGACAGCAGCATAAGAGGCAATGCACCTTGTGTGGTAATTATCAGCTAAGTCGACGCTTTTGTAGATTGCTTTCATGCTTTAATGCGGAAAAAGATTAACTCCATCAATAAAAGAATGCTCGGTAGTTCCAACAGTATTTTAATGGTTTCAGTGGAGAGATGGGATAGTGCCCTAATGAAGCATTAGATCACTGCCTTAACTAACCCAAAGTCGGACTAAATATACAAATTAAATCTAAATGGTTTATTTATTACTATCTGTTACTAACACTTTTGGATCTAAGTTATCTGAAATAAATAAATTAAATTGAATTAAGTCACCACTAGCTCAAACTTACTGCATTTTGCTGTCTGTGTTATATTCATAAATACTTAACTCCTTGATTGAAACACCAAAGTTATTAAAGTGTATTAACCAATGAGTAGTATTCGCCTAAACTTCAAAAACTAATATTATCTACTGTTATTACCTACCTCTTATTTTATTTACAATTTAAATAATAATTATTGTGCATCACAGGGTAAAAACGTTGAACAATGGTACCAACTACTGGCCGTGTCCTGCCTCTATCTAGGGCGCACAATGATAGAAGAGTACATGTTAAATACATGTAGACGCTCACGGATCAAAAAGCCGGCGGCGGTCGCATAAACAAAAGCAATAACAAAAGACTATAAACACATCCGTGAGGCATTAATTTCAATTAAGGTAAATTCAATGAATTACAAAAGAAACTAAATTAAATTATGTCAGTCAGAAGCTCTCTCCGTCACAAAATCAGTAATAGTATAGAAACATTTTCCAATTAAATATTCATGCAATTTACATTGAAATTTATTAATGTCATTCAAGTCGCTGATTATTTTCAATATTTTGTTGTAAATCCGAGGAGCATTACCAAATATATTTTTACTAAATAGGCTTGATTTAGCACCAACTAAGCACAATTTATCCTTGTGGCGTTCTTGAGCCATAAATTCAAAATTTTCAATGTTATGATATGTTATGTTAACAATTGTTTTTATTCTAATAAGTTAGTTACAGGATATCATGACAATTACTTTAGGTAAACCACGATACTGAGACGTTTCTGACGTCACGTTTGTCGTCTTCTCTCAATTTCTGTACTTCATAGTATGATGAATATTCTTCTTTTAGGTAAGAGAAAAAAGGATATAAAAACTTTTTATTTGTCAAATAGATACCCTATTCGAATTGGAAAGAAAATATGAAAACGAAGGCTACACTGACGTCTTATACATACTTAGGGACTATCTTTTCAGATATAATCCAAAGTAAGCCATTTAGGTTACTTTTATTTCGTCCCGTCGGTTACTCTTAGGATTTTTTTGTAGTCAAAAGCGATCTAAAACCTTTTACACACTGCGACTTTTAGCATCGATGCAGTCGCGCGTTTTGAAAACGCGTAACAGCATCGCGAGTCATGCAATGAATAGATTTAACTAAGCATCGACACAGTCACACGTTAGCATCGATGCAGAAACGCGACTGCATCGATGCCAACGCGATTAAGTATCGATGCAATCGCCAATATACAGACATGATTAGTCAATATTTAGCTTCTACATCGCGACTGCATCAATGCTAAAAGTTGCGCTAGTGTGTAAAGGTTAACATTTAGTGTCTGCAGCGATACTGCATCGCGACTGCAACGCTGCTAAAAGTCGCAGTATGTAAGAGGTCTTAGAGTTTGCGTCTTCCTCATGATACATCTGGATAACGTTGCTGTAGTCGAAGTTTGTAGGATCAAATTACTTAGCGCCCTGAATACAGTCGCGGAGCAAAGCTGCTTAGAGAGACTGGAGGAAGACTCGCTGAACTTCAGCCAACTCGCTATGGATTCAATGAGATAAACAGGATTAAATGAGATCTAAAATAAGTTAGTTCAATTTGGTCAAGTTATGGGCAAAAATATAGAATGTTGCAAAATTATTCAGAAAAACTAAACTTCATGGAGTAAAGGGACTATACTTAAAGTGTGTATCTAACTATAAGTATCTGAAAAGCTCAAAGAATGATGTATACTTAATATTATAAAGCTGAAGTGTTTATTTGTTTGTTTTAACGCTCTAATCTCAGGAACTTCAAGACAGAATTAACATTAATATTTTTGAGTTAAATAGCTTATTTATCGAGGAAGGCTTCAGGACACAAAACATCACGCCGCAGTCGCGGGGAACTGCTAGTAAGTAATGAAAGAAATATTAATACGAAAAATAATAACATAATTTCATTTCAATTAATGTGATTTTCATTTCGTTTAACGTGTGAAGAGTAGTGTCGGAGTAGACAGTAAGCAAATGTTATTAGTAATTTTAGGCACAGATGACGCATATCTATACTTATATTATAATACCGATGAGTTTGTTTGTTTCTTTGTTTGAACGCGCTAATCAGGAACTACTGTACTGATTTAAAAAAAAATGTTTTGGATAGCTTATTTATCGAGGACAGTTTTAGGCTTAAGTAGGTACATTACGCTGCAACAGGAGCGGTAAAATGCGCGAACGAAGTCGTGGAGGACGGCTAGTATGGGTATATTTACCAGGAAAAAGAGAGTGGGCGCAGCACTTTAATAGCAAAACAACTGTCAACACTACTTTGCATAAATCGAAATCGCCCAGGACAATTTGTGAGATGATAGCTCACTGTTTGCATTAATATGACGAGTGATATTGCCTCAATAGAGATTGATTGCTTCCAAAACCCACCATCGCTATAGTTCAAAATTGCTGACTTTCGTAATTGATCGTTCGAATTGAAAACCTGATTCGTATGTTTAAATGAGTATTTGAATAAACAGTCACTGTACGTACTGTTGCAATACAGACGGGTAGATTGCACTGACGTCACGCATAATGACGTATCCTTAAGACACCAGAAATTTCGCGGTAGTTCGATTGGAAAGAGCGATGTACCAGAAGTTGCAGGTTCGAATCCCACCGGCAGGTGCGCAATTTTTGGTTTCTTATTTAATCTTTATCGTAATACAAAATAACACTGTGAGTTTAAAAACATTATAAGAAACAGTAAGATTTAAAAAACATGTCGGGCCGCCTATAAATAATACTGTCTTCTTTAATTTAAACTGAATGGGAATATAATATTAGCGCACATTATTATGAAAACCACACTAAGGTAGGCAAGCATTCAAAGGCCAAAACAGTTTATTATAATAGGTACGATTTCTTCGCAACAGTATTTTAGAAAGATATGAATATTATCTATCGTAATTTATTAGCAATAAGACTATCTTCTTTGTGGTAAATTCGGCCCGTATTACGAATAACAATAAAATGTATTTACTGAGCTATAAACACTACACAATACAAAGCTAATAAACAGAGAGCAGAGAAACTACCTGACTTGCTAAAAGTAACCGACTGTTCAAATGTCATCACACTTGACACCAGGGGCCCTATTTTTATTTACCGACTTCCAAAAAAGGGGGTTATCAATTCAATGTGTATGTATGTGATATCGTTAGAATTTGATAATATCTTAACATTACTACTAGATTAACACTAAGGCTTCCAAACACGTGTACAAAATTTCGTTGGTTTATGTATATTTGTTGTTTGTCCACGGATTCTTCGGAAACAAGAAGTCATAGCGATATAATTATTTTTAATTCGATTAGGCATATTTCAACTAAGGGGAACAGTGTTATTTTCATCGAAATCGGTCCAGTAGTTTTTGATACTTGGGTAAAGAGCTAAAAGTCATAAAAAAAGTCTTAAAAAAACTGACTTAAAAGGTTAAAATAAATCATTTGTCCTCTACTTAAAAAATAAAACAAAAAACATAAGAAGTCGGTGCATGATGTCATGCTTACTTACCTACACGCAACAGTATACATTAATTTAATGACTGATTTTTTAATAGTCAGATATTTGTCTATCATACGTATTTTTTTTTAATTTGTCGTTTTATAATTTATCAGGCTGATATGTTTTATCTGACCATTGAAAAATGGGCCCTAAGTCAGGTTTTGAAGGCGATTTAATTATATAAATCATTTTTGAATCACTCGCTTGAATATAGCTTGTGATTTGCGTTGGAAAATGAACTAAAAATCAATAGAAATCACGCAAAATATAGACGTTAGTACTCACAATATTATAATATACAGTATAATATACAGTAAAATCAGACATTAATCAATTAATATCTTACACCATCTTGACGGAAGTGATTTAAAAAAAAGTGGCCCAGGTGTGATCGAGGTCAAATATCTTAGCCCCAAATACAATTGAATCAAAGTAGGACACCAAACATACGTTAAAGTTCGTATCGTTATATTTTTCTTATATGAGCTCTCAATAATGCTTATAACTAAAACGCAGTCATAATGAATGTTTCGCTTGATGAGCAAAACAGCGTATTTTTCATTAATTTAATAGATTGCATAGATTTGATTTTTATTTTATTGTTTAGTACACAGACAGGTTACAGCCGGTGACTTACAAAACATGAAAATGAAACTTATATAACTAGACTATAACTTGTAAATAGTGTACCTAACGACCTTTACGACCGCAAAAGTAAGTAAATTTTGAAAATAATAATAAAAGTTAACAAATAAATCTAAAACTAAAAATATTTTTTTACCGAATTTCACAATGTATTCATTGTTGTGGGCAGATATCAATAGTTCTGTCAATTCTCTCACGAAATAAGTGCAATTTGGACTCAAAGATATCCTAGTAATAGGTTCCTTTGTTGATGATTATTTTCAGTTCTTTCTATGTTTTTTTTCTTTCCTCATTCGTCTCAAACATTTTGTAGGCATGAAGTTTGAAGCTCGGCGTGCCTCTGAGTGCCTATTTATGTGTTCACAGGAAAGTGTTTTAAGTGCCTCGTTATAACATAGGTAAACTTTCCCCCTTGCTGTATAGGTAGAAGTGTTTGTGATGTGAGTATCTGAAATAATTAAGAAGGCTTATAAACTGTAGCGGTTATTATGATCTACATAGACATATAGCATAATTAAAAAAAAATGGCCAAGTGCGAGTCGGATGAAGCTAAGCACGAATATTCTATATGTAAGCAATTTTAATGTCCTATATAACATGATTCTGATTGCTATTATTATTTTTTCAAATCTAATCGCATTTTTACTAATTTAAGACCTTAGACATCTGTTACTAACACTTTTGGATGTAAGTTATCTGAAATAAATAAATTGCAAATAATATTTTAAAACGTTGAAATAATAAAATATCCAAAATTAGAAGTCAAAACCGGTTATATCTTTTGATCAGGTAAGCATTTTTTGAGGGAAAATTTACATAAAATTGTTTTATTTTATGTGTCTGAACTACAGCTCTGTAATTTGTTTACTTATCATTGCCGTGATAGTTTACCTTTTAAATTAATTATAGCTTTTACAGTGTTTTTTTTACGAATACAACTACTACTGTTTGGTTGAAAAAGGATGGGGACATTGAGCTTTATCAAAAAAAAGGCAATATTTGATTTGAATTAGTGAGTCCCGAAGGGGCACGCTGATAGTTAGAATTGAATTACGTTGTACATAAGATTCCTGCTTAACTTATTTTACTGAAGTGGCGTTTATATGAACCCAAAACGCGCAGAGTATTGGCGGTTCTACCACGTCCTCATCGACGCGTATCCGTTACCAACGTCTATCGCTCCAACCAGTTGCACAGTGCGGCGAGCTGTTAGGGATGAATGATTTTTTTATATACAGAGTGTAGACTAAGTAACTACTTATGATTTATAGTCCCTTTCACATTATGAAAATTAAAATCAATGGATTTGATGAAATCTAGAAAAATTATAAAGTATCACTTCGATTTCCGAGATCCGTTTACACGAAGTAATTTTATGGTTATAAAGATGAAATAAGAAACCAAAAATTTTCGCACGGGCTTCATCTTTATAAACATAAAATATGACACTGTGAGTGTTAAAAACATTCTAAACTATCGGTGTAATTTTGTGACACTTTAATATTATTTTGCAATTTTAGTAAATCAAACTGAAATTTATTATTTTATTTTGAAGCAGAAATCTATATTATAGTATTTACGATGTTTTTCGTGGTTTTATCAAACGATGTTTCATAACAATTGATATTCATTTTAATATGTGGAAGGGATTATGAATCATGAGTAGACACTTAGTTTCGAATATCGACAATGTTTTCAAAGTTGCCCTGTATATCCATGAGCTCCTTCCATCAGCCCCCCTTTTTCCGCTGGATGTAATACTTACCTTTTCGATATCCCTTTATTAAGAACTAAGCGCTTCTCATCAACATTTATAATAAGTACGGCAGAGGTTTTTCCTAGCGATCACTATCCGAATCTATTTCAAGTTCGAGTGAACGGGCTTCTACTGGGCGAGCTCGTTCTATCTTCGACTTCGTCTTAGTCGCACTTGGCTTGGTCTGGAGTCAAGAGCAAGCACATACTAAATAAAATAAAAAGCTTAAAACCGTAAAGCAACGCCCACTTAGTATTTTGATATTTACGTCCACTTTCGCAATCCATAGTAAGTATAGAAATTCAAGGTTAAGTCGTTGTCGCGTTACTTGTTACTGAAACACACAAAAACTCAGAGTAATTACACACCGTGGAGCGGTTGTAGGGGACAGCGTAGTTTTGATACCGTCCCCACTCTTGGTAAGATAGGGTCTTGACTTGGGTGTGCGTCGTGCATCTAAAGGAGATTGTGCATTGAAGTATGGAATTTCGTTTCAGATTGTACCATAATGTACCTCCATGAAACCTACCTCATTTTGTAGGGTTTTAAACGAACAATTAATTACACAAAACAATAAATCTCAAATTTGCCGGATTTGTGAACAGCAGCTTTACGAAATTCATTAGTCAGGTTATTTTTGACAAATAGAATTATACAAACGAGCTCCGTATTATCGAATCTATAATAAATGCGATCAGATCACGCTTTACTTTGTTTCCTTCTTTGTCTACATTGTTTTCTTTGATTGCACACAATATTATGATGATTCCAATACAAAATTACAATAAATGACTTGACATTTTTTTCACTCTTGATGTTGCCCCCCACATTATTTTAAAGATTAAAATAATCGATCATCGTTTTAGGGTTTTTTTAATTGAATATCATCCGAAACAATATCATTTTTTTATAATTTAATAAAGCAAATAAACTTACTGATAGGCAAACGGTGAGTATTTACCGACTAAATACTCAAATCGAGTAAATACTGTTTAACTATCTGTTTTTACTGCAGAAAATACCTTAAGCAGACAGTTAATATTTCTTCGATAGTTACGTTTTTGCATAAACTGTGTTAAATGGACTTGGGTTGGGTTTCAGGTCCGTATTTGGGGTCTGATGATGTAGTCTGTATCTAATTAAACAATGCTGCACCCTTATCATTTATCAGCTTGGGCTCGTTCAATTCGTCTTGAGACCTTAGATATCATCTCGAACCGACCAGAGTCCTTGTCAAAACAATTCAAACAAGCCCAAACTCGATGATGTTGTGCCGTTTTATTGCAGAGTTCCCATGGTTACCTACCAGCACCATCATCAGACCCTGAATATGAGCTAGAGTCAATTTCAAACATATTAGCATTGTAGCTAATTCTTCATTCTTCGGTTTCTAGTCAAAATTCAAAAATTCAAAATTCAAAAATGTTTATTCAATTTAGGACACAATATGCCACTTATGAACGTCAAATGTACAGTGAAAAATAAAATAAAGATAAATGTGCCCTGAAGGGGCCGAATCATGTCTCCTTATCTTTTGGGCCCTACCAGCGCTTCGAGACAGAACACAGACAATTAGGCAAGTGCTGAGAAGAAACGCCGGAACAAACTCAGTCACCACTAGCTGCCGTAAAATCAAAATCATCAAAGGTAAGTACATCAGTCGGTGCATTCGTTGTTCAAGTAGTCTTGAACCTTATAAGAGCCTTTAGACATAAGCGTGTTTTTAACGTGTTTCTTAAATTTATCAACCGGCAATTCGACAAGATTGTGTGGTATATTATTAAAGAATTTTATACAATTTCCCATGAACGAATTACTAGTTTTAACTAATCTGAAGTTAGGAACGACAAGCTTGTGTTTATTTCTTGTGTTATATGAGTGAATGTCGCTCTTCTTCATGAAATTATCTAAATTTTTACGGACGTACATTATATTGTCAAAAATGTATTTAGAAGCCACAGTTAATATGTTGATTTTCTTAAAGACCTCTCTCAGGGAGTCACGAGGACTAAGTTTATTAATAGCACGAATGACTCTTTTCTGCAAAATAAATATGGTATCAATGTCTGCAGCAGAACCCCACAAGAGAAGACCGTAAGACATAATACTGTGGAAGTAATTAAAATACACAAGCCTCGCCGTTTCAACATCAGTCAGATACCTTATTTTCCTAACTGCAAAGGCAGCCGTGCTTAGCCTCCTAGCTAGGGCTTCAATATGAGGTCCCCACTGTAATTTTGAGTCAAGTGTAATGCCCAGAAATACAGTGGAGTCTATTAAGACTAGATTATTACCATTTAGTACAATATTTGGTGTAAGTGGCTTTACATTAGGCAACGTGAATTTTACACATTTAGTTTTACTAACATTCAGCAAGTTATTGGTGGTGAACCAATTCAATACTTTGGAGAGAGTATTGTTTACTTCGTCAAAATATTCTTCATGTCTTTTCATTTTAAAAATCAAAGAAGTATCATCAGCAAACAGAACTATCTCACAAAGATTTGTGGAATAAAATGGCAGGTCGTTTACATATATCAGGAAAAGTAAAGGCCCCAATATTGAGCTCTGGGGGACCCCCATTTGAAGAGGGGCTCCGGAAGAGTAGGTACCATTTATGTTAACTGATTGTATTCTACCTGATAAGTACGAACTTAACAACTTAGACGAGTTTTCCGAGACACCATAGTGTTCTAACTTAATGAGCAGTGTCTGATGGTCTACACAATCAAACGCCTTTGATAAATCACAGAATACACCTACGGCATCATGTTTGTCTTCATAAGCATCAAGAATGTGTCTGATGAGTGCTACTCCGGCATCAGTTGTATTTCTACCTTTAGAGAACCCAAACTGTTTTTCGTGTAGTAAATTATTAAGTTTAAAATGGGAAAGTAATTGATTATAAATGAGTTTTTCAAAAATTTTACTTATTGTGGGTAATATTTAAATAGGCCTAAAATTGCTGGGGTCACTTTTGTCTCCTGATTTAAATAAAGGAACAACCTTACTATGTTTCAATAAATTTGGAAACTGATTTTGGTCAATACATTCATTAAAGATATAAGATAAGTAAGGAGCTATTAGAGGTATAATGGGTTTTATTGTGTCTATTGATATACCCGATTTATCCTCTGTTTTCTTTTGTTTTAATTCTTTAAATGTTTTTATGATGTCTAAAGGACTAATATTTCTGAATTTAAATGAGGATTCGCACCTATGAACACTCGACACTAGTAATGATTTCGCGTGACTTGAGCAAGAACTCAACTGTTTAGTCGTCTCTATAGGAATGTTACAGAAGTAATCCTCAAAAGCGTTTGCTACCTTGTCATCAGATTTAATAAGCTTGTTGTTTATTTCTAGACTAAATTTGTTATCATGAGATTTCGTTTTACATGTTTCTTTATTTATAATATTCCATGTTTCTTTGATTTTATTACTAGATTTTTTAATTTTATCGCGTATGTAATTCGACTTAGCTACATAGCAAACTCTTTTGAAAATTTTTGAGTACCTCTTAACGTACTCATGAAACGATAGATCCTTTCTATATGCTTTTTTGTTATACAATTCAAACATTTTTTCCTACTTGTATAAACTCCTCGTGTAGCCCAGTCACTGAATTTCGGTTTACAGTTATTGATAACTATTTTCTTTTGAGGGAAAGTAATATCAAATTGTTTTTTAACTACCTGAAATAATTGTTCATACAAGTCACTAGCATTTTTTTTATCAAAAGGTATAGACGGTATTTTATCACTTACAAGGTTTTTAAATTTGTCCTTACGAGATGCAGTGACCGGCCTGCATTTGATTTCTAGACGGGGTCGAATAAAACGGTTCTGTAGTGTAACTATCTGACCGCAATGATCCGATTTTACAAAATTAATTATAGATTGTTTGATGATTTTACAGTTGCAGAGAATATTATCTAAGCAAGTAGCTGTTGTAGGAGTTACTCTAGTGGGCTCAGCAAAAACCGGAGTGAGGTCAAATGATTTGAAAATGCTCAAAAACCGAACGCGATTTTCCTCCGTAATATCTATAATGTCCACATTGAAATCTCTACATACAACTACTTTCTTTGTAGTTTTTCATATTTTGTTTAACACATTTTCCATTACAGATTCAAATAATTTAAAGTTTCCACTTGGGGGTCTATAAACACAGACAATAATGTAGTCGTCCAGCTCCGCACACGATATCTCAATTGTTCGCTCGATAGTGAGAGACACTATGTCTTTTCGCTCTTTACATTTTAATTTATTATTAATTAATATAAGTGTCCCGCCGCGAATGGCAGTCTCCCTAGTGAACGAACTAATAAGATTATAATTATCTATCGATAACATCAGTTCATGCTGCTTGAGCCAGTGCTCAGTTATGCAGAGAACATGAATATTCATTTTATTTAAAAACAATTCAATTTCCAAATCTTTTCCAGAAAAGCCTTGAATATTTTGATGTGTGGGAACCACATAAATTACAAAAAATATTTATATTCATAATATTTATTACAACATAATAACAATATTAAACATATCTATTATACATATATAACACTAAACACTTACACTAAAATATTTATTTATAATATAAAGTTCAGTTTATTTCAATATAATACCTAATACATTCATACATCACACTTGCAAAACATTATTCACATAAAAACACTAAAACATTAATAAAATTAATTACACAAGCAAACCCGCGCGATACTCGTAGTATGCGGCGAGCGTTGTATACCGATGCGCTATAGCTACGCGCGCGCACCGCGCACCGCTCGGAAGTTCGTTCGACTCCCGCGCACTGCGAATGCTCGCCAGTCGAGAGAACATCGTCTGACGCATAACCCGTGCCCCTCGCCGCACCGCCGATGCCTACGCGCGCGTTCACGTAATTAGAAACTTAACGTTAAATTGTGCGCGTTCATCTTCTTGTGTTTTGTGCTATTGTACTGTGACTTCTACTGTGTAAATTCGTCTCTTTATGTACTCCTTCTTAATGTTCTGTGTTGTGTAAAATAAACAATATTAATAGTGATTTGGACTTGCTCACTTTAACTCCACACATACACAATTAACCGGAAGTGTCCCTAGCACTTCCATACTGGTGACCCTCCGCAAGAACACACAAGAGACATCACATAATGCCAAAGACAGATTACGAAGATTGCGAGGAGGAGAACGTCAATACGTTGCCACGACGTGGACCTGAAAACACCGCCGCAACCGAGCCACCGCCGCCGCCCGTGCAAATTCGCATACCGCCATTTTGGCCAGAGAAACCGGCGATATGGTTCGCGCAAGTAGAGGGTCAGTTTGCGATACTGCGGATTACTGACGATGCGACCAAATTTTACCACATATTGGCCACACTCGACAGGCAATACGCAGCAGAGGTTGAGGACATCCTTACCGGTCCAGCCGATTATGAGAAACTCAAATTTGAGCTTATCAAACGGTTATCGGTGTCACGAGAGAATAAGGTCAAACAACTGTTGATGCACGAGCAGCTCGGTGACCGAAAACCGTCACAGTTTCTCCGTCACCTGCAACATCTCGCCGGACCTGGTATACCGACCGATTTTTTGAAGACGATTTGGATGAGCCGTCTACCCACTGGTATGCAACCTATTATCGCTTGCCAACCGTCGTTGAGCTTAGATGCCCTGGCAGAGCTAGCCGACCGTGTCAACGACATCGCGACACCAACCCAGCAAGTTGCAGCCGCGAATTCCTCACCAATCGACGAGCTCACACGTCAGGTAGCAGAGTTGACCAGACAAGTAAGCGCCTTGTCCACCCAAGTCAACCGCCGCCCACGATCTCGAGAACGACGTCAACCCAATCAGCGAGGTCGCTCCCCATCACAACGATCGAAATCTAATTATAGACGTCATCCTATCTGCTGGTACCATTACAAGCACGGTGACCAAGCCCGCAAATGCGTCAAGCCCTGCGACTACAAGGCGACGGGAAACACTCCGGGCAGTCGGTAATGGCGACGAACGACTGCCACAGCTCACCAGGTCGCCTCTTCATCACGGACCGCACCACGAAGACCCAATTTTTAATAGACACTGGCAGTGACATTTGTGTTTACCCTGTTTCTGCGCTTCGTGAGCGCCGGTGTAAAACGAATTACCATTTAAGTGCTGCCAATGGTTCGACTATCGACACATACGGTTACATTCAGCTTAATCTAAATCTTGGCCTGCGTCGTAATTTTCCATGGCGCTTTGTTATTGCTGATGTGACCAAAGCTATTATCGGTGTAGATTTTCTTTCATTTTATCGCCTTATAGTTGATGTCAGTAAACAGAAGCTAATCGATAGCCTAACCAATGTGAGCATGGTGACATCTTTATTCAAGCCTGATTGTTTAGTTTCTAGTGTGAAAATCTCGACTGGTGGTAATAGTAGATATCACAAGATTTTGTCTGAATATCCGGAGCTAACACGCCCAGCTGGTACTCCGGGTATCGTTCGGCACAACACTACACACCACATTCGCACCACACCAGGCCCACCTGTCTCATGTTCACCTCGACGTCTTGCTCCAGACAAACTCAAAATTGCCAAGCAAGAGTTCGACGCTATGCTAGCCAACGGGACTATCCGTCCCTCAGATAGCCCATGGGCGTCGCCGCTTCACCTTGCGTCCAAAAAGGACAATGGTTGGCGTCCATGTGGAGATTATAGGTTACTTAACGCTCGGACTATACCTGACAAGTACCCAATAAAACATATTCACGATTTCTCACACAGTCTGACTGGTTGTACGATCTTCTCCACCATAGATTTAGTTAAAGCGTACAACCAGATCCCAGTCTTCAAGGACGACATACCAAAGACCGCACTCACTACACCCTTCGGTTTGTATGAGTTCCCTTTGATGCCGTTTGGTTTACGTAACGCTGGACAAACTTTTCAGAGGTTTGTCGACGAATTGACCCGCGGACTCGACTTCTGTTACCCATATTTGGACGATTTTTTAGTATTCAGCAGATCGCCCCAGGAGCACGAAGAACACCTTCACCAGCTCTTCACACGAATGAGAGACTACGGCGTCCTCATCAACACTGCCAAATGCGTTTTCGGTGCTTCTGAAGTTACGTTCCTGGGCTACCAAATCTCTGGAAAGGGTACCAGACCGGTTGATGGCAGAGTTCTAGCCATCGCTGATTTCCCAGTCCCAAAGACCGTCAGAGAACTCCGTCGATTTTTGGGAATGGTTAATTTTTATAGGCGATTCTTGAAAAATGCCGCTCAAACCCAAACAACTCTGAACGCCTTACTAACCGGCTCTGTTAAAGGTTCACACCCAGTCGCGATAGAGGGGAACGCACTTCAAGCCTTTGAAGATTGCAAGAAGAGCCTTTGCAACGCAGCTCTGTTGGCTCACCCTGATACGCAAGCTAAGTTAGGACTGGTCACTGACGCCTCCGATACGGCGATAGGTGGAGCCCTGCAGCAGCGTAAGGAAGGAGCTTGGGAACCTCTAGCATTCTTCTCACGTAAGTTGAGCCCGTCACAAACTAAGTACTCACCATACGACCGTGAGCTCCTTGCGATCTATGAGAGCATCAAGTACTTTCGCCACATGCTAGAGGCGACCCATTTCACGATCCATACTGACCACAAGCCACTATGCTTCGCATTCCACGAGCGTAAAAGTAATTGTTCTCCACGTCAGTATAGACACCTCGACTTTATCTCGCAGTTCACCACCGACATTCAGCACATATCCGGCGCTAACAACGTTGTTGCCGATACTCTTTCACGCATCGATGAACTGCCGATACCCGTCGATCTCGAGGAAATGGCCAAGCTCCAAACCACAGACCCAGAGCTCGCAGCTCACCTAGAAGGCGAATCATCACTTCGCTTAATGAAGACGAGCGTAACTGGTAGCCGTACAGAACTGTACTGCGACGTCAGTACACCGGCCCCCAGACCCTTCGTCCCACAGCAACTACGTCAGCAGGTATTCAATTGTCTCCATTCATTGAGCCACCCAGGACCCAACGCTTCAGCCAAACTCGTTGCCCAACGCTTTGTCTGGCCGTTAATGCGCAAGAACTGCCGTGAGTGGGCTAAGGCATGTTTGAACTGTCAACGTTCAAAGGTAAGTAGACACGTCTCATCACCTTTAGGCACGCTGGACTTACCTTCTGCGCGTTTCAAACATGTCCATATAGACCTGATCGGCCCATTGCCCCCTGCTGGTGATTATCGGTACTGCCTCACAGCCGTCGATCGCTTCACGCGATGGCCGGAAGCTGTGCCACTTACCGATATCACCGCCGAAACTGTAGCCAAAGCGTTTGTCTCCTGTTGGGTATCTCGATACGGCTGTCCAACCAACGTCGTTACTGACCGTGGTGCACAATTTCAATCGGCACTTTTCCAGCAGTTGTCCAAGTCCATAGGATTTGACCACCGCCGGACCACCGCATATCACCCTCAGTGTAACGGCTTGGTGGAACGCTTTCACAGGCAATTGAAAGCAGCAATCACCTGCCACGCCAACTCCAACTGGGTTGAGAACCTACCTCTTGTTCTCCTCGGCATCAGGAATGCCTTCAAAGAAGACCTCCAGTCCTCATCAGCTGAACTAATGTTCGGTGAGCCGCTCCGCTTACCTGGCGAATTTTTTGGCCACGACGTAAACGGTTACACCACCGACATCACTGATTTTTCAGCCCGTATAAAATCTTTCGCCGAGAACATACGCCCAGTCCCAACTCAGCACCACACGAAAAATAAAATCTTCATATTTAAGGAACTCGCCACTTGCAGCCACGTATTTCTAAGGGAATACGCGCTCCGTGGCTCACTCCAACCGGCCTATACAGGCCCACACGAAGTCCTAAAAAGAGGTGCTAAGTACTTTAAAATTAGCGTCAAAAATAAAGACGTGACAGTAAGCATAGACCGCCTTAAGCCAGCCTACTTACTGTCCGACGACACACATGTATCATTACAAGACGCTCCATCACCTAAGCAATCATCTTCACACGATTCACTCACTCAACCCCACAATCATAACTCTCCAGCGACAAAAACCACTAGGTCTGGAAGGAAAGTTCACTTTCCTGACTTTTATCGCCCTTAACCAGGTCTCTGGAGGGGAGTGATGTGGGAACCACATAAATTACAAAAAATATTTATATTCATAATATTTATTACAACATAATAACAATATTAAACATATCTATTATACATATATAACACTAAACACTTACACTAAAATATTTATTTATAATATAAAGTACAGTTTATTTCAATATAATACCTAATACATTCATACATCACACTTGCAAAACATTATTCACATAAAAACACTAAAACATTAATAAAATTAATTACACAAGCAAACCCGCGCGATACTCGTAGTATGCGGCGAGCGTTGTATACCGATGCGCTATAGCTACGCGCGCGCACCGCGCACCACTCGGAAGTTCGTTCGACTCCCGCGCACTGCGAATGCTCGCCAGTCGAGAGAACATCGTCTGACGCATAACCCGTGCCCCTCGCCGCACCGCCGATGCCTACGCGCGCGTTCACGTAATTAGAAACTTAACGTTAAATTGTGCGCGTTCATCTTCTTGTGTTTTGTGCTATTGTACTGTGACTTCTACTGTGTAAATTCGTCTCTTTATGTACTCCTTCTTAATGTTCTGTGTTGTGTAAAATAAACAATATTAATAGTGATTTGGACTTGCTCACTTTAACTCCACACATACACAATTAACCGGAAGTGTCCCTAGCACTTCCATAGATGTACTATATTTAATTGATTTGATTCTACAATTTCTGATAAGCAAGAGTTATCCTCTATTGCCTGATCTACTAATTTAAATGATTGTTTGTTATTGGAACTGATTCCAATGGTTGAATATTCATGTCAATAATCTGCTCAATAATAGCAGATTTGGTAGCCAAGTTCTTGGCTGAATAGTCAAAATAATATGATAGCGACATTGCTATCTGTCGTTTGAAATAATTATAAACATAATAATTATCTCGCGTCAAATACACTTTGTTTTAAAATAATTATTCATGTCAAGTAGGTGGAATTTATTCACCTCATATAATGTCAATTTATGCAGTTGCAAATTAATTTTAGTTGAGGGACGTAAGGGAGCTTAACCAAGACCCAAAGCTCCAAGCCAACCTCACCTTCACGCGGTGCGTCCTGTTTCAACAGACGAGGCTCTGGCGACCGACCGATGGCGGGATAACCATCCAACAAAAGGCGCAGTAAAATGCTGAGCTGTGATGGGCAGCAGCGTCACACTTAAAAGATACTGCGCCTCTGCGCTCGCCAACCCGCCTGCCAAGCGTGGCGAGTACTGGCAAATACCCCCCTATATGGTAGGACACAAAAAAACCAGGCCCCCAGTCTCCGGCAGCCCCGCTATTCCTGATTCCGGTAGCGGTCACGGTAACGGCGGGGCAGGGGGTGCTAAGAATCCCCGGAGGCGATCTCGCTACCACCCCCAACGACAACTGGCCCTGGTAACTTATAACGCGTGCACACTGAGGACAGACGAGAAGTTGCTCGAGCTGGAGGAAGAATTGAGCAGGTTACACTGGGACATAGTGGGTTTATCAGAAGTCCGTAGAGAGGGTGAGGACACGATAACTCTGAAGTCTGGTAACCTGCTCTTCTACCGGGAGGGTGACCAAAAGTCCCAAGGTGGTGTTGGGTTTCTTGTCCACAGGTCCCTCGTAAACAACATCGTAACCATCGAGAGTGTGTCGAACAGGGTGATATACCTTATACTCAGAATAACCGAAAGGTATTCGCTGAAGGTCATACAGGTATATGCACCGACCTCGAACCACCCGGATGAAGAGGTGGAGGAAATGTATGAGGACGTAAGTAGAGCCATACACACTTCCAAAACCTATTTCACTGTTGTTATGGGGGACTTCAACGCAAAACTCGGCAAGCGAGGCGAGGATGAGTTGAAAGTGGGACCTTTTGGATATGGTCAAAGGAACGCCAGGGGAAATAGGCTGGCCGACTTTCTGGAGAAGGAGGGACTCTTTGCGATGAACTCTTTCTTCCAGAAGCCGCCTCAAAGGAAATGGACCTGGCTGAGTCCGGATGGCAAGACGAGAAATGAGATAGACTTCATCATGACCACCAAGAGACGGTTATTCAATGATGTCTCCGTGATCAACAGGGTAAAAACCGGTAGTGATCACCGTATGGTCCGAGGCATATTGAATATAAATGTCAAATTGGAAAGGTCCCGCTTGATGAAGTCCACGCTCCGACCTACTCGTGCCCATATCCAAAATCCCGAGAGCTTTCAACTCGAGTTGTCAAACCGCTTTGATTGCTTAGAGAATTGCGTATCAGTGGACGAAATAAACAACGGGTTTGTGAAAACTGTCCAAACGGTCGGATCTAAGTTTTTTAGACCTGGCCGTAAAAATAGACCTCAAAAACTCTCGGTCCACACTCTCGACCTTATGGCAGAACGTCGATCTATGGCACTGCAGACCTCCGTTAATGCTCAAACCTACAGGCAGCTTAATAGACGAATAATGAAATCTCTGCGACATGACATTCGTTCCTTTAACACGAATAGTGTTAAAGAAACAATAGAGCGAAACCAAGGCTCCAAAGTGTTTGCAAGGGACATGTCTATTGGGCAAAGCCTGTTGACGAAGCTTAAGACGGAGGACGGCAGTGTAGCGTCGACGAAAGCAGAGGTTTTGAGGGAGATCGAAAGGTTCTATGGGCAGTTGTACACCTCAGTAGCCAAACCCGTTGATAGCTCGACCGGAGACCCACGAGCTATCCTGACCCGACACTACACTGAAGACATCCCGGACATCAGCCTCTACGAGATTAGGATGGCCCTGAAACAGCTAAAAAACAACAAGGCACCTGGCGAGGACGGAATCACAGCAGAGCTCCTGAAAGCGGGTGGAACACCGGTACTTAAAGTCCTTCAGAGACTCTTTAATTCCGTTCTGCTAGAGGGCATCACGCCTGAGGCATGGAACAGGAGTGTGGTGGTGTTGTTTTTCAAAAAAGGAGACAAAACCTTATTGAAGAACTATAGACCCATCTCACTCCTGAGCCATGTCTACAAGCTGTTTTCAAGGGTTATCACGAATCGTCTCGCACGTAGGTTTGATGACTTCCAGCCTCCCGAACAAGCCGGTTTCCGAAAAGGCTATAGTACCATAGACCACATTCATACGCTAAGGCAAATTATACAGAAGTCCGAGGAGTATAATATGCCTCTATGTTTAGCTTTTGTGGACTATGAGAAGGCCTTTGATTCGATCGAAACTTGGGCGGTGCTTCGGTCTCTTCAGCGGTGTCACATAGACTATAGGTATATAGAGGTGTTAAAGTGTCTATATAACAACGCCACCATGTCGGTCCGAGTACAGGAACAGAATACGAGGGCGATTCCATTGCGAAGAGGTGTAAGACAGGGCGATGTTATATCTCCGAAACTGTTTACAGCGGCATTGGAAGACGCCTTCAAGCTCCTGGAATGGGAAGGATTCGGCATCTCCGTCAATGGCGAATACATAACACACCTTCGGTTTGCCGATGACATAGTCGTTGTGGCAAAGACGCTGGATGATCTAGGCACTATGCTCGAAGACCTCGACCGAGTATCCCAACAAGTGGGTCTTAAAATGAACATGGAGAAGACGAAAATTATGTCGAGTTCCCTTGTTGTACCCACTCCAGTATCCATTGGGAACTCAACTCTCGAAGTTGTCGACGAGTACGTCTACCTGGGACAAGTGATCCAATTGGGTAGGTCCAACTTCGAGAAAGAGGTCAATCGACGAATCCAACTCGGCTGGGCAGCGTTCGGGAAACTGCGCAAGAGCGTCTTCTCGTCTCAATTACCTCAGTGTCTGAAGACGAAAGTCTTCAATCAGTGTGTGTTACCAGTGATGACATACGGATCCGAAACGTGGTCTCTTACTATGGGCCTTATAATGAAGCTCAAAATTACACAACGAGCGATGGAGCGGGCTATGCTCGGTGTTTCTCTACGAGATCGAATCAGAAACGAAGAGATACGTAGAAGAACCAAGGTAACGGACATAGCCTTGAGAATCAGTAAGCTTAAGTGGCAGTGGGCAGGGCACATAGCGCGAAGAACTGATGGCCGTTGGGGCAGGAAAGTTCTAGATTGGAGACCCTTCGACCAAAGACGCAGCGTAGGACGTCCACCAACAAGATGGACAGACGACCTTAAAAAGATCGCAGGATCAAACTGGATGCAGACCGCTAGTGATCGGTCGCTGTGGAAAGCCGTGGGGGAGGCCTATGTTCAGCAGTGGACGTCCTTTGGCTGATTATGATGATGATGATGATGAAATTAATTTTATATCTTAAATCATTTTCTTCGTCTGGCAATCCACTACTGTAAGGTAATGTAAACAATATTGTTTTATTCACATTTAATTTTCTTAAACTGTCAAAGTATGTATTTAGGTTTTTCTTGTTCATATTACCTCTGTTTCCTATGAAAATAATTAAATCTGAATTTTCTTGAAACTCATAAGAAAGCACTTTCTGAACTATTTCTGAATATGATGCCCCTGGCATGCAATGGTTGATCACATTTTGTCCCATGTATTTTGATAATAAGTGACCCATGTTTTTCCCAATCTGATCACTAAACAAAACTATATTTTTAACAGACTTGCTAAGCGATCCACTGGGTTGAGAACAGGAAGGGTTGATATTACACTTAGTTCTAGTAATCTTATTGGTGAGTTGTGATGACTCATTTCCAGAGATATCAATGGAGTTTTTTAAAATCACATGTGAAGAGTTACATTCACAGGAAGCTATTATATTTGTCAAAGCCTGGATATGTTCACCACACTCCTATTTTGTACAATTATAAGTTTCAGTCATTATTGTAATGACTGCTTAAGTTCCCTAATTTGACATTCTAAACTCATAACATCTTTCTCATATTTGCCTACATTTTGTTCTAAAATTAAAGAATACATATCCAGTTCATCTCCAAGTTGTCTCCGCTCATTGATGTATTTTACTTTAGTGTGTAAGGATTTTTGTTATTTGATTAATTTATTAGTTTTTTTTTATGAAACGGTTTATTCTAACATATTTCTTAAACTTATTTTTGCTGCATTTAGTAATACCTTTAGAAGGTGTGTCATGAGTTAAATCTATTGTCAAAATTGGTTGATTACTAGGTGCAGCTGTCGTCAGGCTGGGCGCACTACCAACCAACTTATTAAATAGAAGGGTGGTTTGGCTGTTTATTTGGTCCTGTTTCTCCGTCTCTAGCTGGTTAATATAATCATGGGCATTACCAAGATCTTGTTCAAGAACAGATATGCGTTTCAGGTTCCGTTCATACTCCTCACAGCACTCACCGAACCCTTCTATCACCAATTTCAATTGGTCCCGTTCTTTAACAACCAAGTTATAGTTGGTGTGCAGCTCAGCCATCTCTTTTCTTAGTTTAGCGTTCCTATCAAACTCACCTAGCATTTCCCTTTCATTGTCATCTCTTTCCCTATGCAGTTTTTCGATCGACTCCTTGGCCGCCTGTAGTTCGCTCAAAGCCATCCTGAGCTTGGACTCCTCCTGGCGAGCGCAGGCCTTGCGAGTAAGCATATTTACGTCAAAATACAAAGGATCAAAACAAAAACGTAAACCAAAGTGCCGCTCGACCAACTCGAGGCTATTTATAGAATGTAAACAAAGTTATAACCTCAACGCGATGGAAACACAAAACCGTAGCTCAGTTAATTGTTAGATATTCATAAAAATAAGCTTATAAACGCGTGATATATTGAATACACACGGTTACAATGCTAGATCGGATGAAATAAAAGCGATGACAACGATTAACAATTTGAATTTTTGCTAAGTCATTGACCGGTTATCACTAGCGTAGCACTTAGCACTAAATACGTATTTAAAACACTGATTATCACAAACGCACACAGAATACGATTATCAAACGTTTTTCTTACGTTTTTGACCTATTAAACACTAAAAATTATTTTATGGGACAAAAGCCGATCAGGAGCCCTACCGCGCAAGTGTCGTCGACTTGAACTCGATTTCGACGTTCGAAACCGATGCCGATGCCGACGCTGTCGAATAATCCATACCGCGCAAATAATTTTCCGTCGATTTGTCGAGCGTCGAGAGCGAGAATGAATGGCAAAACGCCGTCGATTTGCGGTCCGTTTTATGCAGAACATTCAATTTATTACAAAAATGTTGTTGAAGTATTTTTACAATTTTGTTGGTAGAAAGGCACTCCAAGGAAAAAATATTCTGAGTTTACTTGATTCCATAAAGAAAGTCACTTAATTCCGTGGTGTTTAGTGTTTTTAGTCAATTTTTATTAAACGCGTGATACGGTAACGGAACGTTAAATTTATTATTCTATCATAATCTGTGTTTGTTGACATGACAGCCCAAGCGGTTATCATAATCTGTGGCTTGTGCATCTTTGTTTGTTTGTTGTTTGTTTTGTGATAAATAATTGAGGAAGTAAGTAAACATTGTTTTGCACTCTAGTACTTACTCAAAATTTGTTAGATCTAACAAATATTATCCCATAATAGTGAATTCATTCGTATGTATTTTGTAGATGCCAGCGGCAAGAAAAGTAAGTTTGCAGCACATCGAGCTCCTCGTGAGCTTCATGGAGGAGCACAGGGCCTTGGCTACGGGCCAGTCTCTTTGGACACGCCTCAGGCCAAGGCCGCTGTGAGGCAGCAATGGGAGTAGTTGGCGGCCACACTGAATGCGGTGATGGGGCATCGAAAAAGTAGCACTCAGTGGCGTGACGTAAGTGTGTGATAATTTACGAGTTGTAAAATCTGCGCTCTGTGACAGCGCGGTGCATTGGGTTGACCGCCTTAAAAATAGTATAGGTTCCGACATGAATAAGGGCACTGCAGGTTGTTTTCAGTACCGTTTTTATTTTTCCAGACTCTACGGAAATTCCGCAGCCGCGCTGGGCATGGGAGGCGGAGCAAAACCGCCTTGCCCTGGACCAGCGCAGGCTCGAGGCTGACGAGCGCAGGGTTGCGCTCTTAGAGCGAGCGGTGGCGCTATTTGGGCGCTCAGTCGCGTCCCAAAAGGATGCAGCCGCTACACTTCTAGAAATAATCAACAACATGCTACGTGACCGCTGACAGTAGATAAATTCAAAGGCCTTATGTTTTTATGTTTTTAAAAATTGTAAATTGTTAAACGGCCACTATAGGTAGTTATTTCTCAATCAATTTACTCAAACCATTAGTACCTAAACATATTTTTATCTTAGTTAGGCAGTGCTGCCGCTACACTTCTTCAAATCAAAGACTGCCTCTCCAACATGCAGGGCTACCTAGCTACCGCCCGCACTTTTGAACTTTTTAACCCAACAGCCTCAGGGAAATGTTTAAAAAAAAACTATTGATGATAATTTATATGTTTTAAATTATTGCAGGACAAAGTATGTATAATAATAATGTTTATAATTTCTGCAAAAGTTTACATACAATGGGTAAGTATTGAAATGAATTAAATAAAAAGAAGCGCAGTCACAGCGCTACTGTGTCAAGTCAGTGGCATCTATGGGTTTATTATGAAAATGTGTAGTTGAACGACCACAGTATGTTAATAACAGTTATTTCTCAATCAATACCTTTACTCAAAAAACCCCTTACCGTAAAGCAAAACTACCACAGTGTAGTAGCTTGATGTGCTGTCGTCCGTACCTAAAATGTTTTTCTTAATATAAAATATTGATTTTATTAAAAATGTTTTTCTATCAAACACTCCCAACTCCCAAAATTCCTTCTATATATACAGGATGTTTGGAAGATGATTGCACTCATCTTCCAAACAGCCTATAAAGGAGAGGTAACATAGATTATTCAGAATCATAATTTCTAAAAACCTGGGGATTTTTTTACCATTTTTATATTTATTGATATAAATTGATATATTATTGATTGATATATTAAACGATAAATTCCACAATTGGCTGTTAAAAATGGCAAACTTGAATGAAAATGAATTCTTTTTTTTTGTCATTAAAGTAATGTGAAAGTAATAGGAAGGAAGACACGTTAAGCTGTTGGTCCTGGCTGCATTTGCAGTCTTTAAAACGCTCCAATTCTCTACCAGACAACCATTGCGTGGGTAAGCTATGAAATTTTTCTCAAGATCTCATAGAGTATTAATTATTTTTACATTGGCTGCATTCCAGCAGAGTAATCGCCAAGTCATCGATCACCATAGAGTAATTTTTAACTATGTAAATTAATTTATTCAAATGTTCGATTTTATTACTTTCCATGACTAAAATGTACCCCATGGTGGTCGATGATAAGTAGCGATAATCTGCTGGAATGCACTCATTGTTACATAATTTGTTGTAAATGAAATGTCAAATGAAGTTTGGTTAACTAGCACTCTTTAAATGTAGTTTATTAAATACAAATATCCGCCCAATTAGATAACACCAATTACTGAGAAGAATGGGCAAGAAACTCAGCCGGGATTACTTTCATTTCAAAGACCATATAAGTCAACATAAATAACATATTTGAACTTAAGTATTTCAGGATAATAATTTACATTTTAAGGACCAAATAAGTCCATTTAAATAACAATTAAACTTAAGGATTTTAACTTAATTTTAATTATATTTTAAGGACCATATGAGTCCACTTAAATAACAATTATACTTAAGTATTTTAACTTAATTCTATTGGTGTCTTCGTTCTTGAGTCATGCTGTAAATAAATATAATTTTGTAATGAATTCTCGCTTTATTTTGGAGGTATGAGCTTCAGCATTTATAGTGAGTTCATTTAAAATATATAGATGTATACCAGCCGAATTCACGTCGCAATAAATTAGTGTCGGTTGCGCCACAACCTCTTCGCTATATGTTGCCTGTCAACGAAGCGTTCGTCTCCGTGAGGGTGGCCTGACGCACGTGGAGGCTGGCGTTCTTCATCTCGACCCAATGCCACACTATCGACCTCACAAGTTTATAAAATTGTGAAGCACAACACGTGCGTTCAAAATCTATGCTGCCTTTTGTGGTTTGTAGTGCAGCATTCTGTGCGCCAAGAGGCAGCTGAACCGGGACTTAAGCACACCAAAAGTGCGCTCGACGACATTCCGTGTGCGCACGTAGGCCGACGTATAATGCGCTTCCAGTGAATTCTGAGCCGACTCAGAACGGAGAATAGGAGTCATCATCCAGGGATGCTGAGCATAGCCAGAGTCACCTGCAATTGAATTGAATTGCTGTCATTCTCTTTTTATTATTTTTATTTATTATTGCACTAAAATGTGTACAATTGTTGGACTTAATGCTGAAAGCATTCTCTACCAGACAACCTTAGGGTCATGCAGAGAGATGTGTGTAGGAGTGTTGAATAAAAAGAAGAAAAAACACATTATTTCAACTCATTATACATAATATGTTACCTACATACTAATAAATGTTAACAGACATACATTTAAATAATAAATAGACATTCATTAGAATATTTTATTTAATAAATATACCTACTATAAAAACATAATATGTATTGTTTTAAACTTTCATGGTCAGTAACATGATATGGATAACTGTCTACGAGATGGCTACCATGTACCTTTTTATTTGTGAGTTTCCGATATTTTGGCACTGTTGCAAGTGCCATGATCATGGAGTAATGGTCATGCAGTCTTCGCATGGCCGGATTGACCGGGCACATGTTCCAAACATGAGAGTTGTGGCTTGCACCACCAAAAGATCAACATGCAAGATCTTGAGATCCACATCACAAATCTGAAAATATTTTAACACTTTTATTCTTACTGCTACAAGTCGTAAATTAATATGCCTAAAAAGAGACTAAGGAATAATTGAAACACTCTAAGTTTATCAACACCAATATGGTACAGACAGAATGGATTGAGTTCGCTGCTAGACATAAGGCTCTCCCACATTGGACAAAAAAATGTAAAATAAAGTATATATCTCACCGCAAGAACATTAAGGGAATGGTAGCTCTTTCTGTTATAGAATGCCTATTCATCATCACTTGGACTTATAATAGCCACATGGGTCCTATCTATAGGAATACAGGAAATCCCATCTTCTCATAAAATCTGAAAATAGCTTTGTATTAGGTATTTCAATATTTATTTATTGTAACTTCTTACCATTAATCCAATAGCATCAAAACTAAGTACCTCATTGCTACAGTGACTCGTTCCGTCTGGGTTCGAGGAAATTTTATATATTTCCTTAAAATGGCAGGAGTTTTGAGAGCCTTTGTTACATCATTCAAGCAATTGGATGTTTATTGTTGGCTCAGGTGAAGAAAGTCATTCTCCCCCACACTTCTTTGGTAACTACCAGTAGCATAAGCATTCAATGCAGTCAGTATCTGTAAACATAAATATATGTATGAGGTCAATCATTGGCCCTATGTCCGGAAGAATCATAGAATATGCCACATTTTGCAACCAATTGTCCACGTATACATACGTACCTTAATTTCGGGATTTATCCCGCTGGTCCTTTTATTTGTGGGCAAGTGTGGTACAATATCTTCACATAGCCTCACAAAATTTGCTTTTGATAAGCGAAACCGTCCGATGAAATCGTTGTCGTTGTAAAACACAAAGAAAACAACAACACAGCAAAAACGATTAAGTATTCAAATAAAAAGTTAAAGTGTTCTTTAATTACTCGCTAGAAAGCAGAATATTTCAAAAAAGCAGGCTATAATTGGAACAATCTAACTTTTTGCAAACAAAATAATCAAACCGACTACTCATGAGGTGCCGTATTGAAATGACACTTCAAACCATCGTTTCGTATTCGACGTCGGTTTCGATTTCTTTGCGCGGTAGCTATTTACTGTCAAATATAGCGTTTCATTCGTTCTTTCGCCCTATCTTATCTGTGCTTTCACCATCGACGTCGATTGTTAAACTGACAGCTCGGCTTGGGAAGTTGCGCGGTACGAATATGCCGTCGGCTGTCAAAAAGTAGTCGATACCGATGCCGACGACACTTGCGCGGTAGGCCTACAGGTGTTAGCGGTAATGTTGCCAGACGAAAAAAAAAACTGAATATAAGATAAGCTTCATTCCACTTAAAATCACACCTAAGTATGATAAATATTTTATTTGTTACTAAACATAATAAACAAGCCGTTTTTTATACTAGAGCACGCTTATATTTAAATAAAACATTTTTTTTTTATTTGTTAGGAGACTTTAAGTAAAACTTGAAAGCGTATTATTGCCCACAGTTAAACATATACGTTGCTTATAAAAAAAACGGCCAAGTGCGAGTCGGACTCGCGCACTGAGGGTTCCGTGCCAACTTTAACTGATATAGAGAATCCATTTACTTCTACTTAGTAAAATACCACAATATTTTGTTGACTGCAAATATAACTTTGTTTTTAATAGTGTTTGTATGAAGTACAAAGTTATATTTGCTCGTTCGATCCCGTCCGAACCAATTTTCGTTGAAAGTATTTATTAAGATCTACCTCATATATTTTTTTCAAAATTTACACTTGTTTGGTTTAGAAATCAGATGGGGGGGACGCCCATTTTACCACTTTGGAAGCGTCTAGCTATGAAACATTAAATAATAAATAACTTTATTTCTCTTTCAAGGTACAAATTATGCCTCTTAATACAACAGACAGATCTGTATCAAAAATGTACAAACTAAGAGGTATAAACGTTGGCAGCCGTACTAGTATAAACTGGGACACAGCTGCCAGCGCTCTCCACCATGAATATTATATAAAGTTAATGGAGACTTTAAAGAATTACATGAAAATAGATAGGTTACAAATAATTAAAGATACACATTGTGCCTTATTTGTGCGTGCGTGCGTGCGTGCGTGCGTGCGTGTGTGTGTGTGTGTGTGTGTGTGTGTGTGTGTGTGTGTGTGTGTCTGTGTGTTTTGTGAGAGAACATCTATCTAAAGGTATATATGCACACTTATAAGGTTATCATGTTAAGAATTTCTTCAGTTTCTTTGTATTTAAGACTTTTTAACCATGAAGATACTGTTTGTTTGCATTGATAATGTGTAAGTGAGACAATGCTATTCGTTCTATTTGCGACATTATATAAATGGCAACTGCATACATAGTACTGAGATACCGCAAAGGCAGTGTTGTGATGGTGAGTGGGACAGATTCGTTTATTATTGCGCTTGGGTATATGATTGTAATCAATTTCTTTGTGTTTCCGCAAGAAGACACTTAGAATAAATAGTTGTCTGACTGTAAGAACCGGGCATTCCTTGTAAAGAAGAGCGGTGTCATATCTCCTAGGTTTCCATAACATAACTTTTAAAATTGCCCTCTGAGAGCGTTCTAGAGGAAGCATTTTTGTAACCCCTACACCACCCCAGGTGACAATACAATATTGCAGTATACTCTGGGCGAGGGCGTAATAAACACACAACAAAATTTCACGGTCAGCTGAAACTCTTAAGTTTTTTGAATATGGGAATCAATTTTCTGATACGACCAACTAGGTTATCAATGTGCATACGCCAGTCTAAGAAAGAATCAATAGTTAGTCCCAGATATTTGATGTTTTGAGTTCGAGTGATCTCCTGGCAGGCACAGGTTTCAGGTCGATCACATGTGTGCGCTCTTAGTTTGAAGTCTGCAGATGGCTGTGTTAAAGCAGATTGTGAGAAAGTAACGTATTTGGTCTTAGAGATGTTTACGGTAAGTAAGTTTAGGTTTAGCCATTGCATTACTTCACAAATCGCCACTTCCGTACGATTTTGCACCTCATCCCAGTTTTTGCTATGTAAAATTAAGGCAGTGTCATCTGCATACGTGATTATTTTGCAGTGAGGGATAGTCAGTTTACACAAGCCGTTGATATATATAAGAAAAAGCGTAGGACCCAAGACACTTCCTTAAGGGACTCCAAATGTAAGATTTGCATCTGAACTAATGGCGTCACATATTTTAACCCGTTGGGTTCTGTTAGAGAGTTAACTACGAAACACATCGAAAGCATAACCACGAATCCCAATTGATTCCATTTTGTTGAGCAAGAGGGGCACAGAGACAGTGGCGAAAGCTTTGAATAAATCAAGAAAGACGCCAATGACTTTGGATTTTTTGTCAAGAAGTTTTGCTATTGTATCAGCCAGTTGAAGAGTGGCATCATCTGTAGATTTATTCCTTATAAAACCGAACTGATTTTCGGCAAGGATATTATTTTGAGCAAGAAAACTCAAAAGTCTAGAATTCAAAACTTTTTGCAAAATTTTAGAAATCACGGGCAATACAGATATAGGCCTATAATTTTCGACACAGTCTCTGCTGCCACTCTTATAAATAGGATGTACAAGAGCCCTCTTTAGAATGTTAGGAAATATACCAGTATTCAAGCACAAGTTACATAGTTGTGTAAGAGGGGGTATAGGAGCATTCTTAACAATTTTAATTACAAGGGTTGGAATACCGTCAAAGCCAGCAGCTGAGCTATTTTTCAAGCCGATTATAATATTTTCTATTTCATTATAGTCCGTATCATATAAAGCCATCGAGTTGAATTTGTCTTCACTATCGAGTTTAGTGCATGACGTATCCGTAAGATGATTGACAGTAATTTTATTAGCCAATATTGCTCCTATTCCTGCAAAATAATCATTAATCAGACTCACTGATTTAAGCGGGTTATTAGCGAGACTTAGTAATTCACCTGAAAGTGATGCAGATTTTTTGTAATTAGTAATTTTATTGATGCAGTTCCACATGCCTTTTGGATTGCATTTATTTTTCAGTAACTCAGACTTATCATATTCAGTTTTTAACCTTTTTAGTAAATTATTGCAAAAGTTGCGATAACTTGTGTATGTTAGCTGTAATATTCCATTTTTGGGATCACGTTTGGCTTTTTTATGCAATCGGTCGCGATTCCTAATACAACGAACAAGACCTGGGGTCAGCCAAGGCTCTGTAGGGCGATGACGATGTGGAATATTTATTGTTTTAGAATGAGATGCAATTGCACTTGTAATGGTATTAATAAAATCTTCAGCAGCAGTGTTAGCATCGGTTGCTTTGAGTATATGAGAAAAATCAGAGTTTGAAAGGGTTTTGGTAAATTCAGGATAATTTATTTTTATAATGCTTTTATTGATGAGGGTTTTTTCACTTTTAACGTCTAGGCATAGTAGCAATGGGGAATGGTCAGTTATCAGAGAGTCAAGAACAAATGCTATCGCAGATAGGTTAGTTCTGAGCATAACATGGTCAATGCAATTACCAAAGTGAGTGGGGATAACATGGGCCGCTAATAGACCATGATGTGTCATTACCTCTGAATAATTAGTGGCATTTTTGTCATTACAACCAGGTGAAATATTAATATTGATGTCACCGATCACAATCACTGACTTAGTTGAGTCCAACGACTCTAGACAGCTGTCTAGACTATTGCAGAAATTATCAATGTTGTTATACGACGGCGAGCGATAGACGGCAAAAATAGCATATTCATTACGACAATTTAGTTTTAGACAGGCCGCGTCGATGACTGGAGGTGTTGAAACGCCATGTCTTATATCAGATTGAACAAAGATGATAACCCCATCATTTTGGTTTATAAACCCGGATGAATATGAAGTAAAGTCAGTTAGGTTAGGAATCTCGACAGTTTTACTTAGCCAGCATTCGGTAAGAACAATAATATCACATTCAAAACCTAGTCGGTTTAATAAAATCACCAAAGCATCGAAATTACAGTTCACACTTTGTATGTTTACGTGTACGATTTTAAGAGATGTTTGGGTCTTATGACCCAAATAACCAGTAACACTTTCTGGACAACACACAATCGACTCAGATACTTCAACAGAATCAATATTATCAGCAATATTGTCAGAGAGTATCATTTATGTAAAAAAATAAATAAAAAAATAAATTAATGGCGCAATTACGAGTTTCTATGTAACCCAATAGTTTTAATGAACGCACTGCTGAAGAGTTCAAAAAAAGATAAGTAGTAGTGCATATATATGTCAGTGTGTAAGAAACTGTCGTTTGTAAAGTATTTTTGAGTGTGTGTAAATTTATGAAGTGGCAGTGTAAAATAATAATTCTAGTATTGATACAAATGTGACCTAAGCAATTCATAACGTTAAACATGTAGTTGTAAATTATTAATAGTTGCAAAGATACAGCAAGTCATTTATCAGAACTAAAAAGTAGTGAATTAAGTTGAGTCTGAGAGTCGATGCGATGAGACGGAGCACCCTCGCTTTTGCGAAGAAATACCTTTTCATGAGCAGTCCAACAGAATGCGTAATCATTATTCTTGCTGAACTCCCGAGCATGGTAATATAATTTTCTAGCACCTTGAGTTAAACACTCCACAAAGAATATTGGTTTAGGCTGGCCATCGATATTGATATGTCCAGTATTCAGTTTATTGTTTTTGTTTACTTTGTTATGTGCTTTCACTGATGTAAGAATTTTCTCTTTCGTTAAAACTGACGTAAAGTCAACAATAACTGGCCCACTTTGTCCATTCACACCTTTCTGACTATTCAACCGGAACACATCTCGAATTTCGCTATTAGCAACATTCACATTTACGGCCTGGCCTACTTTTTTCACCAAATCTAAGAGAACATCTTTGGTTTCTTTCTTCTGAACAGGAATATTTCGGATTTCGATGCTTGACTGCTTTTGCATTCATTCTAGGTTTTCAACTCTAATTTCCAAAGTTTGTATGTAGGCCAAGTGGGTCTTTCTATCTGTTTCTATCTGCACAAGTTTCTCTTTTAACTCGTCATACTGTGTTGACATAAAATCCACAGCTTTCATAATGTCATTATTTTGTTTTTGTATATCATTAATACTCGTTTGTAATGTGTTTTGCTGGTTCCTGAAGGCATTCATAGAGTTTTTAAGCTCGGTTATGACAGCAGTAATTTCAACATCATGGTGCCGCTTGCGGGGCCGATCCCTGATGGAAACATTTGACGCTTCCTCATTTTCTGTATCGGTGACTGGAGCCGAACTAGGATAAATGTCCGAATCAGCGCTGTGACGTGCGGTAGCAGGTGGAGTTCTTTTAAGTGGCATTTTCTGTCGATGCACACCAGGGGAGCAGAGATCAACAAGATAAGGCAGTGGGATTACCGGCAAGTGTCGTAGGCACGTAGTGCGTAGCAGCGTCGTAGCAAGTGGGCGGAGTCTAGCTAAAACACTTGTACCAGGCGCGCAGTGAGCGAGCGCGCCGTAGCTCGTAGCACACCCGTTCTCGTAGCACTTCGTAGACGTTAGTAAGCGCGTTAATCTTCAAGGTCTATGCGCCCCTAGTAGCACGCACGAATAAATCAGATTTTGTTATATTTTAAAATGAAATAATATAAACTGAAGCAACGAAAAACACGTCTGTCCACAAACGCGAGCAGGGGGGAAGAGGACATTAGACTTTAAAAGAAATGGTTTAAGGAACCTTTATGTTATTTTAAAAGACCTATCCATAGACATCCCACAGGCATAGGATTGACAAAACATTTTTTTTGGATTTAGTTTCATGTATGAGCCCCCCCTTGACTGACATTATTTTTTATTTTTTGTATGAGAATCGGTAAGCGGTTAACAAAATACATCTTCCTACCAAATTTCAATTGTGTAATGCTTATAGTTGGCTGTGATGTACGGACGGACAGACAGACAGACTTGACGAAACTATAAGGGTTCCGTTTTTTGCCAATCGGGTACGGAACCCTAAAAAAGGAAAATAAATAAAAGAACATGAGTGTTTTATTACAAATGGAAATATTTTATAACATTTATTGAAATAAAAGACTACGGATTTATTTCGCGAACATTTTATTAGAATAGGAATCTGCTGCTACTCACCAGCATGGGATCTTGCAGTAAGCTCTTTCTGCGTGAATAGATACGTCAATTAATATTAATGGGTGATGGTAGTTTTATTTTCTTTACCATGTAGCGACAAATAACACCTTAGTCTCAACCTGTAACCACAGATGCTGTAAAGCATTCGAATAGTCAGGCGTATAGTTATAATTTATTCAATGAGTAGTATTCGCGGCAACTTCAGAACAAATTATTAAAACATTTGTTTAAAAAATCTTTAATTACATTTTTTTATTATTTTCAAATGAAGCAATATTTTAAGCGTGTACTCCCTAGCCACAAGTAGCTTACTAGTTCGAGTACTACGCTCTGAAACTAAGTATACCTCTACATCAAAATGGCGTAATACTCGTAGTGCTTAGCCGGTTTTTATGACGTCGCGGGCGGCCGGGATTGCCGTGCATAATTGATGAGTGAAACATCCCGTGCTGAGATTAATGATGGCTGCAAGTGGAAGGGCCAAAGGGAATATGTAGTTTGGGAGATGATATAAGTGTGTTCGTGTGTATTTACCTGATGACTTCTGTGGCTTTTCGTAAAGATTTTACGAACCACAAATATAAAGCATTAAACAAGCAATCTACAAAACAAATATACAAAAGTTAATGAGTAAATCATGTAGAGTACCTACATGATTTACTCATTTTATTAAGTCAATACTGATAATATAAACACAAATCTTACTTGTTAATAGCAACTGAGTCCGACAACGAACCCCGTGTCTTACGCTGTCCGGGCGCATGCCTGCCATATGCCTAGCGTAAGACACAGGGTTCGATACCTTGTCTGATATTTTTTTTACAATTTCAATATTAAGTATTAAGTTGATATATTGATGTTAAGTTTCTATAGAGCCAAAACACTATTACAACAAATAATAATTTTATAGTATTATAAAGATTATTTATATTATAAAGTTTGTTTGTTTGTTTTAACGCTCGTATCTTAGGAAATACTGGACCGATTCAAATTTTGATGTTGGATAGCTTATTTATCAGAGGAGGTTTTAAGCTTTAAACATTACCGCTGCGACGGGAGGGGAGGGCGTAAACACCACTAGTGGTTTTAAACATTTTGTTTTAGAGGTTCCTATTAGGAATTTAACTAATATCATGAAAAAACGTTAAACTGGTACAAATTTGCAATTTAAAATTGATCTCATCGTTAGCGCCTTTTCAACTGAAAATGCTCTCCTAAAAACCCTATTTACTGGATTATCCGCTTTCTATTTCAAAAGTGCATTAGCAGTTGGAAGTTGGGCGAATTAGTGAGTCCTTGGGCAAATCTCGTCGATGATCGATAGTATTAGGATCGTACGGGAGTCAACCCACCCACAGCGTAGGACATCATAAAAATATAATTAGCTTGTTACCAAGAAATGATGTTGACAGTTACCTCAACAATGAGTCGTTCCCACACTCCGTGGTTCGGGTTGCGATCAACCCATGGACTTCTACGAAAGAATATCCAACAAACAATAGCAAGGCGTTGGCCACCAAGTAGTATAAAAGCTGGCTGCGTCCAGTAAACGAAGACATATCTACTCCACAACTTCACAATATCACACAAGTCGCGCGACTTGTGCTTAGTTTTTAGAATCATTTGTAATTAAATATTTAACTTGTAATAAAAAGTATTTTTTTTAACTGGAACCGAATCCAACTATCTTGATTGGCGCCCAACGGTGGGCCTTTAATAGTTCGCGAAATCTCTGAGTTCTAGAGTATCGGCATAATTGCCGTATTCGTACCCATATTCGCTCAAGATCTTCGTTCTGACTCTCAAGTCACTCAGAACACAAGGGTTCCAACAAATACAAATACATCAAAATAATGGTTCGTCGTTCCGGCCTCATCATCGTGCTGCAAACGCTGTGAGTACCTAATACGCATTCTCCTTTTGTTTCCAAAATTCCTCTCCTCAAGCCAGCGACTTTTGTATATAAATATAAGTGTGATAATAATAATTGTGTGAGTAGTATATCCGACCCTCATCCTACGATGGAGGGATATAACCAAGTGCCATCTGTAGCACCTGTCACTAGTTCAAACCCTGGGCAGGCCATTCAGCCTAATATAGATCCTAGCGTTTTAATTAAGTTCGTCCCATCATATAATGGAGACGCTTTTACAATTTATAATTATTTAAATAGTGCAAAGCAAAATTTACAAGTTGCAGGCGGAAGCACCCCGCAAAATGTTATGTTATTGTTAGGAAAATTAGACGGTAAAGCCGCCTTAATTGTGTCAATGATAGCACATAATTTTGACTGGAATATAATTGAAAGTAGTTTAAAACAAGAATGTGGAGACAACAGAGAATTTAATACTTTGTTAGTAGAGTTAGGTAATGTAAAAAAAAAAGGTAGTTATAGAGACTTAATTTTTGAATTAAAACAAAAATTATTTTTTATCAAAAGTAAACTCATAGATAAGTATCATGGAAATAATAGTATTTTAGTCGATGAGATAATGGAGCCTTATATAAATACAGCTCAAAATACTTTACGAAATAGTTTACCATATCATGACCAAATTTATGTTTCCAACTGTACATTTAATGAAACTGTTATCAAAATATCGCAATTAGAAGCCGAAGGTAGATTCGAACATATTAAGCAAAAGTTTTCCAATGTTTTACCACCTCCACGTATTGTAAATCAAATATTTCCGCGCCATAACACCGGCCCGCAACACGGATACCAGACACAATATCCCATTAAACCAAACAATGGCTCATATCATAAACGGCATCCATGGCAGGCTAACCCAAACAATCCATTTAATCAACCGCAACACAAGTTCTTCGAAACAAAATATCGTCAACAAAGCCAAAGTCAAGATCCGCGTCAGTCCTATCCGCAAGACGTTAGCATGAGGACCGTTCCTCAGACTAAACCCGGACAAATAAATTTAGGTAAAGGTTTTGTAGCCGATGAAGTGTTTTATCATGACGATCACGAAAATAGTGTTTTACAAAATGAATATAATCAGGCTGAGTACGGTGAGTGTTCAAGTGAACCGTATTACCAAAGTGAAGTGTGTGATAACGATTTTAGTGAAAATGCACAAGTGCAAAATTTTTACCAAGCCCCCCAAACCGACCAGAACACATAGAGTTTAATTATGTTAAATCTTATTTGCCTTATTTTGAAACCGAAAATCCTAAATTAAAAATATTAATCGACACAGGAAGTCAACGTTCTTTCATAACAAATAAAATTCAACAAAAATATTTTGCTGACTGTTATAAACCCGAATATTTTAATGTTAAAACTTCTCATGGGTCGACATCTCATAACGGAGTTATTGAAACTCCTTATTGGAAGAAATATTTTGGTAATGGAGATACTTTAATGAAATTTTACATTTATAACTTTAGTGATAAATATGATATTTTAATGGGAACTGATATGATAGAACAAATTAGTGCAAAAATTGATTTAAAAGATAGAAAACTGATCATGCCAGAACATGAGTTGCTAATTTTTCATATGACTGAAGATAATAACTGCAACATTTCAGATCTATGCGATACCTATAGCGATTTGTTTACTGAAGATGTAACAAATAGTGCCACAACTAAAATCACTCATCATATTAGTTTAATAAATAGTGAACCGATTTATCAGAGACCTTATAGGTTACCTCAGACTCAACAAGAAGAGATTAGGAAACAAATCGAAAAATTATTAGCTGAAAATATTATCAGACCTTCTGAGTCCCCTTGGGCTTCACCAGTGCACATTATTCCAAAAAAAATAGATCAATCGGGAGTGCAAAAGTGGCGAATGGTAATGGACTATCGACGTTTGAACGAGAAGACAAAATCCGATAAGTTTCCACTACCCAACATCGAAGAGATATTCTCAAAATTACAAGGTAATAAATATTTTACTACTTTAGATTTAACTTCTGGTTATCATCAAATTTTAATGAGTAGCGACTCGATAGAAAAGACTGCGTTCAGTACACCCAACGGCCATTATGAATTTTTGCGTATGCCGTTTGGCTTAAAAAACGCACCGGCCACATTTCAACGAATGATAAATAGTGTTCTAAAAAACGAGATTAATAATAATATTTGGTTATGTTACTTAGATGATATAATTGTGTACTCTAAAACTAAACAAGATCATATAAATAGGCTACAACAAGTTTTTGAAGCACTAAGACGAGCGAATCTCAAAGTAAATAAAAATAAATGCGTATTCATGACGGAAGAAATTGAATTTTTGGGCCATGTTCTTGATAAAAATGGTCTTAAGCCTAATCAAAAGAAAATAGAAGCTATTAAGAAGTTTCCGATACCAAAAACTTTAAAAGAAATAAGATCATTTTTGGGTTTGATTGGTTATTACCGCAAATTTGTCCCAAATTTAAGTAAAATTATAAAACCGCTCACAGAAGCTACAAAAAAAGATGCAGTAATAAATATTAATGATAAGAAATATATTGAAGCCATAGAAACTTGCAAAGCTTTATTGAGTAATGCCCCAATTTTAGCTTTTCCAAATTTTAATAACACATTTGTGATTACAACAGACGCTTCTGACATAGCCTTAGGTGCAGTTTTATCTCAAAATAATCATCCAATTGCTTATGCTTCACGCACACTAAGTAGTACCGAACAAAATTATAATACCACTGAAAAAGAGTTGCTAGGTATTCTATGGGCTGTAGGACAATTTAGACCCTATGTTTACGGTCGAAAATTTATTTTACGTACAGACCATAAAGCGTTAATATGGCTTTCTAAATTAAAAGAACCAAACCAACGATTAACTAGATGGAAATTAAAGTTACAAGATTATGATTATACAATAGAACATGTTGAAGGTAAGGATAATCATGTTGCAGATGCTCTTAGTAGAATAGAAATATTTAATACAGAAACTTCAAATAGTTCCAATTCATTAAAAACAAATTTAAATAATTCTTTAGAAGCAAATTTGGAGGATGACTTAGCCTTAACGAATAGTTCTATAAGTAGTCAAAATTCACATCCTAATATAGATACCCAAACAGTGCACTCAAATCAGGACGACAGTGATGTAGGTATTCCTATTATGAATACTTATCCACCAAAACGATTGAGGCGAGTTATTTTTGAGATGGCTCCTTATAAAAAGGCTGTTAGAGAAAATAACATTTGGTATTTTTATGTGTCCCCTAATAACATGGAAGAAACTATTAAAGAATTCATGTTAGAATATTTATCAAATAAAAAGTATGCTTTCATAGTACCCAATGAAGAACTATTTTTAATAATAACGGAAGTTTATAGGAAATATTTTGATCACACCTCTTTTAAACCAGTTAGGTATACTAAATCATTAATAGAAATCAATGAAAAACAAGAACAATTAGAATTAATTAAAAACTATCATTTACAGGATAATAGACATGCAGGAATAGAAAGTTTATATAAACAATTGCGTGAAAAATATTATTGGGAAAACATGCGAAAACAAATAAAAAAGTTTGTTCTTCAATGTGCACATTGTAAAAAAGAAAAATATAATAGACATCCTTATACGACACAATACAAAGAAACTGAGACACCACAGAAGCCTATGGAAATTTGGCACATAGACTTCATGTCCTTAGAGAAACAGTGGTACCTTACTATTATCGATAAGTTTTCGAAATATACAATAATAAAACCTACAGAGAAGTCAAAGGTTTATGAAACTTTGTCTGAAATATTTGCAATGATAGGAGCACCTAGTAAAATAATACATGATGGTGAGCAGTCATTATGTAGTGAAATATTGAACGAGTTATTTCAAACCTATAACATTATTAATCATACGACAAGTCCCCAACATCATAAATCTAATTCTGATGTAGAAAGACTTCATAGTACTATTCAAGAACTTTACAGATTACAACGCGATTCTGATCTCGACAGAAATCAAAAGATATATTACATAACTCATGCATATAATAATACAATGCACAGTTCAATATATATGACGCCGTTTGAAGTACATTTTGGACGTCAACCTAAATTACGGGATTATGATAATTTAAGAGTAGTTATTCAAAATTATACAGTTCAACAAAAAGAATTTGCAAATAATTTAATTAAAAATATTGCAGAAAGATTAAAGGAACAAAAAGATAAAAGAAATGAGTGGCTTAACAAAAAAATAAGACCACCTCAAGATTTTAAAATAGGAGACGTAACCTTTTTGAAAAATAGTATGGCTGAAAGACATAAAACCAAGCCTAGATACTTAGGTCCATTTACAATAGTTAGTAAAGAACCAAATAATAGATATAAACTTAGCAACGGAAGGATCTATCATATAGAAGAGTTAATTGTTACAGAACCATCGGCATCCTCAGTTACAAGTTCAGACAGTTAAAAGTAAACGAGCATGTAATATTAGTTGAACTAGAGGCTACTCGTATCATCGAAGGAAGATGGACGGTCATACATCAATTAGACATAAAGCCAATTGTATTGTATAAAGATATTTTAACTAAGGCAATTGAATCAGCAATGTCACAAAGTAGTAAATTAGAAGATGTTAAAGTTATTTATGATAGGATAAATATTATAATGGATCATATTATAGAAATATGTAATCATCTTATTGTTCAATCTAAGTCTAGAAGATCTAAGAGAGGCCTTATTAATGGTTTAGGATCGATTATTAAGTTCATTACAGGAAATTTAGATCAAAAAGATTTGGATAAAATACAAAATGATTTAGAAACTGTAAAAGTAGCTTATAATAAACAAATATCATTAACTGATACTACTTTAGAAGTATATAATAAACAAATTAAAAAGATTTCAGACATTCAATCTGTATTAGATAAGCATTATGTATCTTTGACTAATACTAAAATACAACAAAAAGTTGCATTAGGACTATTATTTCAGGCTCAAACATTATATGATGTAGCTGAAAGGTTAACTATGGCTTTAACATTTGCTGAGCATCATATGTATCATTATAGTATAATTCAGTCACATGTTTTAGAAAAGACATTAAGCGAAATTCCTGTGAATGTAATGATTTCAAATAACATCAATGATATAGAGCCTTTTATTAGAACAAACAGTAGAATTATAAATCATATTGTGTATTTTACATTAGAGATTCCCTTAGTTAAGACTGATGTTTATAAGACTAGAAAAATTGTTCCTATAATCCAAAATAACCCTATATGTTCCCTTCCTGTAATGCGTAAGGTAACTCTAGCGTACACCGAGTTAGAAGCATACGAAGTCGACGATTGCATCGAGTTTGGAAACCTAATTTGTAAAGGAAGTGTTCTACAAATTAATTCTTGTGAAACAGACGTGTTATTTCAAAAGGAACTAAATCAGTGTAAATTGGTCCCAGTGAAGTGTCCCAGAGAGTTCATTCAAGAAATAACGCCAAAAGCCATTTTTATTTATACTAATAAAACCAAAGAAATTAACATAAAGTGTGAGAAACATGAAGAAACTCTGTGGATTAAAGGAGCTTATTTATTAGATGGAGAAAATTGTGATCTGAGCATATCAGGAATAAAAAGATTTTCAACGAAGGAATCAAACGCTAAAATTATAATAGCAGATATGAAATTCAATAAAACAGAGAAAGTTCCAGATATTGAATTAACCTATGATGCTGAAAAAATAGAAATGAAACTTCATCAAATACAACAAATCGAAGATTTAGAAATAGAAGAGATGCACAACTACATACAATATGCTAGCATCATGAGCATTATTATTATTATGCTGACTTATATTGCAGTACAATTTTTCAGATCCAAGGTTCGTTCAGACATACCCCGGACTTCAAAATTGGAGAGGGAGAGTCAACCCACCCACAGCGTAGGACATCATAAAAATATAATTAGCTTGTTACCAAGAAATGATGTTGACAGTTACCTCAACAATGAGTCGTTCCCACACTCCGTGGTTCAGGTTGCGATCAACCCATGGACTTCTACGAAAGAATATCCAACAAACAATAGCAAGGCGTTGGCCACCAAGTAGTATAAAAGCTGGCTGCGTCCAGTAAACGAAGACATATCTACTCCACAACTTCACAATATCACACAAGTCGCGCGACTTGTGCTTAGTTTTTAGAATCATTTGTAATTAAATATTTAACTTGTAATAAAAAGTATTTTTTTAACTGGAACCGAATCCAACTATCTTGATTCGGGCACAATGCGCCTTTTTGTTGCCAAGGGATTACCCCACTTCCACGGGACACGGACCTTTGAAAGTAAAAACGCCTGAGAGATGAGCATATTAAGTTCGTTTTGTGGAGGTGCCGGGAATAATGTGTAAAGCGGTGAGTATATTAATAATTATAGTGCGAACGGGTATGGCGGTACTGAAACTGATATTTGAGTCTTAGTAAATGGTACTATGTTTTATATTTACATATACAAATTACCATTATTATACAAATGCACGGTTTAGCCAGCGTTTGCATTTTAAGCATAAAAAAAGTTTCCTGTAATTAAATCCATTGAGTAATTTCTAAAGATTTGAGCATATATACATAAAGACAGCAGGAAGCGACTTTGTTTTATAGTATGTAGTGATTTTAACTCAGGGTAGGAAATAATCACAAGTTTTGTTTTACTATTTCATCTGCTTATTCACCAAGAGTGTGTATAACATTTCAAAGCTTAAATTTTGTCTTTAAACACTTATTAGGGGTAAAACCTTCTCTAGAGGCTCCATCGTCGACTCTGTCTAAGACCAATGAGGTCTAGGCTAGGAAGCCGAAGTTGCCCCGGTACATTTGTCACCATCGGTGAAGTCTACAAACGTCTAGGAACTGCATTTGCACTTGTAAAATTCTTGGATGAACACAAGGAAGAATCTTGAAAGAGGCACGAATGACCGAAGCAGAGGTAGAAACTTGACTGTACTTAATATATGATCTTTAAACAGTTAAATAGGTTCAATCAGATACAAAAGAATAAAACATTTGGCAAGATACATTTTGCAATTCGAGTAAACTTACGTCTAGGCTTTAACAAAACAAACTTTTTCAATAAAAGAGCCAATTCCAATAACAAAGAAAGCAATGCTGAGGAAAAAAGTTTTATGATATATACAACAACCTTTACAATCAAAATAAATAAATATTGTCTTAATTAAGAACGATTGTGATATGATTTCACCAATCAAAGTCGACTAAATACGATCAGCATGATGTGAATTGTTTCTTTTCAATTAATAGAAAGACAGTTAAATTCAAAGAAAATAAACTGTTTGTCAAACCTATGCGTGGTGTATATATGGATAGGTCTTTAAAAATTACATCTATTTTTAACCGACTTCAAAAAAGGAGGAGGTTATCAATTCGACTGTATGTTTTTTTTTTTTTTTGTATGTTTGTTACCTCATATCTCAGTCGTTTGTCGACCGAATCGAAAAAATTTTTCGCCTACTTAGAGGGTGTACCTTCTAGTTGGTCCCATTTTTTTCATTTTGGGATCTGATGATGGGATCTTGGTGTAATCGAGGGAAACCCTCTAATTTTAAAGGCACGTATAGTGTTTCTTTACTAGAATCTTTATATTGACGTGTTGTTACGTCTGATAGTCAACATCTTGTGGGGCTGAGCTGATGGTGGAACTCCTTAACGCTTAGGAGTTCAGTAATTATAATGAAATAACTTATAATAGGTAATTTGTAGCTTCTTAAAAAATAGAATCATAAGGTGCAACTCCCCCCCCCCCCCCCTCTTATATAATCACTAAAAATGAAGAAATAAAATAAACTTTAAAAAAAAGTAAAAACCGACTTCAAAACCGAAATGCACTAAAAAGTCTTAAATAAACTCTTCACCATTGAAAGGAAAGGAATCCGTTTTAGGCAAACAATTTCTTTTTGGAGTCGGTGCCATCACTTTGACCATCAAGCATCAACTATCACAGCACCGACTCCAAAAAGAAATTGTTTGCCTAAAACGGATTCCTTTCCTTTCAATGGTGAAGAGTTTATTTAAGACTTTTTAGTGCATTTTGTTCCTAGAACCATTATCTCCAAAAGTTTAAAGATTGAGCGATAGAAGCTTCCAAAGTGGAAAAATTGGCGTCCCTCCCCCCCTCTCTAACCTTTAAATTATGTGAGTATAAATTCAAAAAAATCAATGCAGATCATTACAAACGCTTTTAACGAAATTGGTTTGAATGAGATCGAACTGGTAGCTTTTCATATATAGCACATTTTCAACAACCGCAGACTTAGTTGTTCTTTTTACAAACACTTTAAAAACCAAATCATATTTTCTGTCACTAAAATATTGTGATATATTTGCTAAATGGCAGTAAGTGGATCCCTTATTCAGTCAAAGTTGTCACGGAACCCTCAGGGTGCGAGTCCGACTCACACTTGGCCGGTTTTTACAACAGAATTTTGTTACATTTGATAAGTTAATAGCGCAACCACTTCCATACAAATAAAACTCAATAGAAACCGTGTTTCCGCAAACTGATTTACTCTGACCGCATTCAAACGAGAGGATAATGTTAATTTAATATTAAATAAACCTCAATCTCCTTGTTCTAAGCTTTTAATATTTTGGATATCCCGAGAAATGGGGTTTTCCGGTTATAAAATACAATGAATTTTCTCGAATAAAACCTCTCAAAAGTGGGCCATTTTCCGGAAAGCTTGGCAGTCCTACCTTCACGTAATCCAGAGGATGAAGGGGTGGGAATTACCAAAAGGCTGGTTCACTTCCAGGAAGAGTCTCGTGGATTGCAAAAAATATATAATTAGATGCTGTAAGCAGCTTTTGCAGGCTTTCGATTTGTAGAGTGGCTTAATTTTTCCATGATGTAATTAATCTGATGCTAGTGGAAAGACAAAAGTTGTTTAGACAGTAGTTATAAAGTCGCGTAATCAATTTGTCATCGTCACGTATGCGTTACTTACTGTAAAATAAATCCTAGGTCGGTAACTTTTAGTGAATAAAGTAAGAACGTTATTAAAAATCCTTATTTTGTGACATACAACAACAACCTCGACATTTTCCGAACTCGAAATTATCCTGTTTTTATTGTGTTCACAAAACAACGCGAATGTCAACAAGTAATTTGCGTATCGGATCTTACAGTTAACTCAGTAATACCTACGACCGCCTCTGAAAACAGGCACACTTGAAAATAAAAATGCGAAGCATTAATAAATGTGCTTTTAATTTGCAGTACGAATGGAGGCGGAGGTCTCATTGGCGCCCATCGTTGCCAACCGGGGATATTGAACCGGAGCCGATACCTTTCAATACCTATTTATACCTACAAGTATCTACACTGAATATGAAGCCAAGTGCACATAGATCTGAGGACTAGTAAGTCTTACCTGCCGAATCGGTTACATTCGGCAGGTAAGACTTACTGGTATATACATATTCTTAGGTAAATAAATGAAATCGGAAAACAAAGTTGTTACTGTATAAGTAAAAGTTATTACTTTATAATAACTTCCAAACCAGCGTCACTAATTTATGCAGGTTTGGGATTTGAAACTACAAAACTTCGTGTCTAACTGCTAATACTTACATGTATTCAAGCCTTAATTATAAAAGCAAAAGCCATAAAAACTCGGAGGTTACTAGAGGCTCTCAAACTAGGCTATGCCTGTACGAGTATCTTGAGAGACCAGTTACAATTCATAAGCTAAGGTAATTGGCACTTTGTGTATATATGTGTGTGGTATGGTGAGTGTATGTGTTTGTGTATGCATGAGTGTATATAAGCCTGTATGTATGTGTGACAGAGAGAAGGAGAATAAGTGTGTAAGGTTAGCTATTGCAGATCAGAGATTCAGTTTGTGTGTAATCAAGAGAACAGAGTAACCGTACAACGCGTTGTTAGTTCAATAGTAATCGCCTGCGCCGTGCGATTAGCATTCAGCGGCACCATTGTGCAGCGCTGTAAGCGGACATTCCGCAGCTTTTTAATTAAGCGCTCGACTCGTGCTTCCGCCTCATCGGCTCCTGACTTCCGCTCCCGGCGAAGCTTTTTCGAGTCTGACCTGACAGCCGTCACGCTTACTTATTTAAGTAGAGATGCTTATTTTTTCTGACGTGAGGGGTGAATTAATAAAGTATTTTCATTTGCATCAGGTAAATAAGATTGATCAATGTCAACAATAATTTATGTTGCGAAATAAAGATAGCTGTCTTAATATATCAAACATTTTAACAATCTTCTGAATGAGTTAACCCTGATAGTACGGAAAAATATGCCTCGGAAACATAAGGTACTATGTACAAATAGGAACAAAACTTGTTTGTTAAAAAAACATTATCTCAATATATGCTTAAATTTAATTAAAAACCTATCAATGTTTCAGGTACATAGAAAAGTATATTGTTTTACTAATTTGCAATTGAAATTAATGTGAACTGATAAATTTTAAGCAGTAGCTTAAAATTATAAAAAAAAGGACATGTACTTATATCAAGTATGATATAAGTACATGTCTTTTTTTATAACTAAGGTGTTTTTTTATAAAGGCTTTATTTGGTTAATATCAATAATTTTGATAAAAACAAAACACGTTCGTGCCCCTATTGTATTTCCAATATTCAAGGATTTTCCTGTAAGAGAGCTCAGTGAAAGGATTCGAACAATACGACACAACAACCCGACAGCCGTCCCATCGCAGGTAATACGTCTCCGGCGCAGCTGATTAACTGCCAGCTCTGGTTACCGCCCGCCCTGCGACTCCGCCCGCCCTACAAAGCCGCCCCGGGAGTTTTGTTTCGTACGTGGAACGACACGATTTAGGATTCTGAATAGAAACGGAGCACATTACTTTTCTCGTCACTCGAACGGATTTCGTCTCGATTTCAATTTGGCTAAAAAAATGTTACATTTAAAAGTGCTGTTACTGGTAGCCATCTTTAAAAAATAACAACTTATAGTACAAATTCCCCTTGTTGCTTTTTGTTGATTGTATATACTATTGTATACACAATCGATCAATTGATGATACATTTACCATATTTACCGTTGGATACGATCCACAAAAGCAATGTTGCCTAATTATTTATGTATATTATGATTTTGCATTAAAAATCCAAGAATTGTAACGGGCTCTATGAGAATAGTTTGTATATAACTACATTAACGTCGCTGCAGTGCCTAGTAGATATTAGGTACTAATTCTACTTGATATGTTTTATCAAAAAGAATTAGTACATGATAACCAAACTTTTTTAATGATTTAAAAAAAAACAGGTTATGAATTCGACCTTTAGGTTTTTTTTCTGTTTGTTGACTTCTTTTTTTTGTCGTCTTTTTTCTGTTTGTTGTTTGTTGTCTGTTTTTGTCATCAGAATGGTTTTTTTGAAGACAGTAAAAAATATATTTTAATTATTTATATTCAGCATCTATCGAAGTATGCAAACGTCTTATTAAATAAACTGTTTATCTTTAAAGTAAAAGCGTTAAAAAAACCGTAACATCTGAAGTACTGTATCTTCCTGATGGGTTGCGAGGTAATCGTCAAATCGCCCGTGAGCAACAAAACTATCGTAAAGAATTTTCTACCCTTATTCGATACGGGCATAACAATAGAGAATGCTGAGTGAGATGTTTTATGAGGTCTCGTTTACAGATAAAAAAGTATATTTTGTATGCCTCCACGCGTAAACATGAGATCAACGGAGACTCAATTTGAAAAACTTTATTTTTACTATCGTTTCTCTTTCCTGTCATTTGTTTTTGCATTTTATAACTAAACCAGCTATTAATGCAACTATTACGAATTGATATTCAGCTTCAGCTATACCAATGTAGTAACTGATATCCTATTAGATCATCAGATACTAAAAATGAGCACTAAAACACTATCAAATGTAGTTCAAATCAAACACTTAACAACCTTTGTGTTCACGAGGCAGTGCGCTTGACATTTGCGCGATCCCATTAGCGGGATGAAATGCATCGTACGAGCGCCTATGTACCGAGCGCCGTGCTGCAAAGCTGCAGTTGTTAAGCCTAGGCTGATTAATATTAATATCGACGCTCGCTGCGGCGAGAAAACCAATAAGCACGTCTTTGATTGCACAGGTATAATTATTTCGGATGAACACAGTTGAATAATACTAACAGGTAGATACAGTAATAATTAGGTAGATGCAAAGACTCCATGTTTAGGTGGGTATTTTCCTACGGAACCTTTCTCTCCTGTGTTTACGGCTTCACTCCACAAGACATGTCCTATTTGCTGTCTCGTCCGGCGTGCACTGATTCGTGCCTGCTAGAAGACCTTGTGTGCTAACGACAAAGCGATCCGCGTCGCCAATTACTGAGAACAACAAATTTACGTCGTTTGACCATCGACGCGATAAGAAGAAAAGTGATAAATGAGTGAAATTACAATAGCAGTTTTACTATACTTACGTGTTTTTAAATGTGTATAGAATTACAAACTCTTTTATTGATTGAGCGTGAACCAATGTGACTTATCAAACTCGATTGTGCTTACTGTGGCAGCAATTAAATCATAAGATTCGAAGAAAGATTTTTGTTATATGTAATAAATTGAAACTTTATCAAGCCAAGCAGATATTCCAAGATTCCACGGGTGAACTACGATCGCGGTCGCTTATTAATCGAACAAGTCGCGCAGACTGTTCGCAAGTCAAACGTGTGGCTTTAGTATATCAACGCGGCCACGGCTTTGCACTTCTGCCCTCAACGACCCCACACCTCAAGAACTGAATAGGGTGACAATCAACTAAAGGTGAATGCACACCTATCCGAGCCAAACACGCCAAACGAATCGAAGTCAAGGAAGCCTTGCACTCATATCCGATTTGGCCGAATCGACCGAATCGGACGAATCGACCGCGTCGAAGAAATCATGAGATAGCGCTATGAGAGACATCTAAAGATGAAAGTGAGTATAAAGATTTTATCCGGCGATTCGACCGGGTCGAAGAATCATGAGATAGCGCTATGAGCGACATAGAAAGTGGGAGTGAGTATGAAGATTTTATCCGGCGAGTCGTCCGAATCGTCCGAGTCGACTGCATTAGGCGCGCCGAATTTGATGACGTCATCCGAACTCGTCTAGGATTTCTGGGATTCTTCCAGATTCAGACGACTTGACGCGGATAAGTGTGCGAGGTTTCATTAGATTTCACATAAAGAATTCTAAAATTCGTTTTTTTCGGCGCGTTCGGCTCGAATAAGTGTCCGTTCAGCTTAAATTAGGGTTGTCGAGTTCTTGGTAAATATAGTATTGAAATCTTACAGAATTATTCAATAATTTATAGAACATAGGCAAGCACGTATACTTTTGTGTCATAAAAGTCAACGATAAAAAGACAAATTAACACAATGACGAATGACTCTTTTCAGAATGTGCAGACAATTGCAACAAAACTTGAGCTTCAAGATTTAGATGTCCTTGGTTCAATCTAAGGATAAGAACCTATAATGCTAAAATAAAAATCTTTTGTTAACAGGTTGCGCGCTGCGTACTTGTAATGCTCAAAACATAAAGATGGTGTAAATTGCACTTGTAAAGAGCAACTTTGGCTGTGTGACAGGCGAGGAACAGCAATGAGAGCAATCTCGCGGCATCGATGGAAGTCACGCAGCCTACGCGTTTAAGTAGCGCTTGCAAAATTCAACAGGCTTGCTAAAGACGGTGGCCGAGTGGTACAGGCATACGCCCAGATAGCGTAAGAAACGGGGTTGGATTCCTCGTATGTCACACAGCCAAAGTTGCTTTTTACAAGTGCAATTTATATTATTAAGTTTGTATAGTGACAAAACACTATGAATAACAAAAATATAATCATAAAGATGGGCTCAAAACAAAACTGTGACCCTGTATTTTTACTGCTAAAACGTGTTTATTATTCCGCGACGGACAGAAATGCGGGTAGCTGAGTGCTGGGCAAACAAATCACTTGCGCAGGGACACTCTTTACTGTCTCGCGTCACTTAGTTATGCTTAAGTAGACGGGGTCAAGTACAAACAGGGTCATTTTTGGCAGCCGCCAAAGGTGATAAAGTGGGTAAAACGATATAGGGTGTTCGCTATTTTGACGTCGAACACAAGAGACTACGATTTTTTACACGGTTTGCCTTGAGGTTGTTTGAAAAACATAACCATTCTTTTTGTAAAATTTGAAGCGCCTTTAAAAAAACTCGGAAAATCAAACTCATTTGAAGTCGTAGTTAATTTTGAAGGCGGTATGTAATTTTATTATAAAAAAAAGATTTTCGTTGTTTTAAGTTACTGAATATGTAACCATGTACTGATTGAACTAAAATAGTTACTAAAACCTTCTCGGAGTACCAAATACTTAAGTGAAAATTGCATCAAAATCGATCCAGTAAACCGCGAGAAATTTGCTGACAAACATAGAGGTCGAACTGAGAACCTCCTTTTTTTGTGGTCCGATAGAATATCTGATGGAAACTCAGATGTAAACAAAACCTTAGGAGGTAATTTTGTGGCCTCTTACAAAGTCTTGATTTTTTTCTGAAAACTTATTTACACTCATTTTTAGGGTTCCGTACCCGAATAGTAAAAAACGGAACCCTTAAAATTTCGTCAAGTCTGTATGTCTGACTGTTTGTCCGTCCGTATGACACAGCCACTTTATTCTGTTACTATAAGTATCACATTGTTCAAATTTGGTAAGTAGATGTATCCTGGTAATAGCTTTACGGTTCTGATACAAAAAAATAAAAATAATGATATTTAGGGGGGCTTCCATATATGAAACTAAAACCGTATTTTTTTTTCAAACCTATACGTGTGGGTTGTCTATGGATAGGTCTCCTAAAATGGCATAGAGGTTCTTAAAACCATTTTCTTTTAAAGTTTAACGTTTCATAGCTAGACGCTTCCAAAGTGGTAAAATGGTCGTCCCCCCCCCCCCCCCAATCTAACTTCTAAACTAAGAGAGTGTAAATTTTGGAAAAAATATGTAATGTAGATCTTTCAATGAAAATTGGTTTGAACGGGATAAAGCACATCCAACAACCGCAAACATAACATTGTTTGTTTTTCAAACACTATGAAAAACAAACTTATAGTTGCTGTCAACAAAATATTGTGGTATTTTACTAAGTGGAAGTAAGTGGATTCCCTAATTCAGTTAAAGTTGGCACGGAACCCTCAGTGCGCGAGTCTGACTCGCACTTGGCCGGTTTTTTTAAGATAAAAGGGCTTAGTAATTTATAACACTCTCGTGGCAGCCTGAATGCCAGCAAAGTTAAGTAAATTAGTTATCTTAGCGAAACTTTACTTCTTCTCTTCGTGCGGTCTACCGAGAGAAGTTTACATTCGGATTATCAGCTAGAAAACTAATTATAATTCAATGGCACAACGTATCTTTTGGCAAAATGACTGTCAATCTACTGAGTATTACTCTAGTAAATTTTGTTAAAAGACCATTGAACCCGGATTGACAAAACCGGTTTTCTGTCGAGTATTTTTGACTCTATGAGAGTGAAAACATTTTTTTTTCATAAACGCCGTACAAATTCATTTACACCTCAAACAGTTTTCTAATCTGTGCTGAAATTATAGTTCGAGGAAACTTACATGATTAATTAACAAGATCTTAATACTAAACCAGAGATAGTGAAACTTTAACTCGAAGCATGTCTACCGCTTAGCAAAAGTTATCCAAAACTAATCACTTAGTTTAGGCGTGTCAATAGTTTCAAATAACCTTCCCTTACAATAGGTATACACGGAGATACACACAGACATCTGCCATTTAAACGAACATCGCTGAAACTTCCTCGACTCCGGAGACAAATCGACGTGTTACTCCGTACAGTCTCAAAGTAACTCTATCATTTGCTTTACAAATACAGCTCATAAGGCTGCTGCGGCATACTAACGTCTTTCTACGAGCAAATATGACACTTATGTTTCTGAGGAAAGCTTGTGCTTTCTAAAAGTTTCACAAATAAAACTTTTACGCAGTTAAATTGCAGCACACAACTCAGTTTTATCGATAATCATAACAAGCGACGGGATAAGTATTACAGTAACTGTAGCTTTGTTTTGAGCCAAGTTAAAAGTTAACAAGAACGAAGATCATGCTTGGAAATTTTTCGTCGTCTGTAAATTTCGAGAGACATGGCATTCATAACTTATATTTCCCGGGATGAAGCCTCCGCGCAAACTCAGCCGGCAGCGTTCGTCAACGTTTATCTTAAATTATACGCGACAAACTTACTTATTATCCCTGAGGCGTATAATCTTCTACAAAGTCTCGTACAGGCCAAGCAGAAATAGAGCAGTCATAATTCACTACGGCGCACTTGTGCTTGATGATTTTACTTAAGATTACGCCAATCCTGGATCAAATCATCTTTCTGTATTTGACGTTGACAGAGACAGAACGAAAATTTAATTGTGGGTGAATTCATCAGGCGCAAGTCCACCTAACAATGCATATCTGTGACAAGATAAACTAAAATAATGAAGAAGTTGACTTTGACGACGCGTTTGGTGTATTGGTTAAAGCTCCTGACTATTACGTCAGCCGTTGCGGGTTCGAATCCCGCAAGGGGCAAATGTTTGTGCGATGAGCACGAACATTTGTACATATGTGGCGTTCTGAGTCATGGATGTTTAATATGTATTTAAGTATTTATGGGAGACGCCTCCGTCATAATCGTTATCTGGTATTAGTGACACAAGGAAGAAAATTCCTTACTTCGACACCACGACAATTAGTGTGTTGTCTGGCGCATATTTTATTCATTTATTTATAATTGGATTAAAAACGACATGCGCAAGTAAAAGGCACTGTCATTAAACTAGCAAGGACCTTGATGAAGTTAAGAAAAGTAACTTAAGAAATACAGGTGGTATAAATATTTCATCATCAGCATTATCAGCCATAGGACGTCCACTGCTGAACATAGGCAACCCCTACGGTTTTCCACAGCGACGGATCACAAGCATGACAAAAGACTGTTGATAACCACATCCGTGAGGAATTAAAGCCTCTTTTGCACAAACACTATGATTTGTATTTTTGTACAACGGTGGACTTAATGCTAAAAGCATTCTCTTCCAGGCAAACATTTAGGTCATGCGGTAAGACACGGGGTTCGATTCTTCGTCTGACACAGTTGCTTTTTACGAGTGCAATTTATATTATTAAGTTTTTGTAGTGACAAAAAATATAAAAACAAATATGCCATAATGCTCACCTTGTTTATATATATATATATACATATATAAAGTATTAATTGAAATTTTGTTAGGTACCTCGTATTGTTCTGACTTGTGATGTAACTATACTGATATATTTGATCTATGGCTAAGACTCAAAGCCAGTTTTCAGGCGTAAATATCGAGTAATTCATGAACGGAAGTGTCTATTAATTATACTCAGACAATTAATTGATTGTCACGCTATAATTAAGATCACTCAGAGCGGAGCCAGCGTTATCCAGCTTTTCGGCGCGAGTAACGACTGAGTTATTAAATAAATACCAACCTGTTATTATTAACGACAGGCCGAAGGCTCGTCGGGCACGAAAACATTATTTTAAACAATAAACACGTAAATTGACGCAAGGAAAATTATTATGTAATCGAAATTTAATCTCACTCGTGTCGTATACAGAAGTCATCGCACAATAAATTATTTTAAAGCAGAAAGTATTAACTTAATATCATACGAGTATTAAAGTATATTAGTCAATACATAATTTTACTTCCTTGCTAGCATCTTCTGGGATTTCCAAATTTAAACATCATTTTAAGCTTTGGTATGACATCCATAAAATTCGTCGTAGCTTTGCTAAAATGTTGCAAAAATGACGCTGGCATCTTGGCAAGTTGCAACGGTTACACAAATAAAAAATACTATGGAGCGTAATTCGTGATGCAATCGAGCAACCATTAAAACCATTTTCAATAAACGCGCTAAAAGCGATCGCAAAAAGTGCACCGCAATTCACTAAATTAAACGCGAGCGGAGTGCTTTTACGCGCCGAAATAATCGACGACTCGCCGCCGCGACGCCATTATTATTAAAATTATTACAAAATGTAGCATTTACGAAATTGTTTTCATTGTTTATCTAAAATACAATTATAAAGTGAAAGCAACTACACACGTAGAAATTAATTTGCACATACGATTATTTATTAAATGCCACTTAATGTTATGTTTCGGTGGTCAGCGCAGGTTACCTCCGGTCTGCCTCCGTCGACATCAAATTACTAAAATAAAAGTTTGTTTTAATTAATAATAGTTTTTGAGGAAAATATGTAACGTATGGTATTGTATCTGTTAAAACGTGCTATAACTAATTTAGTTAGGGAATCACCTTTTTTGTGTGATGCGTATCTGTTGGTTCAAACCTCGGGTTTAACGATAGCTCGTGTTTTCCAAACTAAACTCTGCCCAAAAATGCGCGTAAATAATAACCTTTTCCATTTAACCCTTCAACTGTAGTAATAAACACACGCAAGCGTTTTATTTTATCGCCATAAAGGCATTATTGGGCGCGACCATTTGTTCTGCGAATTAAAAAAAATTACGCATTCCGCTCCGGCGCGCGAGGGGTTTCGCACGTGTGAGTGTTACATCATTGGTGGACTTTTTAGGGGTAAAACGCTTTGTGAGGATAAACGACAAGCGGATACTAGGATCGCTATTTGTCTGATTTAAGATGGTCACTGTATGTTTTTGATTCAATCCAATAGAGAAATCAACATTAGAAATTGTTTTTTGAAGTGAAAACTTCTTTAGCGGCGTTGAGCACTTTTGTGGGATGGGGGAAAAATGTGAAACTCGCGTCAGGACACGTGGGCTGATCGAAAAACCGTAAGACGGTTGGCGAAATTATGGATGTAAGTTGATTTTTCTGAGAGATAAACTTTTTAATGTAATTTAATATAATATAAATTGTAATGTTTGTGTACGATAGCGCAATAAATAAATATTGTATTCTATAAAAATATTATATTATTATTATTATTATTATTATTATTGTATTATTATTATTATTATTATTGTATTCTATCACAAAAATGATAGTACTTTTATATTGATAATAAGAGCAATTCATTCAAAATTATTCCCTAACTATTCCAAAAAATCAAAAATGCACAACGTTGATATTCAAGTTTTCACTTCTGCCGGAACTCCCGGAGTGCAATTTTTTATTACATGTTTGTCATACTGAACATTAAAGCGAGAGTTTTTAAGTTAGTTTTATCTAAGTTACGTAGATGAACTTCATTTAAAACAGGTTGAATAAGAGATACATTTTAAGTTAAACCTAATTAACCATTATATTCAAGAATTGCATATCACATAAAAACAACCAAAAGCTTATCCAAATTGGGACGCAAACAGTTTTTCAGCTCCTTTCACTGATAAAATCATTTCCCAGCCGCGCTGGCAACACCAGGGCCTCCCGCGGGGCCGGGACTCGTCGTCGTCCTTTTTGTTCACGAAACAATTTCGTCGAGTTCGTAATTGTCACCGCTAATGATTTTAAAAAGAATAGATATGATCATACGTCGAGAGTGACAGCACACATATGCAATTCTTTCTTATTAACCACATACCTAGACGATTTGTGAAAATGATAGCGTAATTTATACAGTAATAAAAAAAGAGGTAGGCGTTTTTAGCAGCGCGACGGTCGCGCTGAAGTCGCGCTGCTGTCAATTTCAAACATAAAATGACAGCAGTAAGCCCTTTAAAGAAAGCGCGCTAAATGTCTCTTTTTGACTTATACCTGCTCAGCACTGCACATTTGAATTGCCAATCTATGATCGACTTGGTGTCTAAGACATTCCGTCCTTTATAAACTTGTAAAATGACAATGTGCTTTCTCTTTCACCGTATTGGCAAATGGATTTAAAATAAAAAATATTTAAAATTTAATGATTTATGCGTAATTCTTGTTTACCTTCATAGACCCTTCACCTTCAAGAAAGTAAAATTAGCTCAGCAGATCTTAGATCAGGATTCTTATCATAGTTTGTACACTTTTGAAATACACGTGCTGGCATTTCATAGGATTTACGATTACTTTCAGAGACATCACACTTGTTGCGTAGCTATTTGCAGACTAAGGTTAAGACTACTTAATTAGAACGTTTTCGCGTCTTCACATTGCGCGCCCAGGTAACATATGATGTATTATTTTAAATATCATTGGTCGCCGCACTGTCCATCATCACCATCACCGTACATAGAACCTTGTTTAAGCGAAAATATAAACGCGGTAACCATAATCCGGCCGGTGTTGGCGTAAAAATGCATAATTCCTCGTTCCACATTATTTTTCTGTTTAAACATTCATCTGTGCACTCCACGCACAGATGAAGCGAGCGCCGATCAAAGGCGCGACCTGTAAGGACAAGGATGGGAAAAGGCTGCAAAACTCAGAAAACGAGTTAAATAAAATGCGGGTAGATTTAGGGCAGGATACCGCAGAATCTAGACACGCGGCAGCGAATCAAGCCAAGTTTGAGCAAAGGAACTGGCTAACCAGAGCTTAGGGGATTATGACACGAACCACTTGGTGCCAATTTTGACCCTTTTATAACTCCAAACTTCCTTAACGTACACACAAAACTACGTATTTTATGTATTCATAAGAACATCTAGAAGGCCAAATTTCATGAAGCTAGCTCAAATGGTTATAAAGATATGAAGGTCGAAAACTCGTTAATTTTATCATTGACATATCTCCAGTCTTGGCTCAACACACCACACAACATGGCTCTCTTTTTTTACATTTATGTTTTTGGTGGGATTGTCCAATAAGGAAAAATGTAACAGCATACGGCCAATACCATTTACTCTTGAAGGGCTATGGAAAGATAAAATTATGGATGGATGGTACGGATTATTTATGTAGACTTTTATTTTATTTTATATTTAGCCCAAAGGCATGACTGGTAGAGAACGCCATATGGCTTTAAGTCCAACTTTTTTACAAAATGTTATTATTGTGCAATAAAGTATAAATTAATAAATAAAACAATTTGAAGTAACCTATGATTTTCAGATGGAATCAAGTTGAATCAAGCTACAAACAGATTAATATCAAATATCATTAATATTCGTTTCCTCAGAAAAACAATCGTTTTGATTATCAAACTCAGGTGATGATTTCAAATATTATGGTTTGAAATAAAGATAACCTGTATTTTTACAACAACAAATCATATGGAGGAGTACGTTTACTGTTTTATTTATCCAGTTTTATTAAACTTGGAAATTGACACAACAAAAAAAAAAACTTGCAAAAATGGCCTTGCATCAATAATGCAAGAGTCCACGAGCCACGATCTTTGACGAATAAAAATACATTCTACTGTACATGCATAAGGTCGAAATTCTGATGAGATATGACGCGTGGTTGGAGAAAACAGCGTCGTTTCTGCGACTATACCTAGTACCATACTATAAGGCTCCGAATACATGAACGCTAATAAACATAATACTTTTAGTATTTACGATATGAGGTATACTGTTTCAAGCTTTTATGGTAACTATTATTGTTTAAGTTTCCTGCGGAAAACCCAATAATATTACCACGTAAGTACAGTTTTCATTGAATTTTCATAGAGGTCAAAGACTCATAAAAAGTGAGTGTGTTCATAACATTGGTAGCGCTAGCAGCAAAGCAAGCAAGTATTATATTATTCTAAGAAAACTCAAAATGGGGGAAAATTATTCCTATTGAGAACTTCCGCTGCGTACGCTGCGTTAACCGTTTAAGTTAAACAAAAATCATGTATGACGAGATTATTTTGCATTAACAGTTCTACAATAAAGTCCGCGACAGCATGTCTATCTTAAAAAAAAACGGCCAAGTGCGAGTCGGACTCGCGCACTGAGGGTTCCGTGACAACTTTAACTGAATTAGGGAATCCATTTTTACCACAACATTTTGTTGACAGCAAATATAACTTTGTTTTTCATAGTGTTTGTATGAAGTACAAAGTTATGTTTACGGATGTTGAAAATGTGCTTTATCTCAAAAACTTCTCGTTCGATCTCGTCCGAACCAATTTTGTTGAAAGTATTTGTTAAGATCTACATTATATATTTTTTTCAAAATTGACACTTGCTTAGTTTAGAAGTTAGATGGGGGGGGGGGGACGCTCATTTTTCCACTTTGGAAGCGTCTAGCTTTGAAACGTTAGACTTTAAAGGTAAATGGTTTTAGGAACCCCTATGTCATTTTAAAAGACCTATCCAAAGACACCCCATTGGTTTGACAAAAAATTTTTTTTTGGTTTTAAGTTTTAAAACGTCATCGTCATCACGTCACGCTGCGACAGGAGGGGAGGGAACCGCGGGGGATCGCTAGTGTTGTTTTAAGAACAAACCTTTCGTAAAGTTCTTTAACATCAGAAAAACTGCCGCTGAAACGACTTTAAATTTTTAAAAGAGGCTCATTTCAGCCTGTGAGGTATTAAGTGTGCCAAATAAACTACGAGTACTCCGTCAATCATAAAAAAAATACTGCCTGAGGCCTGTTTTAGCTTACACTAACGGACCACATTCAACCTATACGGTAAATATATCAATATTATAAATATTTTTACGCATATGTTTACTTTGAGATATAAAATAAAGCTATGTTTCGTTCAAAGAAGTAACATTTAAAATTAAGTTGATATACTTCTAGATGAAGCCTGATATGGACATCTGAAAGTCAAATATGATAACCACTTACCATACTTACTAGTTCTTACAAAATTTCTCTTCACTTGTTTTTATTAATAAAGATGAGTTACTTCAACATTTTATTATTTTTATTTTATTTATACGACTAAAGTTTTCTAGACACAAATATTTTAATAGTTATGTTTTTTAGATAGTCCTTAGATAACAAATTGTATTTGTCAGATAAAAAAATGATTCATAGCTACAGGTTATGTTTTACTTATACCACCAATTTAATGACGTATGTATTCAGCATTGTTTTTTCGGTGGGGTGTCTACGGGTAGGTGTTTTCAAATACTTTTAAAGAAAAAAGGTTTGTGAGATATTGCACATTTTCATCAACCGCAAACATGGCAATGGCATGGCAATGACACGATATCTCAATTGTTCGCTCAATAGTGAGAGACACTATGTCTTTTCGCAATTAGTGCCTTTATATCGATTATGGTGAATCGATATTCGCCAGAATCGATTAACGCCAGGGGATGGACAGATGACCGGCTTCCTCCATCCTTAAACACTGGCAACATTGGAAAAGTTGGAAAAAGTGTTTTTGGCATAGCAAGCAAGTAATAAAATGACTTCCTAATTAATTAGCAATTTTATACCCGGCGAAGTTATAGCTTGATATTTTAAACAAGTTTTAGTAAAAAAAAACTTAATTTTTGATACTAAATTTATTATGGCACAAAGTGAAACCATGTTTGCGCATTCTCCTTAACGCTGAACTGGTGAATATTAAACGGATCTGTACGACGTTTTCCATTAAAGGGATCTCGAAACGATATATTAAAACCATACCCAAACCATGCGATTCCCAAGTCCTCAGCCTTACATTGTCTCTTGACAGCACTGCTGGGCGGCATGATGGGCGCACAAAGGACTCATTTACTTGTTAATTTCGCATCGGACCCGACGCAGACACACGCCCTTTATATTTCACTATGTGACATAGTCTTTCCTGATATTTGTGGGAAACTTATTGTATTCGTGTTGACATAGCATTTTATCGTGACAACACAAACTACGGGATTTAACGCAACTTAAACTTAACTTTATAGGTAAATATGGTATTTACCTTCCCGACGTTTCGACACGGTTACATGCGTCATGGTCTCGGGACAACTGTTTGTGTTGTTTCGATAAAAAATGCAACAAAGCTTAAAATCGTGTATAGTATCGTGAGTTGCAACAAGATTACTTGAGATTCTGAGTGCTAACAATGAGCGAAGAGAAACTAGGTAACTTTTATGGATAAGACCGCTTAATTGTTTTTTTTTTTCAAATTATCATACAATTGCATTTGAAGACGGATTCAAGCTCCTGGAATGGGAAAGAATAGAATAGAATAGAATAAGTTTTTATTAACGAAGGAATTTGGTAACACAACATTTTTTTACAAGTTAGGAATTAAAAAGAGCTTATCTAAAGGGTTTGCTGGTAGTCCCCAAACTAGGTGATCCTGTCTTTTGGGGGCTCGAGTTTGGCGAATACATAATAAGATTATTAAAAGGATTTAGATCGTTGTATATAGTATGATTTAAGAAAAGTTAAAACATAGTTATAGGGGCAATTCAAAAAAAGGAAAGTTAAAAAAAAAGATTCGGCATCAACGTCAATAGCAAATACATCTCGCACCTCCGGTTTACTGATAATATACGAGTACTATTCGTGCAGGCAAAGATAAGATTTTGGAATTACAGTCGAAAGCTTTGACCGAGCCTTACAACAAGTGGTTCTAAGAAAGAGGTCTATCAACGAATACAACGCAGCCGGCTAGGCAGAGGTCGGAAAACTGCGCAAGAACGTCTTCTCGTCTCATTAACCTGTGTTTGAAGACAAAAGTCTTCAACGGGTGTGTGTGTACTAGTGAGAACGTACGGATCCGACACATAGTTTCTTACTATATGTGCTCAAAATCTTACATATAACAACAGACAGAGCTTTGGCTTTTGGCGAGAAATAAATAAACGTGTGAAATAAAGAATACGTTTGTGGGCATATTTATAATTCTAATATTAAGACATTGCAGTAGAAATATAAAATTTATTACAATATTTTTTATCTTATGCTCTTTATTTTCAGTAGTTCTTTATGAACAGGGAGACTTGTAACCGGTGTATCGATTTTGATCTTGTTGGGTTCATCTTTGCTCTGATTATGACATATGGGAGTAACGAAGACCGCCGGAACTGCTAGACTCATTTTATTTCTTCTAGCTGGGTAGGCCTATTTCTATACATTGTATATTGGTCTGTCTTCATTCTGAAAAAATACAATTATTATTTTTATAGCGAAGTTAATGCTTTTCATTGCATTTGTTAGAAACAGCGTCCTCTTGGAGAGCTGAGGGTTTCGATAAATCACAATTTCTTAAGAAATAAGATCTAGCTAGAGTTTATGTCGCTATAATAGCCAATAAATAAGAGCACTTTAATCACAAATCCTTGTATAACTTTTACGTACTTACTTTTACAAAAATTCAAATATTGTTACGTTCTACTGCAAACGACTTGTCCTGGTTATTTTTAAAAAAAATATCATTTTTTTACTAAATCTTTTGTAAAACTTTTGAATTTGTCACAATATGATGGCATAACGTCAACCTGTCAATTGACAGTCTAGTAAACAGTTCAAAAATCTAAAGGTTACAGAAAAACATATATCTAAATATTTTAATAGACCAAAATTTTACATTTACTAACCCGACAAACATATTGATCGTAATTTTGTTCCGTTATTGATTTCTCTTAGATTTTACTGGAATATCATGATATATTTCAATAATATTATTAAAAAAGATCGCTTAACTTGTTTCTGGACGTGTCATTCAACGGCCATATTTACGTTAGTATGACGTCATCTTCGTCAATGCTATCGAGCTTACTACACGACACGAGAGTGCTTCGTGATGCCGACTAACGTTGTACTGCGTAAACTCGCTACGCTAACGTGACGAATACGTCAAAAGTTCGTGATTGGGGTACTGATTTAAATATTCCAAAGTGTTTCGAATCTGTATTACCATTTTGGCTCTTAAATAGTCAAAGTATTAAAAACATAAATTTTTAATATACCTAACCTATTAAGTGTTGTTAGTATGTTAAACTTCATATCCCATAACTGAAAATAATTATAAAGAATGAAAAAACATAAAGGTTGAATTGAAATAACTCCCGTTTAATATTTGTCACTTTTTTATCATTAATTTTTATTAATTTCTGCTGATATCGCCTCTTCATTCCTGTACAATCGCAAAGCAAACAATTCAATAAAATGTATGTATCATTTATAGTCGTTGACTGGTATTTATATAACACAAGGAAGAAATTTACTTTATTTTTTTTAATCAAAATATAAATATCATTTGATCTCAATAGCTATCTTAAAAAAGGTTTGAGTTTTAATAAAAACTCCGCGCCAAAATAATGCTCGCAGGAAATCCAAAATTTACGCGGACGAAGTCGCGGGGGACTGCTAGTTATTTTATATTGGACACCAATCACATACATTGCTCTGATCCCAAAGTAAGTACTTAATGCACTTGTGTTATGGAAATCAGACTCAAGGGTGGTACCACAACACCCAGATCCGAGACAATAGAGAAAATTTGGATTTCTACATTGACCCGACCGGGAATCGAACCCGGAATCTCGGAGCGGCGACGCTTTGAAACCAGCGTGCTTAGCCACTACACCACGGAGGTCGTCAAAATATTGACATAACATCTTTTGAAGCTGTGATATGACGTCATTAGTACTCGACGCTTTTCATTTTAGATGCTTGTATCAGCGAGCAAGATACGAGTATGTATGGTGTATGTCAATAGTACTTTATAATTATGTACTTTTGATTCATGATCATTATCAGCCGAAGGACGTCCACTGCTGAACATAGGCCTCCGCCACGGTTTTCCACAGCGACCGGTTGTGAGAGGTCTGCAGTGATCCTGCTATCTTCGACGTTCCTCTACGAGATCGAATCAAAAACGAGGAGATGCGTAGAAGAACTAAGGTAACGGTCATATAACTGCGAATCAGTAAGCTCAAGTGGCAGTGGGCAGGGCACATAGCGAAAAGTTCTAGATGGGAGACCCTTTGATGAAAAGCGCAGCGTAGGACGTCCACCGACCGATCTTATCGAAGATCGCAGGATCACACATTTGATTAAGGTAAACCATATGTTTTTGCAACCATAACTTTGATACCAAAAATATTGTTGCACGTACAAGCAATATAAAACAAAATATGAGAAACCAATTACTAATATTAAAGTTGTGGGTTCAAATAGTTAGCAGTTAGTTATTAGTCAATAGATCTAATCTTCTAGTTCTTGAAATGTTTCTCCCTACGCCAGGCTTGGGTCGTGTCGTGTACTAAAGCCAGGCGAAGAGCAATTACCATACAGGCCCCAATTGATTAACAGGACTTACAATTAGTTTGAATTCGCATCGCTATTCATAATGGAATTGTAAAGTTTGCATATTAATTGTTCCATGAGTCTGTTTGTTACACCAATTAGTTTTTTTGTTTTATTACATATTGAGCTAGATTCACTTTAATCAAATTTTCACTTTGTAAACAGGCATAGTTATATGATTAATTACACTGTTGTGTCCTATAAGTCAATCACCATCATCTATTAAGCATTAAGTCCGCCATTTATTCTTCATTTTTGATTGTAAAAGAAGGAATATAGTGTGTTGTTTTGGTCAGCGACGAGTGACTCAGAGGTGGTTGTACAAACGATACTGATGCAAAAAAAAAACATAAAAAAAAACAACAAAATCAATTTATTATTGCGATACTTGCGAGCGAGTCAAAACTACCAATGCAAACGCCTTTTTGTAGCTTACAAGCTACGGCGTAATATTTCGTAGGGTGCGAATTTTGTTAAGAGGTTTTTGTCTTTAAAACTTGCTTAAGATTAAAATATTTTTTCTTTAGGATAAGCATAACTCATATTTTCATCCCTGAGTTGGGTGTCACTGATCAAAACAACACCATGTATCAATAAACAAATCTATTAAAATTCATTCCAATTGTGATTGTATTTGGTATTACGATTCGTCTATTTTTAGTCACCTATATTATAAACGTCCGTTGGTAGTTGTTTAATGAATAAACGAAAAAAATATTTTGCAATATATTACCGGGTTTCATTCGTAAGTAACCATTACCGGCGCACTGGCCACTAAATTGAAAGCCTACTTGTATAATCAGATCAGCTCCATAGAAGGACACAAAGGGGGCTATAGGCGGATACGCCGCCCAATTTATTTAGTTAATTAACACACAGTGAAAACCTACATCCGCAAATCTGATCGCTGCAGCCCCGCAATCTGAATTTGCGGTTGAGTAATATGTGTATAAATACGGATTGTGCAATATGTGTATAAATACTCGTATAACTCTGACTAGCGGTCCCCAACGACTTAGTCCGCGCGTTTTGAGTTTGGTCGCAGTGTGTTTTTTTATTAACACGCCTAAATTAGCTTCACTTATAACTTTGTATGTAAGAAAATGTTGGAATCTTAATTTGACCCACTTCCCGGTCTTCTATTAGGATGAAATTTTGCAGAAGCTCTGAGTTCTGATGACAATTGGGTAGTTTCCTACAATCATTAAAAATTTCCAGCCCCAACATTGAAAGAAAATACAATTTATAACTAATACCTAGATATATTTATCTTATACCTTATAATTAATACCTAGATTTATTGATCATTTTTAACCCTTGGATAGCCAGAGCGCCCGATGGTGGGCGCTGAGCATGAATTTCGCGATTATACCAAGCGCCCACCTGTGGGCGCTTTTTAATTACTTTTTAGCAAAAAAAAAAATGGGTGTATAAATGCTTATTCCTTGGGCATGTTGGCCTTTATGAGTAAAAAACAGATGTTTCTACACCATAGACCGCAAACACATCCGGTCGCTGTCAGTTATTGATTAAAATTCGATTTTTTTTTCTCGCAATTTTTTTCGTATATGTCGTCACCCTACCACGAATTTTTTTGGTTCTATTTTTTCATTTTTGAATACATTTTTTTTTATTGCAAGCATAGGTTATTTATTCAGTAACAATAAGCTTTTTACAGAATGATAATAGCTTGTTTCAATAAGATTTTATAACTGTTTACGTAATGTGTCCTGACACCGCGCGAATTGCGTACGCGCACGCAGTCCACCGCGGAAACGCGACCGCCACCGCAATTGCGCCTTAGGAGGTTAATAATTAACATAATTCGGTTTTTAATAGGTCCGTCAACAGTAAAATGTGCGTCAGTTGAACACTGAAAACTATAAATAAATATAAATAAATATGCTTTAGAATGTTTTTAACACTCACAGTGTCATATTTTATATTCATAAAGATGAAATAAGAAACCAAAAGTTTTGCGCACGGGCGGGATTTTGGCCCGGTTTGCCAAAAGGTTGCTGATCCCGCCCGTGCGCAAATTTTTGGTTTCTTATTTCATCTTTATGAATATAAATAAATATCCTTTGGACATTCCCACACATCGCCATCTAGCCCCAAAGTAAGCTACTCAAAGCTTGTGTTATGGGTGCCAGACAACGGATATAATACTTAAATACTTTTTGTTTGTAAATACATACATGATATACATAGAAAACACCCAGACCAATACAAACAGACATGTTCATGCACACAAATGTTTGTATTGTGCGGGGATCGAACCCGCACCCGCTGCGTAGTAGGCGATTTCTCGACCACTACACCAGACGGGTCGGAAGTATGACTATGATGTCATACTTCCAAATCGTCATAGTAAATCTATAGAAAGGTAGCGTTGGTTGGTGTCAAATAGCCTAATATACATGATAGGGGTGTCAGTTCGAGTTACCTCCACGTGACGACTGGGATGTTACTGAATCCACTCTGACTCGTCAGAGGGGAGGCAGTAGCGCCTGTCGCGGTTCACCCTGGGCAACGCCAGGTAGTGCGGCATTGAAATTTCACTCTGGGATCTCAATGACGTGGTATCTGGCGGCTAAAGACTCGATACCATCCCCAATCTAAGGTGTTATCCGTACCGTGCCGAGAGATGCGTGGCTGAGGGGGAGCTCAGTCGTTAACGGTGGGCCCTCGATACCAGGCGACCTCGAGGTGTATCTAGCCTTACTCCGGCATGCGGGGCTCTGCCGGAGTGGACCTACTTTCCCTAGCTACTCGTGGGATCAACATGAATAACGATTTTAAAACTAACAAAGACGATGGTAACCTGGAAGACCTATGCCAGGAACTTATGCCTCTGATAGAAGGCGCAGAGCAACCTGCCCAAATATCAGAGCAACTCTCCATGGAGACAGAGGACTCCATCAGCACGGCGGAAAGGGCTGCTTGCGGCTCACCCTCGCCGGCTGATGAATCCACCGCCTCCAAACGTAGTGACAGGAAACTGTCAAGTGCTGCCAAAAAGCGCTTCGTGGCTCTGAGACAGCTGGGAGTGGAGCCGAGTATGGCTTCAACACTAGCGTTAAAGAGCTTCGCTGAGCTGAAGCAGATGGGGTATAAGTTTAAATCCTCACAGTCTGAATCTGCGCGCAAACCGGTCAAACGGGTTCGCTCAGAGGAAGAATCACCAAAGGGACATATCACCAAAGCCCCAAAGGTGAGTGAGGACCTAAACACCCCAACCACCGTAGCCTACAGCGAGGCCGTACGCTCAATCCGGGTTGGCATAAAAGACTCCAAGTCCTTGATGACTGACACACAACTGGAGTTGCTGCGCAATACCATCCTGCAAAGCATTGCTCAATCCGGAAGGGGTGAAGGGCCTAAATTTAAGGGCTGCTCCTTCAAGCCAGGCTGGCTCCTCATTACATGTGAGAATGAGCGGTCTAAAGCATGGCTTGAGAGAAAAATACCCCCCCTCAGACCGTGGCCGGAGGCGAGACTCGTTCTCATGAACGAGTCTGACATCCGGAAACCTAATGTGGGGGTGGTATTTATCCCAAGCTCTGAGGCAGACTGCGCAAAGCGGGCCTTAGAACTTTTCGGTGCTCAGAATGAGGGTCTGAACACCGAACATTGGAAGGTCCTCAATACGAAGGTCGAAAAGGGAGGTCATACTTTGACCGTATCCTTGGACGACCACTCGTTTGAGGCCCTCAAGATTGCGGACCTAAAGGCCAACATAGGCTTTAAAAAGGTCCAGTTCAGGATCAGGGGCCCTATTACCTTGGCCATTGATCCACCTCACGCTGAACCCTCGACCTCCACCGCAACCAACACCACCCCAACCCCCACACCTACAACCACTCCCGCTGAGGGCTCCGTGCAGGTCCGTGCAGGACCACAACGGAACATCCCTCCTCCAACTCCCTCCACATCCACTTCAACAGGGACCAATAGGGGAAGAGGTACGCGGTTTCCCCTCCATAGGGGGGCCACTAGGGGCGCACATCCGTCCAGAGGAAGGGGAAACAGCAGGGGAACAAACCGAGGACGGCGGGGCACACAAGGGCGCCGCGGCTCCCACAGCCAGTAATCCCCACCAACCTCAACGCCCAAAGGGGCTGGCGGTACTCCAGGCCAATCTACACCACGCTATTGCAGCCTCTGCGGTTGTAGAGAAGATCTTTAGCGAAGGTGGCCTGGACATCGCTCTCATTCAAGAACCATGGATAAACGCCGATTCCGTGGTAGCCGGTCTGAACAATGCGGGTAAGATACTTGTATACGAAAAAGGCCTCAGACCTAGGGCCTGCATCGTATTTAACAAAAATATTAACTTCTTACCTGTTCCAGAACTTTGCAGCGAAGATACAGTCACCGCATACGTAGAAGTCAAAGGGCCGAATAGGCCCAAAGTACTTTTCTGCTCGGCATATCTTCCTGGTGATAAGCAGGATCTCACTGAAGAACTGACTAAAGTCCTGGATTATTCTAGAAGATAAAAGTCGGAGCTGATAGTGGGATGCGATGCTAACGCCCACCATACCATCTGGGGGAGCTCGGATACGAACAAAAGAGGTGAGCTACTATCCGATTTTCTACTAACTAACTGTCTACATGTGCTGAACAATGGCCACACGCCAACATTCGTAACAAAAAATAGACAAGAAGTATTAGACCTAACATTCGCAAAAAAAAAGGTGTCAAAGTGTGTAACAAAATGGCACGTCAGCAGCGAGAATTCAATGTCCGATCATAGACATATACTTTTTGATGTTTCCGGGTTAGCAGAAGCTCAACACGTAAAAGTGAGAAATCCAAAAGACACCTCCTGGGATATGTATAGAACCATACTCAGCGAGAATCTAAAGGACATACCCAAAACTATCAAAACACCTGACTCTCTTAATGCCGCGGTCAAGATGCTCAACAATGGCATAATAGATGCCTACGAACAGAGCTGTCCCGAAAGAGAAATAAAACCGAACAAATCACCCGTGTGGTGGAACAAAAAACTGGAAAAGCTCAGAACCACCACACGCCGTATATTCAATCGGGCCAAACCGTGCAATTGGGACCAGTACGGCAAGGCCCTTACAGAATATAACAAACAAATCAGAAAAGCCAAAAGAGCTTCTTGGCGACGCTTTTGTGAACAAATTGCCCAAACCCACAAAGGAGCAAGAATTCACAAAATACTCGCTAAGACCCCAAATAAATATCTTGGACTACTTAAAAAGCCAGATAACACATTTACGAACACTGAAATGGAGACTCTAGATCTCCTTAGGTCTTCACACTTTCCGGGTTCGTACCAAATCGACACACAAAGCTACACCCAAAGGAATGATGAATTCCATAGGGCAAAATGCTCAGACTGGAATAAGGCCGCTAATATCTTTAGGCCTAACCAGATTAGATGGGCTTTGGAAAAATTCCAACCATTTAAATCAGCGGGAGAAGACGGCATTTTTCCTGCTCTGCTGCAAAAAGGAAATGACCTGCTTCTTCCACATCTGGTAAAAATTTTCAGAGCAAGTTACGCCTGGGGTACTATACCAGAACCATGGAATTGGGTCAAAGTACGTTTTATACCAAAAACAGGGAAGAGAGACTACTCACAACCCAAATCCTTCAGACCCATAAGTCTAACATCCTTCCTAATGAAGACCATGGAAAGGATTGTAGACCAGCACATTAGGGCCAAATACTTAGTGGACAGGCCATTAAGTATCAACCAACATGCATACCAAAAGGGAAAATCCACTGAAACAGCCCTCCTCGATCTGGTCGACAAGGTGCAAAAATCCCTAGAGGATAAGCAAACAGCCCTGTGTGCTTTTCTAGATGTTGAAGGTGCATTTGACAACACCCCTATAGAAACCATTCTTAATGGAATGGAGGCAAAAGGGATAGATGAAAGCACCATCAGATGGGTAAAAAACATGCTCTCAAATCGAGTAGCAAACATTACCCTCAATGCTTCAAAGCTTGAATTCCTTGCCACGAGAGGATGTCCACAAGGAGGAGTACTGTCTCCACTTCTATGGACCCTAGCAGTAGACCAACTACTTGTTAAGATGGCAGAAAAAGACTATGATACCCAAGGCTATGCTGATGATCTAGTAGTGATCATCAGAGGTCCCTGCCTCAGCACAATTTCTAGTCTAATGCAAGGCGCTCTCAACACCATAAGTAAGTGGTGTAGAGAAAATGAATTATCTATCAATGCAGATAAAACAGTGATAATCCCATTCACAAGAAAGAGAAAACTGGAAAAACTGGTGAATCCAAAGTTAAACGGTAAAATTCTTCCTTACTCTTGTGAAACAAAGTATCTAGGGGTAACGTTTGACCAAAAACTTACCTGGAACTCGCACCTAGATAATATCATTCAAAAAGCCAAAATGGCTCTGTGGAGCTGCTGTCGAATGGCGGGGTCAAGATGGGGACTAAAACCCAAAATTGCCCTATGGCTGTACACAGCGGTCGTGAGACCAGTAATAACATATGCACCTGCCGTCTGGTACAGCAAGGTCAACCAAGCGACAACAATACAGAAACTAAGCAGCCTGCAAAGGCTTGCCTGCATCACAGCAACTGGAGCACTGTCTACGACACCAGGGGCAGCTTTGAACGCTCTGCTGGATCTAACACCTCTGCATTTACATGTGCAAAAAGTGGCCAAGCAGAGCACGTATAGAATCTGCTCCCGCACGAAAGTCAGATGGGCTTCTCAAAATCTGATAAAACTCAAGGAATCAGTACTTGAAAACCGACTACTAAGCATGCCTACGACATGCATACAGAATGTAACTTTACTAAGTTATATTCCGTAAACATACCTTCTAGAGATAAATGGCTTGAGGGCCAAATGTCATTTAAGAAAGGTAGTCACGTCTGGTACACAGACGGATCCAAAAAAGGGAATGATGTAGGTTGTGGGATCTACGGAGAGAGGCCTAAGCTCAAAGTTAGTATAAACATGGGGACTGAAACCTCCATCTTCCAAGCCGAGGTCTTTGCCATATACAAATGTGCAGAGATAAACCTTGAGAAGAGACTCCGGAACCAACACATCTACATCAACTCAGATAGCCAAGCTGCATTGCTGGCTCTAAAATCCTTCGAACAAATGTCAAAACTGGTGCAAACATGCACTGAGACATTGAATGAACTGGGAAACACCAACAAAGTCACACTTACATGGGTACCAGGGCATTCAAAGATTGAAGGAAACGAAGTAGCAGATGAACTTGCTAGAGAAGGAGCCGATAACCCTCAAATCGGCGTAGAACCATTCTGTGGCATCACCAAACAACGCGCCACTACGCTTCTAACCACCCTCTGTAAGCAAGAGGCTATTGAGTCGTGGAAGTCTACACAAGGACAAGAACACTCAAAAGCACTAATTCGAGGTTACAACAACAAAGTAGCTAAAGAACTGTTAAAGTTCGAAAGATACAAAGCTTGTGCAGTGACCAGAATACTAACTGGCCATTGCAAACTGAACAAACATTTGGCCAATATGAACATGACCGAAGACACTCTATGTAGATTCTGTAATACAGAAGAAGAAACGGCCATGCATATCCTCTGCTCATGCGGACCGCTTATGAGCAAAAGAAGTATCCATCTCGGGCGGCACATCATGCACCCGGATGAGATAGCAGATATCACGCTCCAAAGAATCTGGAAATTTATGGACTCAACGGGACTAAGCAGTGAAATTTAAATATAAGGGCGCCACAATAGATCATACCTGGTCGAGCTGGCAACTTTAGAGCCCAACAACTAATAATAATAATAATATACATGACTTAATTAAGAAACGTCATTACAAATCCAATATGGCGGCTTCCCCAAGATGGCGTTCAGGCTATTTGAAATGCACCCCAATGATATGGGTATCAAATAAAAGGTTTTGATGTAAGGAATTCAAAAAAAATAGTCACATGACTTAAATCCAACACGGCGGGTATCCAAGATGGCGGATTGGCTATTTGAAATCCTCATGATATAAGTATTAAATGAGAAAATTTGCTGAATGGTATACAAAAAAAATTAAAAAGCGAGATTTTTATTTTTTTAAACTATGATAATTTTATTATATACCTATAGCCTGAAGCCTTCCTCGATAAATAAGTTATCCAACACAAAAAAAAAACAAATAGGTTCCTGAGATTAGCGCGAAACAAACAAACTCAGATTTATAATATTAGTATAGATATGAACAAATAATTGTATTAGTATTTCTATGGAATTGTAAACAACACTTTGTTTCCTAATTATAATTATATATTTTACTAGCGGTCCCCCGCGACTTCGTCCGCGCGTTTTGAGTTTGCTCCCTCCCCTCCCGTCGCAGCGTGATGTTTTATATCCTAAAGCCTTTCTCAATAAATAAGCTCTCTAACACAGAAATATTTTTTCAAATCGGTTCAGCAGTTCCTGAGATAAGCGCGTTCAAACCAACAAACTCTTCAGCTTGATAATATAACTAGCGGTCCCCCGCGACTTCGTCCGCGCGTTTTGAGTTTGCTCCCTCCCCTCCCGTCGCAGCGTGATGTTTTATATCCTAAAGCCTTACTCAATAAATAAGCTATCTAACACAGAAATATTTTTTCAAATCGGTCCAGCAGTTCCTGAGATAAGCGCGTTCAAACCTACAAACTCTTCAGCTTTATAATAATTAGCGCAAGCGCACGTTGTGATGTTAAAACTGTGATAGCTCCTAAGATATTTATTGGAATCAAATGATATAAAGGGCAACTTTGTTCTAAATGAAATGCTCGTGATGATGAATGTATTTATTTTGATAAGAATAAATACCTGTGTGTATAATACACCTCTAAAAATGATGCATTATTTTTTTACAAATTTACTTACATAAAAAAGGTTGTAGTAAGTCAACCATAAAAGATAGACATATGCTGTCGCGGACTTTATTATAGAACTCTTAATGCTGAACAATCTTGTCATACATGATTTTTGTGTAACTTTAGCGGTTTCCGCAGCGTACGCAGCGGAAGCTCTCAAAAGGAATATCTTTCCCCCGTTTTCGCAACATTTTTCATTGCTGCTGTGGTCTTGTGAGTCGTATCTTTATGTTATATAGCTTAAAGCCTTCCTCGATAAATGGACTATCCAACATAAAAGTATTTTTTCAAATCGGGCTAGTAGTTTCTGAGATTAGCGCGTTCAAACAAACAAACAAACAAACAAACTCTTCAGCTTTATAATATTAGTATAGATGATACTATCCGTTAAAAGTATTTTTATTGTGATAAAAAACTCTTGTCTACAACAATCTTGCACAGTATCAAACTTGTTTAATCAGACGTATTTCATGTTGTATGATAAAGGCGACCCGTGCTATTTTTCTCATATTATCTTACGCAGCGGCTTCGGCCGAGAAATGGGCAATATTCTGACGACAAAAGGATACAGGCAATGTTCATTCATATTTATTTGTTTGGGCATAATGAATAAACATAACGCGTTATGGTGCGCTCGCGGCGGAAACATGCCACCCACTGATAGTAGAGGTTTGGGGTTTAACACGTATACTGCCTTAAAGAAATACGAAGATTAGCCCAGCGGTCGAAGTCTACCGCAAAACTTTTGACATTTCCCGTAGACAATTTTAATTTTCTAATTTTAATTTTCCAACTTAGCTTTAGCTAATAAAACAACTTTAATTGAATAAGGGAAGCCACTTACTTCCACTTAGTGCTGATTTTTCAATAGTCAGATAAGAATTATTCGTCGAACAAAATACAATATGGCTAAATTGAAAAAGTCACGTAATTGTCAGCAATCACACGTAACTGTCATTTTCTAAATCTGTCGCTTTATAGTTTATCAGTGTGATAAGTTTTAACTGACTATTGAAAAATCGGCCCTTAGTAAAATACCAACTATTTTGTTGACAGTAAATATAATGTGACCGCGTGTAGGGTGCTTGAATAATAAACACGTAGTACAAATCTCCAAGTTCTTCTCCAATAGTTTTATTCCAACAAAATAGCACAAAGATAGGGCACAAAGTGAGAGAAAGTACAAACAGAGACTATATTCTGGCATGAAGCTCGCTTTTATACAAATCAAAACCCTTAACCACAGTAAAAAACAGTGGGGACGACATCCGTTTCCATATCCGAACATTTACTAAAATATTTAGTCGTAGGGATAAACAATCTGCTGATTAAATATGTAAATTCATTAATTATTAAGTTATTAATTGTACTAAATTTAGTTAGCCTTTTATATTATTATTTTAATAGTTAAAATATTTGTAATAAATCTAACCTCCACCAACCAATCAGAGTCAACTTCCTTTTGGCGCCAAAATAAAAATTTGTTAAACGGCAGATATAAAAATCTAATAAGTGTCCCAATAATCTTTAAAAAATTAATATAGTTACAATTAATAAAATACAATTCTGATAAATAAATCATTTAAATATTAATCCAAGTTATTATAATATCATAGCCGAATGACATGCAACATGGTGGACACTTCCGACATTTACGTTACTCATAATATTTCAAATCTAGATAGACATATGAATTGTAATGTATTGAACATATTATCAAAAAGAGAATGTGTAATTTAGTGAATACAATGGCGTTACATAAGTCACACGCAGTGAGTATGTGGTTTAGTGCTGAAGTATACTATTTCAGAACTAGGTAAATATGTGGGGCAGACTTGGATCGGGAATTGTCGTGTAACAATAACTTTGTTTTTTATAGTGTTTGTATGAAGAACAAGAGAAAAAGAAAAATGTTTTCAGTCAATCTTAGGCGTTGTGTGCCTAAGATTGACTGAAAACATTTTTTTGGTTTTAGTTTTATGTATATGCCCTTAAATATCATTATTTTTTATTTTTGTATAATAATCATAAAGCGGTTAACAGGATATATCTTCTTACCAAATTTCAACAGTGTGATGCTTATAGTTACGAAATAAAGAAAATGTGACATACAGATGGACAGACAGACAAACTTGATGAATCTATAAGGGTTGCGTTTTTTTTTTCATTCGGCTACAGAACCCTAAAAGGCGTTTGCGTTACTCATTGTTAATACAAGTTTATGACCGGTAAACGTTTGACGGTCGCATAGGTATAAAAATTGGTGTGAATACCTTACCTAATTAAAAATCTCAATTTAATTTTAATTGTGTTTAATTTGCATCATGTTAAGTTTAAGTATATCTTCGTTTTCATAAAGGATTCTTGTTTAAGAACTGAATATGACAAATTATGTTTTGTGTATAGGCTTCGCTTATTTTAAAATTGGTCACTTAATATAGCTAAATAATAAAGCTCAGATTGACTACGGTTTAGTTAACACTTATAAACACGTTTTAGTGAAAATATTTGTACGGGAAAAAGAAAAGGGCTGTATTTGTCTCGCTGTTAAAACCATCCTTGAACTTCAACTAACATTTAAAAAAAAGTATTGGACAAATTGGTCTAGGCGTTGTTGAGTTATGCGCTTACCAACACATTTTGCAATTCATTTTTATATCATAGATAATAACTAAATAATTAACTAAAAATAGTTAATTACGTATTATTGAGAATGTTAGCATGCAAACATCAAAAGAGTCAATATCGCTTTCGTTTCTACCAACCAAGCATCGATCCCACCTGTAACGTTGTATATTTTGGTCTAAGTTCTTGTGAAACGAAAAGCTAAATGGATGTAGGACTCCAGTCCATAGTCGTGAAATTTTGGCATAGATATGACGGATGCTGACACTGACATTTGTCAAGTGTGACAGCTGCTGTTTTTTTCCGGTTCCGCCACTGTTGGTCGTGCGTCGGAGTGGAACGTGAGTTAAAATATAAAATAGTAAAAATTTTGATTGCAGGGCACGCCTCATTTATTTTGTAGTTTGATAGTTATTCCTGGTAAGTATCTGCATAAAGGTTGGCGTTGATTTTTGTTTGTTGCTAGACATTTCTTAGAGTCTGAGCACATGGTTCTTTTTATCGTTTCAGACGCCGCCAACATGTCAATTTGGATGAATTAATTTCGAAAATGATTTGATATAAATGACTGGAAAATGGTAAGTACTTTGGGAAACTCCTTTGGAAATCCTTGTAAAGAAAATGTAGCCTACCTACATCTGGGCATATTGTATTGAGATTGAGAGTTGTATTTTTTATCATTTCAGGTCTCAAATAAAATAATTAACATAAATGTTTAGTAATCAATTCCAAATTTATATGGCGAGCCAGCTGTTGCAGGTATTAAATTGGTTTATTAAAGATTTCATAAATAGGGTGATGAAAAGTATACTCACCCTCACTTAGAAAAAAAAAATGGTTGTTAACTAGAACTTTCTTTTATTTCTAGGTTTCGCTTTTGATATGTGTCTGTAAGTTGTACAGTCACAATTTGGTGATCATGTTGTAACCTCAGGTAAATATTTATTATGAAAAGTTAGTGTTTTTTTTTAACTTTTACTTTGATTTGTGCGTTGAACTAACATTTTGTAAATTCTTTTCAGTGACCTTACTTAGACCTCATTTGGATAAATTTTGAAGTCAGATTTTCCTGATGAATTGATTTGCTTCTTGTCTGCTGTTTTGAGGATGGATTGGTATCGGTGAAATTTTGGGGTAATGTTGCAGAGTTGTTTGTAGTTTGGTGCAACAAAGATTTGAAATGGTAACCTCCGTTGAAATCCAAGGTTGGTTTTCCTTGTATTTACTTTTAACTTTAGTGAAAAGTGGGATAATATAGCTTTTAATTTGAGCATAACTTAGGAATCCCTTTGAGGATAAATTTTTGAATCAATTAGGAAATTAAAAACTTGAATTGGTGGTTTATCTTTATTTAATTAGTAATTTGTGAACAGAAAGATTTGAATTAGTATAGATATAGATAACTAAATTAGAACCTAACCTAGTCTCTACTGAATTCTGAGCTATTAAGTTTTGTATTTGATTTTTTTAAAGGTGTTAAAAGGTAGATGTGTAATAGCAAATTTGAATAAACTTTTGTTGCCAAATGCTATACCCGGATTTCTTTATTTCATTCGAATATTAGTACCTTTTAAACACCCTTTGTCCACACTAGCCGGGAGTGACTGTGACACACCCTGGGGCTTGTGTTCGTTTCCTACATATACCGTCATTAACCTAGTTGTGGAGATAACACCGATGGTACTGACGTAATTAAATATGTGTGCCAATCACCGTGCCAACATTCTAATTTAGCTAATCACAAACTATAGCCAATGCCTGTGATTACGAACCGGAGTTAAGTGCAGTAAAATGTATAAATTCGATTGAATTGTTTCAGGTAAGTATCTACTAATGCTCCCAGAGATATTTGACCACGGCGCGGTGGCGGAATCTCAACAAACTAACACCCATATTACTCAAATAAGTTAAAAAAATGGTAAGTGCGAGTCGGACCTGCGCACTGAGGGTTCCGTAATTTTTAACTGAATTAAAGAATCCACTAACTTCCACTTAGCTAAAATACCACTATATTTTGTTGACAGCATATATAACTTTGTTTATCATGGTTTTTGTATGAAGAACAAAGTTATGTTTGCGGCTGTTGAAGATGTGCTATATTTTTTTAAAGGGGGTTGGGGACGTTTCATGTATTGGAGCCCCCCTTAAATATCATTATTTTTAATTTTTTGTATAAGAATCGTAAAGCAAAGTTACAGAATTGTATAAAGTGGCTGTGACATACGGACGAATAAACAGACAGACAGACAGACTTGACGAAACTATAAGGGTTCCGTTTTTGCCATTTGGCTAAGGAACCTAAAACAATATTTTTGTGTGCACAATAAAATACCAAGCAGGAATCGTTTCTTCACTTATACAAAAGATCTATCTACAGAGACAAAAAATGAGAAAGGTGAAATCCTAAGTGAAGGAAATAGCTTCCAATTGAGCTATAAATAAGTAAGAGCCGTTAGACTTGCGTTACAATCGTCGGGTTGTCTGTCCCCAAAAATACTCAACAATTGGCTGCCTTGCGCTCGATCTATATTTGTACAGATGGCCACAAAGATATCTTTACGAATTTAGACTAAGACCCTTTACATACCGCTACTTTTAGCATCGATGCAGTCGCGATGCTAAAGCGGGTTAACATCGATGCAGGCGCGATGCAGCTGCTTTCGTTCATCCGTAGATCAAACCAATCGTGCGAGTATAATACGAGTTTATATTCACCACAGTTAGCGTTCACTATTATTTATATTCATGTGGTTTTTTTTTTCAATATCCTGATAATTCATATTGAATAAACTAAGTAGTAATTTATGAGAGACATAGTGAAAGGGGAAACTAAGTAGAACTAGATAAGAGCTGTCAAATAAATCGTAGTCAAATAATGCATACGCATCAATTTATTTTTTCTCTTTTTGACAAAGAGTCAAAAAATTGTTGTATCTTTCATGGTCACACTCACAAATATTAGAATAGCTAGTTCTGAAATAACAGAAGCTCACATTGACATACTTGTATATGAATTATATATTGAATCTAAACGTTGACATATAAATTGCAGTTACTATAACATAAACATATTTGCATGCAACATTTGGCTGCTGAAGATGAGAACCACAAACTTATCATGAGAATGAGAACCAAAAATTATAAGACCAAAAATTCAACCCTCTTCAAATGCAAATAAATATATTTATATTTCATAAATAATGAGCCCCATGGTAGACAACCTGTATCTCACTTTTAATATGAGCCAAAATATATTTATTTATCGGCCTGGTTATCTCATATCACTCTACGAATGTCACTCTACTTTACATGTGCTGACTGACGTCACAAAACCATTTGGAAGCAGATTCCGAGCAAGCGACGTATCCCGGCGAGGAGGCTCGTTTGTCAAACGTCGCTCGCGTCTGGTATCACCGCGTCGCAAAAACGCTTCGAAGATACTTTATTTCTTTGCCATGCTCTATTTAGAAATCGCGACGTCTTGATTTATTACGAGACCGACGGGCCTGTTCAGTTATTTTTGGACTTGCATGATATTTGTATAAAGCGTGCATATTATTGATATATACTTGTATCCTTTAAACCCAATATTCGTTGAAATAATTTTTCATTTTATTTAATTAAACTTTATTGTACTGTAAGTTGTACAAATGACGGAGTGAATGCCTAATGGCATTCTCTACCAGTCAACAACCTGGTAGTCAGAGTTTAATCAGTGGCGGATTATTATTAATAATAAGTAAAGTGAGTGTTACAAAAAAAGAAGTAAAATGCACTAACATAAACAAAGATACTAATATGACATAAAAAAAAAATGCACTCCGGGAGTGCCGGCAGAAGTGAAAACTTGAATATCAACGTTGTGCATTTTTGATTTTTTGGAATAGTTAGGCAATAATTTTGAATGAATTGCTCTTATTATCAATATAAAAGTACTATCATTTTTGTGATAGAATACAATAATAATAATAATAATAATATTAATAATAATGATATAATATTTTTATAGAATACAATATTTTTTTTTTGCGCTATCGTACACAAACATTACAATTTATATTATATTAAATTACAATAAAAAGTTTATCTCTCAGAAAAATCAACTTACATCCATAATTTCGCCAACCGTCTTACGGTTTTTCGATCAGCCCACCCACGTGTCCTGACGCGAGTTTCACATTTTTTCCCCATCCCACAAAAATGCTCAACGCCGCTAAAGAAGTTTTCACTTCAAAAAAATACAATAAATTAATAATAGGATACTGTTAGCAACCGCGGTGTCAGCAGAGAAGGCGGGGCTTTTCTGGTGACGGACAGACCTCGCCGGGATTCCATATACTCAACACGTGTGTGTGCTACCTATGTAAAACTGTTTTTTGTGGTGGTTGATTATACAACGTATGGAAGATTCTAGTTTTTTTCACCATCGATCCTATGAACGATAACAATACATAAGCAAAAGACTTAGAAACATACAAAGCATACATAAATTATGAATGAAAAAGGTGATGATATTGACATCATCTAAAAAACACTAATAAATGAAAATGGTGGTTAATTCTGTAGTGAGCCAAGGGTAATTTAATTCTAAACCGTTACGTGTTTGTTTTAACGTTATTTCGCGTTTTAATTATATTCATCCACTTATCTCACAAAAATCACTCGTCCAAATTTTCCGCTCGACTCCATCCATTGAGATTTTGGCACATGCTGTGCTGAACGGAATGCATACGAAAATTTTCGATTTTACAATTTCGGTGCGGATCCCGGGTTCCCGATAAAAAGGAGTGAAAGTTACGAGGGGCAGATCCGGCGGTGGCCGCGCGCCAAGCTTGCATCTGCTTTGCTGCGGGCGAGCATATTCTGCGGCATGCACCAGGACACATAGATTACTGATTGAGTGCAGGCATTTAAAGAAGGCAAAAGGAATACGGGCTTGCGAAAAGTGACGAAGAAACGAAACTCTTTATAGCAAACTTCATGGGAAGTTCAAAACGTCTTTCTACTAATCTGAGTTTTGTGGTCTTACACAGGAAAAATAAAAAGCCGAGGGCAGCTGACTTATTAACCGACTTCAAAAAAAAGAGGAGGCTATTAATTAGACTGGTTGTTTGTTTTGTGGCTCTGTTACCTCATATCGCAGTCGTTATCGCAGTATTGAAATTTTTTTCACCAACCTAGAACTTTTTTACCTTTTAGTTGGTCCCATTGTTGCCAAGTCGGGATCTGATGATGGGATTTTGGTGCAATCGAGGGAAACACTCAAATGTAAAGGTTTCGTGTTTTTGTACTAGAATCTTAATGTTGACATGCTGGAAGTGGAATTCCTCAACGCTTACGAGTTCAGAAATTATAATGACTGAACTTATGATGTAAGTTTGTAGCTTCTTAAAGAAGACTTACTCGCAAGGTCTGCAGAGCTCATCCAGCGGGTGCAAAATGCATGTGCAAGGTTCTGCTTTCAGTTTCCACCACGGAATCATGTGACGCCATACCTTAATGCAGCAAATATATTAAAAATGGAAGCACGACGAAAACTACACCTAGCAACTTTGCTATATGGAGTAATAAAAACCCAGAAACCTGCATATTTGGAGGAAAAGCCGATTTGGGCATGGGGTGGGAACGGGCGGGGGAGAAGAGCGTGCACGCCTGTATTTCTGACTTCTGATTCGCCGCCACGCGGTGCTGGAATTTCTTGCCCCCTCCGGTGCGCGCCCTGAAAGGGAAAAAAACCTTTCAGTTACAATGTAACAAGGCGTTTCTCTCCAGCCAACAAGAAGAGGCAAGAAATCAAATGTGATTCAGTTCCATCAACTAACCAACGTAGTATGCGCGTCGTACGTGGGGGCACGGCAAGATCCACGCACCAAACAGGAGGCTAGATCGCTTTCTGTTTCCTCGTTCAGCCGTGCTTCTAATTTTAACTCGGCTACAAACTGAAATTAATTTTGAATTTGGGGTGTGGTTTTTACAAAACGAAACGTAGCGAATTTCTTTCACTTTTTTTGGTTAGGTGTGGGTTATAGAGCGGGTCTACTTATTTGACAGATGACAGATTGCTAGGGTGGGAACGCACGCCCGCGCGACCGGTACGAGACCGGCGAGATGAGGGCGCTGCAAGCGCAGCTAGTACCTAATGTAAATATTCAAGTTATTAATAATCTTATAATTTGAATGTAATATGATAATGAATGATTTATTTATCTTATTTAATTATAATATTGTAATCTTTTTTTTCTTTTTTTTTTGTGTTTTGCTGTTGTTTTTTTTTTATTTTTTTCTTTTCAAGTGTGTGTTTACACTCAGTGCCTAACAGGGGTTCCCGCTGAAAATCAGTGTCGTGGCATGCTAACCATCTGCTGTCACGATATATACTGAGCGACCTTTTTGGCACACCTGGGCGCTTTGTTTTTGTTTTTGTTTTTTTGTATTAATTTAATTTTAGTTGTTTTTAATTTATATAATGTAATTTATTTATGTTTTTAATTTATATAATGTGATTTTATTTGTGTGGCAAATAAATAAAAATTCAATTCAATTCAAAAAAGACAACAACAGAGTCATATGGTGCAACCCTATCTATCCCCTCCCCCATCCTATAATCACAAAAAACAACAAATAAAATTAATATTTAGAAAAAAGTAAAAACCGACTTCAAAACCAAAATGTACTATAAAGACCTAAATAAACTCTTGACTTGTTCGCCTAAAATGAATTCCTTTCCTATAAAGGATCAAGAGTCTACTCGTATTAAAAAATTTTTGTGCATTTTGGTTTGAAGTCGGTTTTTACTTTTATTGTAAAAGTTATTGAAGTGAAAACTTCTTTAGCGGCGTTGAGCACTTTTGTGGAATAGGGGAAAAATGTGAAACTCGCGTCAGGACACGTGGGCTGATCGTAAAACCGTAAGACGGTTGGCGAAAATATGGATGTAAGTTGATTTTTCTGAGAGATAAACTTTTTAATGTAATTTAATATAATATGAATTGTAATGTTTGTGTACGATAGCGTAATAAATAAATATTGTATTCTATAAAAATATTATATTATTATTATTATTGTATTATTATTATTATTATTATTATTATTATTGTATTCTATCACAAAAATGATAGTACTTTTATATTGATAATAAGAGCAATTCATTCAAAATTATTCCCTAACTATTCCAAAAAATCAAAAATGCACAACGTTGATATTCAAGTTTTCACTTCTGCCGGCACTCCCGGAGTGCTTTTTTTTTTTTTAAAGCTTATATTTTATTTAGTAATTCATGTTATCACGTTGTTTTCCTGATATTATGAGTAAATTCCAATCAATTTGCACGATTTGGTCGCCACACCCTAAGCTTCTATGATTGCATGCACCGCGGTCGTAACAATTAAACGCTTTGGCAGCCTGACAGCGGCCAGACGTAAATGAAAAAACATTATGCGTTATTGTTATTTAGCGCGGCTAATGTGATATTATAATAATGCAGCTACGTTGTAGCGGGAACGCGGCATTAAGTCACGCAACGACATTGCTCTGTTTCTGTAAAGTAAAGGCATACTGTACCTATTTAATGTTTTGCGAAATTTTTGCAGAATAAAATTGTAAGATTTCATTACTGTAGCGTTTTTTTAATTCTACTTATTTCTTTTGCGCACCGCCTACAATCATTTCTGCTTAGCCTAAAGGTGTGACTGATAGTCAACGCCATATGGTGTTAAGTCTACCTTTTGTATGAGTTGTGCAATCTATACTAATATTATAAAGCTGAACAGTTTGTTTGTTTGTTTGAACGCGCTAATCTCAAAAACTACTGGCCCGATTTGAAAAATTATTTTCCAATAATAGTCCATTAATTATAGTCCATTTATCGAGGAAGGCTTTAGGTTATATACCATAAAGATACGACTCATAAGACCACAGCAGAAATGAAAAATGTTGCAAAAACGGGAGAAAGATATTCCTTTTGAGAGCTTCCGCTGCATACGCTGCGGAAACCGCTTAAGTTACACAAAAATCATGTAGGTATGACAGGATTGTTCAGCATTAAGAGTTCTATAATAAAGTCCGCGACAGCATATGTCTATCTTTTATGGTTGACTTACTACAACCTTTTTTATGTTAATAAATTTGTAAAAAAATAATGCATTATTTTTAGAGGTGTATTATACACACAGGTATTTATTCTTATCAAAATAAATACATTCATCATCACAAGCATTTCATTTAGAACCAAGTTGCCCTTTATATCATTTAATTTCATTAAATATCTTAGGAGCTATCACAGTTTTAACATAACTCCGCACCAAAATAATGTTCGCAGCTTAAGTACAACGTGCGCTTGCGCTAATATATTATAAAGCTGAAGAGTTTGTTTGTTTGAACGCGTTTATTTCAGGAACTGCTGGACCGATTTGAAATAATATTTCTGTGTTGGATAGCTTATATAACGAGAAAGGCTTTAGGATATAAAACATGACGCTGCGACGGAAGGGGAGGGAGCAAACTCAAAACGCGCGGACGAAGTCGCGGGGGACCGCTAGTAAATTATAAATAAATAAATAAGCTGCTTAAAGGTCAAAGCTGCATCCCAACACGCACCAACGTGCCAACAGACTCTGTAACGCGGCAAATTAAATACGTTATCTTTTCTGTTGAGTAAGCCTAGGCGGCGTTCCATTAGATAGGTATGTTTCCGCTTACGGGGCTCCTATGCCCTCTAGTTAGCGAAACTTCGTAGCCAAATATTATTTTAGGATGAGCCGGCATACCTACCGCCGTAATAATAACTTTCAATTGTAAGTGCCAGGAGAGATTCGGGAAAAGTTTGTGTTAGCATAAAACCAATGAGGTGTTTCGCAGGCACCGCGTATATTTTTATTGGAGGAGAGAATGGTTGCTAGCAATTTAGAGAGTGGCCTAGAAAGCGGGTAATGTAAGCTACTGAGAGCGCAAATAACGAGCTTCTGATATCGGTTGACAAACCGTGCCTTTTGAATGAATGAATGATTGGTTTTTGTTTCCTTTTTTTGTATTTAATTAGGTATATGTAAACTAGGGAACAGTGTAAGTTTTATTCAATTTTCAAAAGTGCAGTGCGATGCACGCTCGGCTACGGTCGTGCTCTACTGTACGCATGAATTATTATAAGTGATTCACGAAAAAGCGGTGGCCACTCGCCGCCGTTATTGATTGTAGCAATGGGTTCGGAGAAACTCATTGTCAACGAGCTCCTGGCGTTCCTGCAACATCAAGTGGACGTCATGGATGAGATCAGTGTCATGCAGATCTGCACGTCTAACTTTACTGAAGACGAGATACGCAGAGGCAAGGTGCTGTTGTACGAGTCCATCGGCATGACCGACCGGATGCCGTCTCGCAGGGGGGATGATAAGGGAGAGAGAAGCCTCCGGGATATAATCAAGGTGCTGAAGGAAACGGATCCCGATGACGTGCCATCATTTGTGGCAAAGGAGCTACGTAAGCTGCCCCCCGTCACGTTCGACCACGTCGACGACACTAAACTGCTGAAGGATATCAACACCCCGAAGGCAAGTCTGGCCGAGGTAAAGTTTAAGTTGGAAGCCTCAGAAAACACTATTAGTGAAATGCGTACCGAGATAGTTGAGTTACGCCATACTAAATCGGTATGTAGGTCACAAGAGGCGCCCGTAAACGCGAGTAGTGGCAAATTTACCTTATCGCCGTCAAGCGCCGAGTCAGCAAAACTAGACTCACTGCCGGTCATTGCCGTCGCTGGCGCAAGCGTTACGTCACCCGACTCACATTCCACCAATATGCGAATGACGCTGCCTAAGCCTACGTCACCTTCTCGTGCGTATGCATCTGCCGCCGCTAGTCAACGTCCCGTACAAAAAAAGCGGCAAAACAAGAAGCCTTTGATTAAACCAAAGACGGAGAAGCACATTGCCCCGCCGAAAGCGTCCCATAAAGGGGAGCCTGACAGAGATGGCTTCATGAAAGTGGAGCGCAAGAAGAAGAAGCCCGTCAGCCGCAATCAATGCGGTACCGCACTGACCGGACCGAACATGCTGCTGCGTCCTGCGATTCCAACGACACAGTTGTATGTTTCCCGCCTACATTACACCACGAAGGCTAAGGAGGTCATGGAATATGTGCATAAGAAGGCCAACTATACTCTGCGGGTCGTCAAGTTGCAGTCTAGTCGAAATGTGAATTTTAATTCCTTTGTGATTAGAATTCCAACTGAAACTTTGACTACCTTCATGAAGGAAGATTTTTGGCCGAAGGGAGTCGTATTCCGGCAATTTCGCGGAAGTCTACGCAACACTACGAACAACACAAAGAGAGTGTAAATTTAATTTGTTTGTATTTTATTTTGTCAGGTATTTATTTTATGGGCCTGTATTTCATCATCTGTTGCCTGAAATAAACGTTTATTATTTATTATTATTATTATTTATTCAAAACACCGTAAAATACAAATTCATTTGCAGTCGCACACGTGTTAGGAAGCTTTAATTACATATATACATACTAAGATTTAATCCAATTCTGAATACATGTAAATTGTACTACTATAATACATAAGATCTGGGAATATACTATCCTGTGTAATAACTATGTATAATCATTGGGCAATCAATGTATTGTTTTAGTAGTACTTACATTTTTCAGCTTCTGAAAATGTCTGAAACGCTTCTATTACAGGTATAACTAAACCATTTTCTTATTAAGATACTATTTCCTTTTCTTCCTATGAGTTGTTTGTTTTAACATTAATAAATATTGTTATTTTATTCAATTTTACGAGAACAATACTTTAGAAGAAGCATGAGATAAAAATCCAATTAATTTGTGAAGGATCGAATTCATCCATGGAAATTATTTGTTTATCGTATCGTATCGGGCGAAATCATAGAACGAATAATTTGGCAAAACGCGTTTATTTGCTCGCGATAATTAAAATTGGTACCTGTGCTACCGTCGTGGGTTAATCCATCAAATCGGGTTTGTGTACAAAACGATTTCACATTCCGTTTAAAATTAACTAAATTAACCGTTCACCAAAACTAATATTTATATTGCGGCGAATAAAAAAGGTGTACTCGTAATTCGTCGTATTAGTTATCAGCGAAAATGGACAAAGAAATTGATTCACACATACTTCAAGTTAGCTTACGACTTTTAATGACGTCAGATGCGATCGCGAGAAACAATAAACGGGAAAAAGTTGGCATAATGAGGAAGTTCCCCGAAATAACTGCGAAAGGAGCATCTTCGAAAAGTCGTTGAAAGTTTATTAATTTGATGTGCGACTCAAACGGCGTTGAGGTGCGTACGGAAGTCGCTCTTACCAATAAGGCCCCGTCTGGCAAACGTCAAATAAGTTATCATGTTGATCAAGTCTAACAATTCCACTGTAAACTGAGCCCTCACTTATACGAATTACACGCACAATAAAGACTCAGCCAACAGTGGTTTCTGTTCGAGCTGAGTCAATCAAGCTAAACACTACCATCGTAATCTGAGCTTTCATACAAGGATTTAGTGACGCAGTAAATGTCCAGCTTAACCATTGTTATGCCGAGTGACCGTAGTTTTTCTCGATGATTTGTGCCGGTTCCCGGGTTATTGGAGCCTCAAATTCGGCAACTTTCACCGTTCAACCTTCGTAATGCCGCTGCGATGTTGTGAAATGAGTCTTGCAATAAAATTGCTGGAGATAATAGTATACTTAACTTTTATTATTGGACCCCATAACATTTTTGCTGTTACACAAAAACAGAACGACGATGAAAGTGGATAAACATACATTCTTTTAGGTGCCAGCAACCTTCTCAAATGCCTAAAATATCGGATAAAAAAAATTGCAGGCCGCTGCATCGACCATTGCGCGTTTTAAAAAAGGCGCTTCAGCATCGCAACTCACGCAATGAACTGATTTAATTTAGCATTGATGCAGTCGCGCGTTAGCATCGATCTAGAAGCGCGACTGCATCCATGCTAACACGCGTTAGTATCGATGCAGTCGCCAAAATTCTATAAATAATCTCACAATTTTGCAGCTTCTGCATCGCGACTGTATCGATGCTAAAAGTAGCGCAGTGTGTAAAGGTTTACATTTTGCGACTGCATCGATGCTAAAAGCCGCAGTGTGTAAAGGGTCTTAGTTCAACTTGGTAGGTATAGGGATTTCATATCTGAATTTGATTCGTTTGTGGATATAAATTTCCGTATGCCTTTGTCATACAGTATGACAACACGAAGTAATATATCAAGTTCTGAGAATCTACAGGATCAACTACATTTTTTTTCCTTATCTAAGAAAGATACACCGAAGCTATATTTATCAAAAAGTCAATTTCTCTGTCAGCCTGCGACATCGCCGCAGTAATAATATAACTTCCAGTTGATTCCATTATTTGCAGCGTAAATAAATTTCCTTATTCCATTGTGAGAGGACAAATTGCCTGTCAAACACGCAACTCGCGTCAAAGGGCGATGAACACGCGACCGCGGCGGGCCAAGAAGTTGGTTTGACCAGCGACGGCTATGCGGGACCAGGTGCTGCCAACTTGGGTGCAAATATACAGTGCCGTTACCATGAGTTGACGGCGGTTTTACTCGCTAGCAACGACGTGATTTTTGTTAGGAAAATTTGAGCTCTGCAAGTGACCGCTAGAGGCGCTGTGCACTTTTTCACAGACTTTTTTTTACATCGTCGGGGGTTACGGAGATTTTCCTCACTGTAAAACCTCCGTAAACTCCCTCCTGTATCGTAACCATGATAACGGTTCAGGAGGGGGTTGCGGTTTAGCGTTAGATAAAACGCAATGTGGCAGAGGGAGACGATGCTTGACTAAAGTTATGAAATCAGACCTTTAATACGTGTAAACTAGTGTATCGTGTATGTGTTTTACATACCTTAGAGACAGAGGGAGACGATGCTTGACTGAAGTTATGAAATCAGCCCCTAATCGTGTAAACTAGTGTATCGTTTCGTGTTTGTGTACGTACATACTTTAGAGACAGAGGGAGAAGTTGCTTGTCCGAAGTTATGAAATCAGACTCTAATATGTAAATGCGAAAAATAATGCGCTTTTGCAGGTAATGTAAAGCTTTAGTATGTTCTTAGAATGATTCCTTGAATTCACTCATCTGGTTCCAGTTCGGTTTCCCAATACATTTCTTCCGCAATTTGCCGTAGTCAAATGCCTCGGCTTCCAGTGACAGGTGTGACTTGCTCGGGACTAAGTAATTCCGGGCGCAGCTCAAAAAGTGTCGTTGGAGACACGTGAAAAGTGTGAAGAACTCCAAATACGAGCTCATTTGTGGACCTCGGGAACTATTGAAGTCAACGGCAGGGTTGACACCTTCAGAGTCGATATATTCGGGCTAATACTGTCATGACAGCAATATGTATAATAACATTATGTAAATTGATTCCAAATAAAGCAAAATTAAGCCTTTATGCTTAGCTTATGTAGAAACTAAAGCTTTTCGATAAAGGAGTAATTTTCATCGTTTACTTTTAAACTTCTGAATTAGTGCTAATTGGAAGGTATTAAGAAATAAAATAAAAAAAGGTTTTCTTGCAATTTTCGGGCTGGAGCAAACGTCGTAACTAAGGCCAACTATTTATAGTTTTTCTAAGAATATCTAAATGTTTTGTGTCAGACAGATATGGCCGTGTCAAAAGGATCGCTTACGATCTCGTTTAAGGCAATTTGCTTTATATCTTTCCAGTCTTCTTTTTTTATAAATAGAGACTTTGGATACTTTTCTATTTGAAATATTCCTTTTGATTTATTTTCAATAAATCAACATTTATTTTTAATGATGGTTAATTAATATTGCTACCCTAAAACAACATCACACTTGTAGTAGTCCCCTCGCTGATTTCAACTACGGTGGCCAATCGCAACGACTAACCGACTTTGCGGGACATATTATAGTGCACAAGTGTGTGCCGCAAATACAGGTGCACTCTCTATTCTTTTCACTCTTACAGTCCGTATAGTAGTGAACAGAAAAACCCAGGTCTATATTTTTGGCCCGACCCGGGGATCGAACCCGGGACCTCTGGCGCAGCCGTCCCTTTAAAGTGCACCTCTTACCGCGCCACTGAGGCAGTCACACCTGTAACGTCAATTTTGTAATATTAAAGCGAGATCACTTTTACATAAAAAAATATATATTTATCTCTGCCTTGTGTAAATTTTACCGTATGTGTCATTCATTTATTAGTCGAGAATTTCCTATCATTCGTAAGTTTTGACATACATAAGCACCGATTACTTAATTTTTGATTTTTATGCTGCTAACTAAATAACAACGTTTGCCGTATAAAGCCTTCGTGGTTTAAGTGGGCATGGTAAAAATAGCATTCCTATCGTTTACACTGTTTTTAAGCCTCACAGTACTATTTTTGTGTTGTTATAAGATGAAATAAAAAATCAAAAATTCACGGGTGAAACTTGAACCCGCAATCTTTGGCAAACTGGGCCAACGCTCTTTCCAATCGAGCTACCGTGCAGTCGGTCCGACAGCGCGAAATTTCTGGTCACTTATGGATACTTCAATCACGCGTGACTTCAGCGCTGACGAGTCCCGTCCGTGCGCGTTTTTTGGAATCCTATGTCATCTTAGACCCTTTACACACTACGTCAACTTTTACACACTGCGCTACTTTTAGCATCGATGCAGTCGCGACGCTAACGCGCGTTGGCATCGATGCAGTCGCGATAATGACGCGCGTTAGCATCGATGCTAAATTAAATCTGTTCATTGTTCAGTGAGTCGCGAAGCAGAAACGCATTTTCGAAATGCGCTACTGCATCGATGCTAAAAATCACAGTGTGTAACGGGTCTTATAAGTAGAAATTTGTAAAATTATTTAGCATTATATGTCCGCTAAGCGACGCCAGCGCAAGCAACTTACAACACGAACCGTAACCGCGTTAAGTATTAGTTTAGGCAAATGCAGGATGCACCACCCGCCCTCTCAACACGCATGCGGCACAGCTAATGCAATTATTAGTACCCAACACCAACGTGCAAAAAACCTCAAAGAGATGTTGTCGCCTCGGCGGAGCACGTACGACTGAACTATGTCGCTGGCGAACAGGCCTTTTATACTTTCCTTCCACTAATGAGTGACGTTAGATAGATAAGATAGATGGATAACTCTTTATTGCACATTACATAAAAGTGGAATAGAAATATATATGTATAATAAAAATAATTATATAAAAATAAAAACAAATAGAGAATAATATTAATAAGTAATATACATCTTTACAACGTTATCGTAGTAACGTAAATTTGAAATGACGTAAGCACAGCACCTGCAGCTTGCAGCGGCAACGGCATTGTTTTCCAATAACTTGGCGCGCGCGAACCACTACAAATAGCGCTGCGCATCGAACATCTAACAAACGACAACAGCTTTATTTCACACTTCTAGTGTAATATAGCGCGCAATAGGTTATTTTACTCGTACTTTCCTGCTCGATGGAGAAGCTGAACGGATTTAAATTCAAGCGGGAGGAAGAAATAACCGCAGTAATTTACTGAAACACTTAAGTGATTTGTTGAAAAACAATTCAATGATTTGTTGCATGTGCTAATTTTTGTGATGTTATTCAATAAAATATTTTTTTCTTCTTTCTCGATGATAATTGCAAATTGATAAGTACTCGAGTAAAATAAGACTGGCTTGTAAACGTCCCATTGCTGGACTGACTGCCGCTAGAAACATCATCATCATTCATCATTATCAGCCAAAGTACGTCCACTGCTAAACATGGGCCTCCGCCACGGTTATCCACAGCGAAGCATGAGAATGTAAAAAAAATATATATAGAATGTTTTTAACACTCTTATTCTATTGTATGTTATATTTTGTACTCTTATAGATAAAATAAGAAACAAAAACCGGCCAAGTGCGAGTCGGACTCGCGCACTGAGGGTTCCGTGCCAATTTTTACTGAATTAGGGAATCCACTTCGTAAAATAATACAATATTTTGTTGACAGCAAACATAAATTTATTTTCATAGTGTTTGTATAAAGAACAAAGTTATGTTTGCGGTTGTGTAAAATGCTATATCACAAAAACTTCTCGTTCGATCCCGTCCAAACCAATTTTCGCTGCAAGTGTTTGTAAAATATACCAATTTTACTTTTAAATTTAACCTCTACGTCATTATAAGAGACCAATCTATAGACTTCCCACACGCATAGGTTTGATTAAAAAAAATTTCAGTTTGAGTTTCATGTATGGGAGCCCCTCCCCCCTCCTTATACATTTTTTTATGTAAGAATTGTATAGCGGTTAAAAGGATACATCTTCCTAGGGTCGCACTTTAAAGCGACGGCTGCGCCAGAGGTTCCGGGTAAGATCCCCGGGTCGGGCCAAAAGTATATACCTGAGTTTTACTGTTCAGAAATTCTTAGGGTAGCCCAGAGTTTGGAAGTTGGCGGTGTTTCACCCCCGTGCCTCGGAAAAATCACGTAAAGCCGTTGGTCCTGCGCCTGAACTCTCTCCGGTCGTGTCAGATTGCTGTCCCATCGGGTTATGAGAGTGAAAGGAATAGAGAGTGCACCTGTGTTTGAACACGCACACACTTGTGCACTATAATATGTCCCGCGCAGTCGGTTAGTCGTAATGACTGGCCACCGTAGTCGAAATTCCTAACAAATTTCAACATTGTGGTGCTTGTAGTTACAGAATAAAGTGGCTGTGTCATACGGACGGACAGACAGACTGACAAATAGACAGACAGACAGACTTGACGAAACTATAAGAGTTCCGTTTTTTTCCATTCGGCTACGGAACCCTTAAAATAGCACACGGGCGGAACTCGAATCAGCAACTTTCTGGCCAACCGGGCCAACTCTCCAAATGAGCTACCGTGCCATCGGATTGACTGTGCGAAATGGAGATGGTAAATATCTATAAATTTGATTAATTGTGTTTAAATTCAAAACTTCACACCACGACCACCTCCACCTCTACCTCAACCACACTTTTGTGACTTTTAGCATCGATGTAGTCGTGATGCAGAAGCTGAACATTGACAAATTATTATTGTAAATTGTTAACTGCTTCGTTGCTTTCACGTGTTAACATCGGTGCAGTTGCGCTTCTTCATCGGTACTATCGCATGACAGCAACTATGCGAAATTAAATCTGTTCTTTGCTCGAGTCGCGATGCTGCCGCGCGTAAGGGTTCTACACTTTACTATCATACAAAACAAGAAATTGCAATATTTAATAAATGCCACGACAAATGTTAAAATATTGTAGTCGGAAACAAACTGCATACTGAAAAATTAAAATAATATTTACTCTAAATTTGTGTTATCTGCATTGCGTGTTTTACGGGTAGAAAATATAATAAACCATTCATTTAAACAAAGAATACTATGACTACTTTACCCGGCGATGTGGAGCCAGCTTACGTTTCATATTCTCCAGCTGACCTCCAGAAGTCACAAAGTTCAGTTCTCTTCGTGTACACCGAACATTATGTTAAGTCGTATCTTCCGTGGAACGAAGAACTTTCGCTTATCACTGGCTGTTTCCCCGCTGCCGGCCCGAGAGTACAAATCGCGCCGACGTGTAACGTGTTAACTGGGGCGTTCACGGCTCCATCTCGCAATCCTACCGTGTTTTATATTCTTAGGAGAGATAATACAGGTCGGAACGGAACATTTGCTTGCAGCGCGGAGACTTGATGCATAATGTTCTTTTCGTTTTTCCTTTTATATTTTTGTTGAATTATACTATACTTAACTAGACCTTATGAGTTAAATTGTAACCTAACAAAAATGCATCCTAGCAGCTACATCTTACGATATAAGCTTAAAATATAAAAAATATATAAAGCTTTAAACATAAAAATGTAAAAGGAAGATGAAAACAAACTGAAAAAACTATTACCTAACGACAATACCGTAGGTGTCAGACAGTGAAGCAATGCTCCTTCGAAAGGCATTTGGATTTTCGATAAATATATCAAGGTCAGGCTGGGTACATTTTCTTTGTTTAGGCGACACATTCGGAAGTTGGGATTATAGAACGTTGTATTATTACGGTAAACTTCGAGAGAAAATAATTTAGAGCCACGATATCTGTAAACGGTGTTGAAATTAATGGTTGATAGTAATAGAGGGTTGTAAATGATTAATAGAGTTCATATAACATCAACTGCAAAAGTAATTAAATGATTTCATTGTAAGTATCCGTTGCATCGAGAATGTTTGAAATCGATATTTCGTCACGTGATGCTCAAATAATCGTCATTAGGCCTAACATGCACGCCTCGATGCCGTTTATCGCTTCGATAAAATAATTTTATTTCCAAAACAACATGCTTTTCCAATTATTTTTTTCACTTTTAAGGCAATCCTAATTGCTTTTAAAAGCAAATCAATACATAAAAATAAGTATTAACCTTTTTAAATATGATTAAAAGGACATTTGAAATTTATCGATTGCTGCGATAAATGATAAATAGGCGCGCATCTTAGGCCCGCAGTACTCTTTAGCCTAACGTTATAAAACGGAGGACCTCATTCTATCCCATCTCATGCTTCGTAGTTATATATTTATTTATCACCTTCACTTTTTAGTGTCGTAGACATTTGGCAAATGCAGAGTAAAATGCAGTGCACATATCAACAAGGCGTTTACAGCTCTATGTAGCACTTCGTTTGCATTTTGTGTTCAAGCGATAGCTCTAGTGAGACATGGAACCTTACTATCACCCGCATTGTTTTCAAATATCGTGGCGAATTTGTAGAGATACATACACAGCAAAGACAACTTGCATTCGTGTTGGAACGTAGGCGCTTGTACCGTTTAAACGATAAATTGTTCCTCTAAAACTCTAAATAGAAGTCGTTAGTGACAATGTGGTACGTCTTTTTCTGTTATTTTCTCATGGAACTATCGATCACTTTAAAAATAGGAACAATACACGTTATCTATTGAAACATCTTAAATCGTTCTGTGCTATTCCAACGGTGCCGCGCACTCGGGGCCGTGTTTACGGCGATGTCTTTTTCTGACGTCATTTTATGTATAGCACTCGGACCCGATAGCTTTGCCACCAGTAACTTTTTTGAAATAATAATATCGCAAATATTTTTTTACGATTTTTTAATTAATTTACGCGTAAAATTGCGATTTCCTGGGTTGTTCTTTTATGCGTTGACAATTGTATTTCAGTAGCTTACTAAGTCCTCACGTCGGAGGAGCGACCATTTACGACCGGATACGATCATGTGTTTACAATATTTTCATTATTTATTTTAGTCTTTACAATATTGTTACGAAAAATAAAGTTTAACTCAGTATTTTACTCCGACAAGTTGCGAGCTTTTTCAATGAACCGTGCTTTGAACACAGGAGCGTACTTTATTCTGTAAGTTTACTCGCAAAGTTTGGGTAAAACCTTGCGAACTCCGCCACAAGTGCGCAGAACTCCGGCCCCGAGGGTCAGAGCGTTCAGTAATGGCAGATCATTCCGCTTTGCTTTTGGAGAGGGACGATGTGGTTAATTACTTGCATTAATACTTACACAATAAATTGTTTTATTTAAAGGAATGTCGCAGGTAATCATGTATTTTGCTGCTTATTTCAAATTACAGGATTTTTGTATCGACTCGTGTGTTTCGATATGCATAGAACGAATAACCAAGACTAACGTTTGTTTACATAATAATCTTCCTAGCCGCTTCCGACTACGTTGGCCAGTCACAACGACTAACCGACTGCGCGGGAAATATTACAGGCCAAAAATATAAACCCCTGGTATATATTTTTGGCCCGATCCGGGGATCGAACCCGGAGCCAGAGGTCATCGCTTTAGAGTGCGAGCCTCTAACCTCTGCGCCACCCAGCCAGGTGCAGTATGTACAGACAAACTACACAATATAAATTTGTAGTTGTACATAGTTATACTTCGGAATATGATTTCGGAATATTGTGCTGTCGTAACCTCACTGTATGTACATTTGAAATTCCTTTCCACGTATTATATGGCAGCGTCTGGTTTTCAAAACTTCAATACTGAATTATAAAAAGATAATGTAGAGCCAACAAAACCAGTGCATATTTCCTGGGAAACTCATCGCTTTAGCCGGCGAATATGCGCACCTCATTGTAGAATTTTGTTTATGTGCAAATATATTGCAGCATTATGCGCAGTATTCGCGCTGGCTCCATCTTGATATGTTGAAATGCGCTGTATATTTTACACTAGCAGGTCCCTGAGACAGCGTGCGCGCGTTTTGAGTTTGCTCCCTTCCCTCCCGATGCAGCGTGATGTTTTATAGCGCTTAGCCTTCCTCGATATATAAGCTATCCAACGCACAAATATATTTTTTTTAAATCGCTCCAGTAGTTCCTGAGTTTAGAGCGTTTAAACAAAGAAACTCTTCAGCTTTATAATATTAGTATAGATGTTGGGTTGTGCGGGCTAAACGGTAAAATAGGGTAATGGAACCATCGCATCGCATTTTCATAAAAGTTAAAAATGAACATAATTTTCATTATTTAATTTCATGATAGTTGATACACCTGTATTCAATTTATTCTCTTTTTGACGATGTTCGGGTCCAACGCCAGCTCAAATATGAGTGCACATAGTTAAACTATATCCATACACCTCGGTGGTGTAGTGGTTAAGCAGAGCGAGGTCTTTTTATTTATTTATTTATACTTTATTGCACAATAATATCATTTTTGTACAAAAGGAGGACTTAACGCCATATGGCGTTTTCTACCAGTCATGCCTTTGGGCTAAGCAGAAATGATTGTGGGCGGTGCGACAAAGAAACATATTAATTATATACAAAAAAAGTCCCAAATAAATAAAATTAATATGTACTTACATAATATTACACATACATAACATAAGCAATAAAATAAATACGTTAATAATACATACATATATCAACATATACTATATATATATATATATATTATATATTATGACGAACGTTGTAGATAGATGTTATGGAGAGATAGAGGTCCCAGGTTCGATTCCCGGTCGGATCAATGTAAAACATAATTTTCTATATGGTCTTAAGTCAGAGTGTTGTGATTCTAATGTTGTGTCTGATTTCCATAACACAAGTGCTTTGGTTACTTACTTTGGGATCAGAGCAATGTATGTGATTGGTGTCCGATATCTATTACGTTATATTTTCCTTTTCACAAACGTTGTTTCAAACCGTTTAGGTAAGTTTTTGAACTACCTTCCCTCAACACCACCGTCCCCATTTTTCTTACATGAGTCTACCTCCTCTTAATTAAAAGGCAACAGTAATATAAAATCGCCTCAGGCTGCGCCTTCTATTAAATTTTCCGACGAATCGAAATCAAGCTTCGAAGATTCTGCGACAGGGTACATTTATGGGGTGTATTTTACAAAAACATGTTTGCATATTAACAATGACGATTAAAATGGAGCTAATTAACTTTTATGTAAAATATCTAGCTAGTGATCGATTTAATAAAATCTAACCTTATAATTAAATCTATTATTATAAAAAACTAACGGATTTATTACCAAAAATCATTTTCTGAAAATGGTCAAAAAACAGTATGTGTATCTGTGACAAAGTAACAATATTTTGTCGCTAGTTAACAAAAAACCGGCCAAGTGCGAGTCGGACTCACGCACTAAGGGGGTTCCGTGCCAACTTAGGGAATCCACTTAGTAAAATCCCACAATAATCCTAACAATATTTTGTTGACAGAAAAAATAACTTTGTTTTTCATAGTGTTTGTATGAAGTACAAAGTTATGTTTGCGATTGTTGAAAAGGTGCTTTTCTCAAAAACTTCTAGTTCAGTCTTATTCAAACCAATTTTCGTTGAAAGCATTTCAAATATTTCACTTATTTTTAAAATTACCACTTTGGAAGCGTCTATCTCCCTAACGTTAGATTTTAAGAATAAAGGGCTATTAAAACCTCAATGTCATTTTAAAAGACCTATTTATAGATATCCCACACGCATAGGAATGATAAAGAAAATAATGATGATTGTTATAGGTCCATGTATGTCCATATATGTATTTTGATGAAACTTACGCTGAGTGCCCCACTCGCATTCGTGTTTTTTTTTAAGGAGAAACAAATTCTTTTCGAGTCGGTACATAACGTCAAGCTTACCTATTTCAATAGTCTACACACATCATGCACCGACTCCAATAAACTTTGTTTCTCCTGATTAGAAGACGAATGCGTCAAGCGTTATTAAGTCAGTTTTTTCAAGGCGTTTTTGTAATGTATCGTATCTAAATGACCGGCTTCATCACGCAGCCGCGATACATATCCCACTTCGTTTGCCACATAATTCCAACATGTTTGACATTTGGATTAAGATTCTCGTCAAAGTACTGACTTCTCTGAAACCCAGCCCTTAAAGTAACAATCTTAACTACGTCATTGGACAAAGTGCACAAGTATGGACAACAACACGTCCAGGTTAACACTGTGGTATCTTATTCAGTCGGAATAAGGGCTAATTTGCAACAAAAGTGGGTATCCTGATGTGCTGGCCACTGTACATTCCCGGAATAACCCAACGAGCTCATTAGCTATGAGGCTAACACAAACTATTACATGGACGGTTAGCGAATATTTTTGGTAATAACCACTTCGTTATGAGGCGGAAGTTAAAGTTAGAACGTAAAATATAAACATAGGTAGGTTTAGCTATGAAATCATGTTACACTTGGATAACCGAGAGGAAGTTATCCAAAAAAGGGTCTTATAACTACCAGTCCCCTTCGTCGAAACTTAATTCTCACCCTCAACAACTCAACGCGTTTATTTACAGTAAGCAGCATTAGTCTCTGACCTAAAGACTTGCACAACCTGTGACTCATTGCCAAACGCAAAATCTCTCCAGTGATTTTAAGCCAGTGCTTAAATCTTTTGAAACTAAGTACACCACTCTATTCACTTACACCGATTAAACACACACACACACACACACACACACACACACACACACACACACACACACACACACACACACGCACACACACACACACACACACACACACACACACACACACACACAGAAAGACGCACGCAACTTTTTCACGTTTCGAACTCTCTCAAATAGCCCTCACGTGACAGGCCCGCCTAGTGTGGGGTCCAAAGTTAAAAACGCACTCATACCTTTTTTTAAAAATTATGTTTGGTTTATTTTATAAAACACCTTGTAAATGTATCACGAAATGATATATAAATGTTTCTGGCGCATATTTATAGTAATTTATTTTATACGAAACTAGTTCTTTAAATTGGATAGTCTTACGAATTTTGCCTACGATCTTAGGAACTCAGTAGCTAACACATTTATCTTCACTCTTTCCGGCGCTTAGTACTGAAGTCCATATACCTATTTATAACGTTTCATAATAAAATTCTAATTGCAGAGAAACATGTACCCTGCGGTCACTGTTGCTTATTTGCCGCTCGCGCAAGACGAACCTTTTTCATTTTTATTTCGAGGTTTTTTCACATTTTATGAGCTTCTGTATTGTGTCCGGAATTTTGTCTGTAGCGGAAAATGAAAGCTTTTTTTAAATAGCGGGGAATTGGCAATAAAGCTGCCCAGTTTAGGGTTCAAGAGAATCTACTTTTTGGCTTAACATTTTTTTTTGGTAATCATATAGACGTATTGGAATCGTTACCGTTATAGTATGTACGCACAAAATGTCTTTGTAATATGTAGTGAAATGTGTTCTATAAAACACATGTAGGTCACGTTTTTTTTTAAAAGCCCTGTCTTGCTAATCTTATAACGAATGATGAACTAATGCTTTAGAATGTTTATAACACTCACAGTGTCATATTTTATATTCATAAAGATGAAATAAGAAACCAAACATTTGCGCACGGGCGGGACTTGAACCAGCAACCTTTTGGCAAACCGGGCCAAACGCTCTTACCAATTGAGCTACCGTGCTGTTAGTCCGACCCTGCGAAATTTGTGGTTTCTTATGAAAACGTCAATTGCGTGACGCTTAGCGCCATCTAGCCGTCTGTTCATAAACAGACGGCTAGATGGCTAGATGGCTGGTTCAAGTCCCGCCCGTACGCAAATGTTTGGTTTCTTATTTCATCTTTATGAATGATGAACTATTTTGAACGTTTAATTATTTGGTCAGGTGGTACTGTACGCACCGAATGGGAGAATACGGTACGTATTTTTGTATAAGTTTGTTATAAGTATTGTATTTTGTAAAAATATAGACTTTTTCAACGTGGCAGTGAATACGGCTGCAAACGCAGGGTCCTTCACGCAGCATTCTCCGCTCGCTTTTGTTTTCGCATGGCGCTTATTTGCTCGCTTAGCTCGTCTAATTACGCTCCGAGGGTCGCTTGCGGTGAGTGGAAGGAGTGTGACGGTCGGTTGTGGCTGGGTTTATTCCTTTTAAATAATGTAGGTTGCAGGTAAAAAGCCACGGTTCAAACATGAGTAGTAATTTTAAATAGTTGCTGTTTACTATAAGTAATTACGAGTAAAACACGCAAGTATTACACTTTTTCACTATATTTGCTATAATACAGCAAACTGACATATTTTTTATTATCACACTTAGAGTTCATATTCAAAAGTGTTTAAATATCAGTTAGATTTGCAATTAAAAGATAAGTAAGCTTCAACTTGATTAAACTATGAAATCGTTTAACATATCAGTTTTCGGTGACAACTAAACGTGGGTATCTAATGACGCCCGGCGTCCGTTGCTTCGGCAATTAATTTCCGCTACAATACATCTTGCGTCGCCTCCGCCTGACACGGGAGATCCCTGGAGACGGACAGCCACCCCGGCGAGCTCAGGCAGGGATTCGCAACATTTTTTGTAAATCGTCTTTCAATTTCATTTATGGCTTCGACCGATTTTTATGACTATAAAAACATGGAACAGACCACCATAAGCCGTAGTGCGAGTCCTTGCGAAACTTACACGATCAAACGCATCGAGCGCGTAAACATGATTTTATATGGGATTCTTTTAGTGTCAACGATAGCCACAAGACGGTGCTGCTTCAATCCCATATAAATTCACGGGACTCGTACTACGCCCACTGAAGGCCTAACATGCACGCCTCGATACCGTTAATCGCGTCGATAAAATAATTTGATTTCCTAAACAATATGTTAAGATATGACATGGTAGAGAGTGCCAAATGGCGTTAAGTCCATCCTTTGTACATTTTTTTACTTGTAAAGCAATCCTAACCTCCGTGCTGGCGGAAACACCCAATGTCATGGCGAAAAAAAAAAACATACTGGCAGGCAGACCTAATATCTATAGATATAACATCATTCTGAAGATGCTCTCCCAGAGATTTGACTGTCTGTATATCAACCATTGTTATATGGTTCATATATGGACTAATACCCAAATGCAAGCGGGTGGTCGTCCAATTTAATTTAATTTTTATTTAATTTCATTTGTTTGCAATTTAATTTAATTCAATTTTAAATGTATGTAAGACTTAATTATGTCGAAATAAATAAATGAATAAATGAATAATATGTCTGTGCATGAACGCTCTCAATTTTAGCCTCAAAACTACAGAACTATTGAACGCAGCCATAGTGTCAGTGAAATAAAATACTATAATTGCTTATAAAAACAAATGAATACATTTAAGTTAATAAAAACCTCTTTAAATAAGGTTAAAATTTTGAAATTTATCGATTGCCGCGATAAATGATAAACAGGCACGCATCTCAGGCCCGCAGATGCTTTAGTTAGTGCCTAAATAGTCTAGTAGGCTCAAGTTTTAGCTAAGGTGGATAAACTGAAACTCTGATTACAGCAACAGGACGCAGTTTAAGATGTTACCATTAAATTAAGGTACGTCTATGTAACATTTAGATACATTTCTAATACTTCTTACAAATACATAATGTTCATCAAGCTCCTAGTGCAGAGAAATGGCTACAGAATTATATAGAGTGTTGTTTTGGTCTAAAATTTAGCACTGGAATAGATGTTGAGAACCGGTAAATAGCACTTACTCGGGTTATGAGAGTCCGAGCGCTCATGAATAATTTAATGTCGGCAATCAGCTCCAGCGAGCACTAGCAAAACACGCCTCTAATCGGGGCACAATCTACCGGCAAACAGGAACACCCGCATGTTGAAAGCTCTCATATTACAAGGCGAACATCCAGATGGCAGATCAGGAAAGGAACATAACCGCCTAGTGACTGTCAAATTAGGATTTCTCAAGAGTATGTATGACTATGTAATTATGTTGTGTCAAAAAAATTAAATAAAGTTTTTTTATGCAAAGTGTGTGTGTGTGTGTGTGTGTGTGTGTGTGTGTGTGTGTGTGTGTGTGTGTGGTTAATGTGAATGATTTTACCTAATGTTCTAATATTTATCTTCTCTTCTTCGTCGTTTCCTCATGTCTGAGGGTCGTGACCACTAAAAGCAGCGTTGCGGGTCAGGGCTCTCCAGGCACACCTGTCCTGGGCTCGGTGGATTGCCTCTTGGGTTTTGCACTTGATGGACTGTAGAATGGCATCTGTCCACCGAGTGGGTGCTCTACCTCTACTCTTTCTTCCCTCGACGTGCCCAACCAGTATAAGTATCTCCAGATTTTCCAGCTCCCGGCGGGCAAGATGACCGAAGAAGGAAAGGGACCTTTGAAAATAGAAACACGCCTGTCTACAATATGCTTTATATTGTAGACAGGCGTGTTTCTATTTTGGACTTCTCAAGTATAGAGACGTTAGTGCGGCGCGCAGTCCACGGGATGCCCAACATTTTACGCCAACACCACATTTCGAAGGCATCTATTCTAGATTTTAATCGAGCTTTGAGTGTCCATGTTTCCGATGCATAAAGGAAGATGAAAAAAACCAAATTACGCATAAATTTCACTTTCGTGCTGCGAATATTTATAAGTTAGACGTACGTAATACCTCCTCAGTTTCCACATATGACAGCCCTCGCAACCACTGGCGCAGCTTGGAGAATATCATAAACAGTTTATATTTGCAATGGTATCCACACGCAATAGCAATACAAAAATAAATAAGATTTCTATCTAGCGAGCTTTCTGAAACAATTAAATCTGTATTGGGACGTAATCAAGTTGCCCCTAAGACTAGAGAATTCGAGATCTAACGAGTCGCACCTGCTTTTAAGCGGTTATTACGGTACGCGGTAACGATAGAGTCATTGAGTGCCTGACGTTTACAGACATGTTATAGTAACATGTTGTTGACATTGAAAAAAATATACCTCAGGGGTGCGATTGTGTAAAGCAATCGTATTCATTTGACAGTTCAAAACGTACGGTATGGTCTGTCAAATGGCAAAGAACAAAGGGTTTGACAGATCATATCGTACGTTATGAACTGTCAATTGAATACGATTGCTTTACACAATTCCACCTCTGTTTGTCATTGATAATTCAGGTCATTTTGATAGATTAGTGAACTTGTCTATTGCTACTCGTATTTTGAACCGAATGATATTAGCTAAGATGTACATTATACGTACCTTACCAAAATATTATCACTCGACGACACCAATCAGCGTTTTATCAAAAAAATATAAAAGCTTTATTCCCGTAATGTAATAAAACGTGAAAGCTCCAAAATTTCCCGCTAAAGATCACAATGAAAGCTCCCGTGAACTTTGTTCAATTAAATTGGTTTCTCTCGAAAGTGGAGACTTCGAGTTTTCCCGGAGACGTTCCTAATTACGTTAATAGATAAAACTTTTCAATAAACGTATGTCGGAAACGTAAAGTTGTAGTGAAACAAATAATTAGCTATGCTGTCATTGTTACTTATTTGCAGAGTACTTGAGTACGCAAATGACGAAGTATAAGCAGTAGAAAGAGTTGCGTGGAGTGTAGTATGATACTACTAAAAAATTTAAAAAAAAATGTTTTTTTTTTGTATTTCAAAAAAGAGACAGTCGTAACCTGCCCCATAGTAGTCACAGTTTGAGAAATAAAACAAGAGGCTTGACTACAGTATTTTCCAAAAAATAAATAAATTATTAATACAAAATAATAATTTAAGTTAGCTTATTTGTTTTATTTGTTTGAGAATATAATAATAAGAGACAATACGATTTTTGTTTTTTTGTTGAGTTTTTTTACATACCCGAAAATTGCTGTATTTGGTAGAAAATATAGCGCTTAAAAGACAAGTGACGTCCGCTCACCAAAATGGTGGATTATGCCATATAATTGACAGTAAGCTCTTGAAAATGAGCCTTAGCAATTGCTTTTTTGGAGAGAAAATGTAAAATGACGGAATGCTATGATTTTCATTTGATTGCCTAGATGACGTTTATTTATATTTATTTATCTGAACCTAAGCAGATAGCTCTTTGGCCTCAACCACACTATTATTCGAAATGCTTACAATTAGGCCGCTAGGTATAGATGACGCTAGGTACTTGATGATCGATTGACAGTTCTAGTATGGGCCCAACATCAAAAAATCTATTCCATTGTAATTTTGTTACAATAAATTAGTTAAATGGCGGCTTCCCATAGTGTGAAAAAGATTCACTCCATACATAGTGATAATCTTGCTATCTCCATACAGGGTACAATAATAATATATTCACCAACAAAATAAAGAAACTTACGCAAATTTAATAACGAGTTATTTCCTCCGATAATCTCCGGCTGCAGAGCGGTGTGCCAGCTTGCCTACGCTGGTACACCGCTCCACGTACGTCTCCAAGTCATTTTCAGTGACGGCAACACGACTGTGGAACTTTCCTCCTTTGGATGTCAGATATTTGCAAAATATTATTTATGTGTATTATTTATGTATATTTTTATTTATTGTATTTATTTAGTGTAAGTTTAAGGATATTTACAGAAAATAAAATATGTTGTTGCAGTAATTTAAGTAGGTTTATTTGTTACTATAAATATTAGTTAATTGTTTTTTTGTTGATTTTCTCTGCACCCAGTGCCATCTCCCTCTGAAAAGGTTTGACTGGCAGATAATGTTTTAAGCATTATGTCCACCTTTGTACACTATGGTTTGTGCAACAAAGTCTTTAAATGTAATAAAATAAAAAAAATTGCACTCTGGGAGTGCCGGCAGAAGTGAAAACTTGAATATCAACGTTGTGCATTTTTGATTTTTTGGAATAGTTAGGGAATAATTTTGAATGAATTGCTCTTATTATCAATATAAAAGTACTATCATTTTTGTGATAGAATACAATAATAATAATAATAATATAGTATTTTTATAGAATACAATATTTATTTATTGCGCTATCGTAGACAAACATTACAATTTATATTATATTAAATTACATTAAAAAGTTTATCTCTCAGAAAAATCAACTAACATCCATAATTTCGCCAACCGTCTTACGGTTTTTCGATCAGCCCACGTGTCCTGACGCGAGTTTCACATTTTTCCCCCATCCCACAAAAGTGCTCAACGCCGCTAAAGAAGTTTTCACTTCAAAAATAAAAGTTGATTGACATTTGTGATCATTTATAAAAAATTACATTATACGACCTACCTTAAGGCTACCGGTTACAAGTTTAGCCTGAAATCCGTCTATTCCTATGTCTATATAAGACAGACTATTGAAAATCAAACAGTGAAAATTAACCATAATTCTTGTGTCAGTTAAGACTGATGGTGTACAGTTGCTTATATCTAAAACACTTTTTTTTAAATATATTGGACACCAATCACATACATCGCACTGATCTCAAAGTAAGTAGCCAATGCACTTGTGTTATGGAAATTAGACGCAACGGTGGTACCACAACACCCAGACCCGAGACAATATAGAAAGTGTCGTTTTTCCACATTGACCCGACCGGGAATCGAACCCGGAACCTTACGAGATGGCGACGCTTGTAACCAGGGTGCTAGCCACTCGACCACAGAGAATGTCAAAAATATTTTTAAAACATTTGATAGCAATAAAACCAAACTCAGTGGAAAATCGACGTAACACCACGATATACCAACCAAAATTGTTCAAACATAACGTAATTGTATTCGATATAACATTAATAGGAAATATTGTGCGTTGCCAACCGAAATTGAAATGAAGTAGCAATCGATTAAATTATGCCGAAACAGTGGGAAACCAATAAAGAGTGCCAGCTGAATGACTACCGAAACGTAGGATGCTATGACAAATAATATGTTAGCTGGTACGAGTTAGTAGGGAGCGTATAAAAATAATAAATCGATCGAAAAGCGTGTGAGGAGGCGGAGCGATGATGCCCCACTAGTTGAAACCTTGCTGCAGGACCTTAGCCATCGCCGCAGAGTTGCATCCCCGTCAGTCATTTATATGCCGCATTTCGGGCACTGTGCAAATTAATTGGATTATCTTGTAACGCCGACCCCGTCCCATCACAGAAGGACCAGAAGTAGGCAGCGTACCACCGCTATGTTGCTCGCACCAAGCGATTTGCTGACACTTTTTTAATGCGTGCAGTCAGGGAATGGAATTCGCTGCCTACTGAAGTTTTCCCAAAGGAATATGACCAAAGCCTCTTCTACGTCTCTTTAAGGCAAGACTGAACAGACTGTTATTAAGCAGATATGCAACATTCTAGACGTCATCCACACCTGACATCGGGTGCAATCGAGATCAAATATCTGTTAAGAAAATAATAAAAAATAAAAATATTTAAACGAAATGAAGGTTCAATACGAATATCCCTACTAATTAAAAGTGTGTTTCCTTTTAGAAAACTTTCTAGTTTCAGTATTTACGGCACCTCCAGATAGTATAAAAATACCACTCTGTAGATACACTCCAGTGGCTTGAGTATAAGTATAGTATAAGAGGAAAGAGCTAATACTGGTTTGTTAAACATGTGTTCGATTACATTAGAGTTGTTTAAGTCGCATTAATATCAAGGGGAATTTTTAGCTCAACATATTTCGAGGTAAAGTTTATATTGTAATAACTAGCGGTGTCCCCGCAACTTCGTCTCCGTGTTTTGAGTCTGCTTTTTCCCCTCCTGTTGCAGCGTAATGTTATATATAAAAGATGCCCAAAACCTTCCTTGATAAAGAGGCTATACAACACTAAAATATTTCTGAAGATTGGTCCAATAGTTCCTGAGATCGCGGGTTCAAATAAACCAACTAATTCTCCAGATTTATAACATTAGTATAGAATTACTTTATAACTGGTGAAATTGTTAATGCTACGGCAAAGTCTTTGAATTTTAGTTTTTCTCATAGAAAATAAAGTTAGGTTGTTGTAATAGTTGTTGTATACTACCTACTACCTTCCTTAGTTTTTTTTAAATAAAAGATTAAAAGATTTTTGCATTATGACAAAATATTTTTCTCTGATTCCACATTTGGATTTATTTACACAATTAAAGTAACAGGCAACTACAAGTAAACTTATTTATTTCTATTCAAATGTAGTTACATTTGAATAGAAATAAATATTCATAAAGATGAAATAAGAAACCAAAAATTTGCGCACGGGCGGGACTTGAACCAGCAACCTTTTGGCAAACCGGGCCAAACGCTCTTACCAATTGAGCTACCGTGCTGTTAGTCCGACCCTGCGAAATTTGTGGTCTCTTATGTAAACGTCAGTTGCGTGACGCTTAACGCCATCTAGCCGTCTGTCTATGAAACAGATGGCCCAAGCAGTTATTCTTTACAGAATAAATTCAACTTGGAAATTGATGTCGCTTCGCTATCTAATGCTTTTAGAATGTTTTTAACACTCACAGTGTCATATTTTATATTCATAAAGATGAAATAAGAAACCAAAAATTTGCGCACGGGCGGGACTTGAACCAGCAACCTTTTGGCAAACCGGGCCAAACGCTCTTACCAATTGAGCTACCGTGCTGTTAGTCCGACCCTGCGAAATTTGTGGTCTCTTATGTAAACGTCAGTTGCGTGACGCTTAACGCCATCTAGCCGTCTGTCTATGAAACAGATGGCCCAAGCAGTTATTCTTTACAGAATAAATTCAACTTGGAAATTGATGTCGCTTCGCTATCTAATGCTTTTAGAATGTTTTTAACACTCACAGTGTCATATTTTATATTCATAAAGATGAAATAAGAAACCAAAAATTTGCGCACGGGCGGGACTTGAACCAGCAACCTTTTGGCAAACCGGGCCAAACGCTCTTACCAATTGAGCTACCGTGCTGTTAGTCCGACCCTGCGAAATTTGTGGTCTCTTATGTAAACGTCAGTTGCGTGACGCTTAACGCCATCTAGCCGTCTGTCTATGAAACAGATGGCCCAAGCAGTTATTCTTTACAGAATAAATTCAACTTGGAAATTGATGTCGCTTCGCTATCTAATGCTTTTAGAATGTTTTTAACACTCACAGTGTCATATTTTATATTCATAAAGATGAAATAAGAAACCAAAAATTTGCGCACGGGCGGGACTTGAACCAGCAACCTTTTGGCAAACCGGGCCAAACGCTCTTACCAATTGAGCTACCGTGCTGTTAGTCCGACCCTGCGAAATTTGTGGTCTCTTATGTAAACGTCAGTTGCGTGACGCTTAACGCCATCTAGCCGTCTGTCTATGAAACAGATGGCCCAAGCAGTTATTCTTTACAGAATAAATTCAACTTGGAAATTGATGTCGCTTCGCTATCTAATGCTTTTAGAATGTTTTTAACACTCACAGTGTCATATTTTATATTCATAAAGATGAAATAAGAAACCAAAAATTTTTTTTTTTTTTTTTTTTTTTTTTTTTTGCTTGGGCCATCTGTTTCATAGACAGACGGCTAGATGGCGTTAAGCGTCACGCAACTGACGTTTACATAAGAGACCACAAATTTCGCAGGGTCGGACTAACAGCACGGTAGCTCAATTGGTAAGAGCGTTTGGCCCGGTTTGCCAAAAGGTTGCTGGTTCAAGTCCCGCCCGTGCGCAAATTTTTGGTTTCTTATTTCATCTTTATGAATATAAAATATGACACTGTGAGTGTTAAAAACATTCTAAAAGCATTAGATAGCGAAGCGACATCAATTTCCAAGTTGAATTTATTCTGTAAAGAATAACTGCTTGGGCCATCTGTTTCATAGACAGACGGCTAGATGGCGTTAAGCGTCACGCAACTGACGTTTACATAAGAGACCACAAATTTCGCAGGGTCGGACTAACAGCACGGTAGCTCAATTGGTAAGAGCGTTTGGCCCGGTTTGCCAAAAGGTTGCTGGTTCAAGTCCCGCCCGTGCGCAAATTTTTGGTTTCTTATTTCATCTTTATGAATATAAAATATGACACTGTGAGTGTTAAAAACATTCTAAAAGCATTAGATAGCGAAGCGACATCAATTTCCAAGTTGAATTTATTCTGTAAAGAATAACTGCTTGGGCCATCTGTTTCATAGACAGACGGCTAGATGGCGTTAAGCGTCACGCAACTGACGTTTACATAAGAGACCACAAATTTCGCAGGGTCGGACTAACAGCACGGTAGCTCAATTGGTAAGAGCGTTTGGCCCGGTTTGCCAAAAGGTTGCTGGTTCAAGTCCCGCCCGTGCGCAAATTTTTGGTTTCTTATTTCATCTTTATGAATATAAAATATGACACTGTGAGTGTTAAAAACATTCTAAAAGCATTAGATAGCGAAGCGACATCAATTTCCAAGTTGAATTTATTCTGTAAAGAATAACTGCTTGGGCCATCTGTTTCATAGACAGACGGCTAGATGGCGTTAAGCGTCACGCAACTGACGTTTACATAAGAGACCACAAATTTCGCAGGGTCGGACTAACAGCACGGTAGCTCAATTGGTAAGAGCGTTTGGCCCGGTTTGCCAAAAGGTTGCTGGTTCAAGTCCCGCCCGTGCGCAAATTTTTGGTTTCTTATTTCATCTTTATGAATATAAAATATGACACTGTGAGTGTTAAAAACATTCTAAAAGCATTAGATAGCGAAGCGACATCAATTTCCAAGTTGAATTTATTCTGTAAAGAATAACTGCTTGGGCCATCTGTTTCATAGACAGACGGCTAGATGGCGTTAAGCGTCACGCAACTGACGTTTACATAAGAGACCACAAATTTCGCAGGGTCGGACTAACAGCACGGTAGCTCAATTGGTAAGAGCGTTTGGCCCGGTTTGCCAAAAGGTTGCTGGTTCAAGTCCCGCCCGTGCGCAAATTTTTGGTTTCTTATTTCATCTTTATGAATATAAAATATGACACTGTGAGTGTTAAAAACATTCTAAAAGCATTAGAAATAAATAGTCATAGTTATGACTATCTCTTTTCAGTGTGCGCAGGCGCCCACGGGTAAGGTTCATGGCATCATAAAAGCACACGAGTCGGTTCCCTGGCCGAGCGCTCACAATTACCCGGGCAGCGCCCGACCTGCCTCCCGGCCCAAAACTCATTACGGCTTGCCCTTTCTTTTGTTAGCTTCCCGAGATATTATAGGGAACAATCATATTATTCCTCATTACTTACGAGCGTATTATATTGTTGACTATCTAGGGGGTTGTTGGCTTAACTCTTCGGTCTTATTACTATTACTTATATGAGAACAATGTGTCATAGATTGAAATCTCCGCGACTTTATGGGACTCGATTCAAGCATATCTAGTGTTTTTTTACCGCGTAACAAAAATATTTTTATAATTATATTTTTGTTTTTGTAATGTTTTGTCACTATACAAACTTAATAAATAAATTGCATTTGTAAAAAGCTACTTTGTCAGACGAGGGATCGAACCCCGTATCTAATGCTATGCGGGCGTATGCTTATACCACTCAGCCACTGATACATTGGGAAGCTTGTTGAATTTTGCAAGTGCTTTTTTTCACGCGAAAAAACCTATTTCCTCTATATTGCCGTTCTAAATTAAAGTCAACAAATCGGATCCATAGAGATTTAAAACATATAAAATTTATCAGAAGCCCTCGAAAATATATTTTCATAAATCGGTCAGTATTTAAATTTATTCATCACTCCATATTTCTGCGAATGGGATCATCCGGGGTATTGATGGGCCTTTTTATCGGGGGCTCAAAAACAGTCAGCGCAAGCCATGAATTGGAGTCGTCCTTCAAAAAGGAGGTCGTTATGAGAGCAGCCCGATGAATTGAGCACTGATCAGAATGTTACGCCACAGAAAAGAGAGAACCACCGCCAATAGTGTTATGATTAGTCTAACTAAAATGTTTATTCAACCGTGTGTCAAAATTGTTTTTGTTCGGATATTAGACGTTTGTTATAGTTGGGTGTACGGCTGGTTTTTTTCTCTCATGAAAGTAAAGAGTGGGAGGCAAATGGCTGCCTTTGTCATGTAACGTTTCATATCCATACTAATTTTCTTGCACACCTTAACAAAACTAAATCAAATTAACCAACAAACAACAACTACGCTTAAGTAACAAGACAAGATTAAAATAAATAAATATTGGACACCAATCACATACATTCCTCTGATCCTAAAATAAGTAGCTAATGCACTTGTGTTATGGAAATCAGACGCAACGGTGGTACCACAACACCCAGACCCGAGACTATAGAAAATTTAGATTTCTAAATTGACCCGACCAGGAATCAAACCCTACCCCTCGGAGCGGCGACACCTTGAAACCCAGTGCGCTTCACTACACCACGGAGGTCGTCAAAATAGATTCACTGATTTCATTTCAAAACTTTTTAGTGACCTATCAGAATAGCTTACTTTTCATCTGAGGTATCTATTCTATCCAAGTCGTGGCTGTGATGGCGCCGCATGTAAATACGGGCTACAATCCCAGTAAATCTCGCTAACTGCGCCGGGCCCGAGAACCAACTATTAACTCTATTAGGATCGCGACCTTAAACGCACGCGACGTTTTAAACCACAATTGTTATTGATGCCGCACATATTATTTCTTTCGCTTTAACATAAGCGAAGATCCTCCGCCGTTTAAGAATACAAGTGCTCTAATTTAGCTTTGGTCTGCAGACTAAGAGACAAAGGACATTGATAAAACTCGCCTAAGAATCAACACAAATTTGTCAATTACCAAAATTCATGACTTCTTTTTTGCATTAATAAACATTCTTTAGATTGTAACGGACACTTTTGTTTCGTGAAATGAATTTTAAAAGGACTTTCTTGATTTTGAACTCTTTACATAATATTTTTTTAATACTATTGTGTTCTGGATTTTGTTATTTGGCCAATACCACAATACGGTCTTCACTCACTAACGTTAGTTAGTAAATAGGCTAAAAAGACAAATTATTATGTGCCTCAGGAATACAATACTGTAAATTCAACGTTTTTTATTTACAAAAAACAATATAATTGTGCCGTCATTGGCTAAATCACCTTTGTTCCTCGATAAAAAAAGGGCAGATGACAGGAGTGACCTTTCAAAGTCAGAAACAAAAGCGCGGGAACCTAGGAGAAAGAAAGGCGCCCTACTATGATATTACGGTATTATTAAACATCATGTTTGTGAAATAAAGAAGTAGGCAAAACAAGCTGCCAGTACCTACTTAGTATGACGATAAGATAGCTGTTATGATAAAATGAAAATAATGTTTCATATTAAAAAAACATAACCTAAAATTCACTATGATGAAGCTATAATTTTGTTCTTTTAGAAGTGTCCGTCAAAAAATATTGTTCTTACATACAAATACATGTCATTTCAAACCTAGAAACGTACTTTTCATCACTGTTGGTTCTTAGGCTAACGATGTATGGACTCGGAACAATGTCTTTTATGTTCCGCATAAGATGTATTTCTGGAAAAGGGAATGTGCATTCTTATTGGTTGGTATTTATACGAGCATAATAAAGCTATGATCGACGGTTAATGTGTGTGTAATGTAATAATAATTGGTCATTATTAAAGGTGAAATCGGTGGAGTCTGCAACTAGCATTTACACTGACGATTTATATTGATGAAGTCGTAGTGTAGTGATTAAGCAAGCTGGGTTTAAAGGCTACGCCGCTCCAAGGTCCCGGGTTATAGCCGAACTCAACACATACCGGTAGAGAATGCTTGGAAGCACAAAGCCCGCCATTTGAACTTCTTTTTTGTGAATATGTTAATAAATAAATAAGTATTTTAAGCAACTAATGTTTGAGACGAGCAATTTATTTGGCATCAAAATATTGCCTTAGTAAAAGTTTATTCCTGTAACATACTAGCCTCTTAGATAAGCCATAAGATTTTATCCACGTTGCTTGTACCACGAAGGTAGCATTAAAAACATGATACGATTATCCAGCCTGATGCTCCTTAAGCCAAGTAGAGGTATTAGAGCTAAGTGCGCCTTAAATCTGGACGGATAACGTAAGAGCTCAGATTTTTTCGCTTGAGTAGTTCCCAGTCCGCTCGTACTAGTACTCCGTAGTATTAGTACGTAGTAACGCGGAGCGTGCAGGCTACTGCGGCACTAAATCTCGGTAACTGCTTTTCCGAAGGCATGCCAGACTGGCAGAGAGTAGGGTGACTAAGGCTACTAGATTGTTTAAGGATTATTAATAATCATTTTCAGTTTCAAAAGAACAATAACAAATCAAAGGGCTTACAAAAAACACATAGGTAAAGTAGTTCTTTTGCCCGAACTAGGTTTGACAGCTAACGAAAAGAGAAAAAAAAGACCTAACATTATTGGGATCATAATAAATTGACAATATACTAAAACAACAAAAAAAGAAGGTAAATCAGTTTAAAAGTTAATTAAGCATAAATACAAATTATGGCGATAATAAAATGCTACATTGCGAACCATTGTATGCTATGAATAAATCAAACCGTCACCAAATTTGTAACGAGGTTAAATTAAATTATACATAGATCACGTAAAGTTTGTTTATGTAACAAGTGTATTTAGTATTCAGCTAATTTCTTCACTGAATCGTATGAATCAATGTCACCGTAATATTGTAAAAACCGAGACATTACAATCTTACGGTTTAAAGCCGGTCAGTTATAATTAGTCGATTTTTTTGCATAGCACAACATGGTTTAGCATTAACGCTTCAATTGGTGCTTACATGTCAACCTAAAACGAAGAAAAAACAGGGATTCGCTTCGATCACCCAATAGATCTTTCACCTACCCTAAACATCACTTTGTCCAATGGTTCGGCATTTCAGTTTACGGCAGAATGTAATAAGTTTTGTAAAGTTCACAATAAATCGTCGGATCACCATTTAACAGATTAAAATGCGTTAGATTATAAATAAGCGGTTTAAGTTTACAATATGACGGTGACATTAACAAATTGTATGTATTATCTCCGTAAAAACCTACGATTGACTGGTAAAGAATGTTTTTAGCTTTAAATCTACCTTAAGTAACGGTTGTTTGTGCATGAATCTAAAAATAAATAAATATCAGTAACAAGTCCCTAAATTTAATTTTCTATTTCGTATTGCATTATTATAATAGTAAATATAAGACAACAATGCTTGAGAGTATTTGGGAGTTATAACGAATGTTTTAAAAGGTAATTTGCAAAGTTGTAAAGCTCATGTACAAAAATTTGCGATATTATATCTTAACCAACAGGCGAAAATCGACTGCTGAACTGCGGAGCGGAAAGCAAGTGGGGATTCGATCATATCTCTTCTTTCCGGTCACAGCTTTTATGGGTACCTCTTCACTCTCGACGTAAAATCAGAATCCACTGCACACTTTTCTCTATCTTAAACGACCCTAATTCTCCTTGTTACTTAAAATCACAGTTCACCTATCTCAGTGCCACGCACTCTCGTCCGCTGCGCTCTTCTAATGAACTTTCTCTCGCTACTCCTGCTCACCGCACAGGTTTCCTTTCAAACTCTTTTGTTGTCCAGGCCATTCGTCTCTGGAATGCCCTTCCGACAAAAATTCAACAGACTCCCAGTAAATTTTCATTTAAGAGACTCGTCCGTGCACACTTTCTACATTTGTATATCGGAAGCATCAACAAAGCGTAATCCATAAGCTTCTAATACATCGTCATAGTATATTATTATTATAGTATGTACAAGTATATGTATTTATTTTATCAATTGCATAATATTTTATTTATGTAATATTTCATTAGATCATATTGTATTTATTGTAAATTGTAGTTATTTTGTTTTGTTTTATGAGATATGTTTTTAACCGACTTCAAAAAAGGAGGAGGTTATCAATTCGACTGTATGTTTTTTTTTTCGTATGTATGTTACCTCTCGAAAATCGAAAAATTTTTTCACCTACTAAGAGGGTGTACCTTCTAGTTGGTCCCATTTTTTCCATTTTGGTATCTAATGATGGGATCTTGGTGTAATCGAGGGAAACCCTCAAATTTTTAAGGCCAGGAATCAAAATCAAATCAAAATCAAAATCAAATCAAAATCAAAAATAATTTATTCAATTTAGGACACAAAATGCCACTTATGAACGTCAATAAATAGTGTTTCTTTACTATAATCTTAATGTTGACGTGTTGTTACGTCTGATAGTCAACATCTTGTGGGGCTGAGCTGATGGTGGAACTCCTTGACGCTTAGGAGTTCAGTAATTATAATGACGGAACTTATGAAAGGTAATTTGTAGCTTCTTAAAAAACAGAATCATAAGGTGCAACTCCCCCTCCCCCTTATGTTATCACTAAAAATGAAGAAATAAAATAGACTTTAAAAAAAAGTAAAAACCGACTTCAAAACCAAAATGCACTAAAAAGTCTTAAATAAACTCTTCACCATTAAAAGGAAAGGAATCCGTTTTAGGCAAACAATTTCTTTTTGGAGTCGGTGCCATCACTTTGACCATCAAGCATCCACTATCACAGTACCGACAGTAACATATTTTACGACGTGTTTGGTGTATTAGTGTATTGGTTTAGAGCTCCTGACTATTACGCCGGCCGTCGCGGGTTCGAAGTATGTTTGTGTGGAGCACGAATATTTCTACCTGAGTCATGGATGTTTAATATGTATTTAAGTATTTATGGGAGACGCCCCCATCATCATAATTATCAGTCAAAGGACGTCCACTGCTTAACATACCTCCCTCACGGCTTTCCACGGTGACCAATCACTAGCGGTCTTCATCCAGTTTGATTCTGCGATCTTTACAAGGTCGTCTGTCCATCTTGCCGGTGGACGTCCTACGCTGCGTCTTTGGTCAAAGGGTCTATGAGTCCGGTCTGGTCTTATTTGTTCTTATAACATAATTATTACTTATTTGGACGAATAAATCCGCAACAAGACAAACGGCTTTTGATTGGATAAGCTACGAAACACTTGCCTAGAAGTCGGTGAGGCTTAACATAGTTATTAAATCTTTAACACATCTCTCCTTAAATAATTAACATCGATGTCAGTTTCTCTTATCGCATCGGGCTAATTATAACACGAATCTGTACATAGTATTAACAAAGCATAGTTAACTCTGTTACCTCAAATAAGTAGTATTAACGTCAGTGCATCGCGTTGCACGTTCGCTACCGCTCCGTGGTGCCATTAGCAGTCAAAGAGTCCGCGTCGTAATAAGCCCGGTCTGCAGCCAGTTGTCCCATCTCGTAATAATACGCGCTGGGGTTCCGCTCCAGAGTGGCCAGATAAGCCGGATTTTAATATTGAAAATCATTATAACATTAGTGTGATCGTTAATAACAGGAAAGAAAAAATCTATACTAAGAAATATGAAAAATTAACTGGAAAACTACCTATTCAAAACGAAACCATTTCCTTTGCGGTAAAGAGGCTGTGATGCTGGCTGCATTGCAACGTTGGATAGCTATGCTGATTCTTTGAAGTAGGAACCAGCCAGCAAATATATCACATCAGTTAATATATCTATCAAGTGATTTACTTCAATGAATATAGGTACTATTAATATTCGCGTAAACATCAAAATCAAATATCAGTTAAGTGTTTGAGTAAGGTCAAATCGTTTTAGGTGATAATATTTTAACTGTGTTTTTGTAAATATTAAAGAAACAGAACACTATCTTTATTTTTCGGAAAGTTTGATTTTAATAGTTTCTACGTCAATGGCTTCGCCTCTCTCAACTTAATGCATAATCGCAAACTAACCGCAATAAATTAAAAAAAAAACTCTAATTTTATCAAAAGTCAAAGTGTTTTGTACAAAAATGTTTCATTTGTTGAGCTGAATTTACCCTCTAAATATCATTGGGGCAGCAGCTTTGATAGCTCTTTAGTGTTAAAAGTAAAGTTGCCCTGTAACGTCCCACTGCTGGGCGAAAGTCTAACTTCAACTATGAGGTGAGTTGGTGTTATCTTATTCTGGGTGTTGATTTGGTCAGCGACGAGCGACTGAGGGGTGCTTGTACAAACGAAACTGATGCCAAAAAAATGTTTTTTTTTTAATAGGAAATACTCACAAAATTTATTGACGCGATACAGCGATAACCACCAAGTAGTCTTTTCGTAGCTTACTAGCTACGACGTAGTATTTCGTATATACGCGCTAGCTACGTGCGAGGCTGTGGGTTTCCCCATTCGTTTCGATTTTTTTTTAGAATGTTCTGAAGAGGTTTTCTCGTTTCAAATTTGCATATAATTTACAGAAAATGTTTTTTTAGACTAAGTATAACTCATATTGTCATCCCTGAGTTGGATGTCACTGACCAAAACAACACCCAATATAACAATATTTTGAGACTATTTATTTTCTTAAAGCAGGAACTTTCTAAGTCTAAACGTTAAGACAACTTCTTTGCAAGTCTCTCTCAAAACTCTTGTAAATAATGTCTTTTCCAGACTTAGCATTGTTATAATAAATAAATAATCTTATTATAATACTTAGTAATAATAAATTTTCGCCAGACGACACACCAATTGTCGAGGTTTCGAACTAAAGAATTTTCTTCTGTGTGCTACGAATACAAGACAACGATAATGACGGAGGCATCTCCCATAAATAATTAACTATAAACATCCATGACTCAGGTACAAATGTTTGTGCTTATCTGTGCGGGACGGCTTGGAATGGAGGCCGGAGTGATGCGGAGTAACGGCGTGGACTGTATTGGTGCGCTGGTACGGTGTCGATGGGTAGCTCCGGTGTGCGGTGTATCCAATGTCCGTAGCACACGTAGACGGTGGGTGGATCGTTGTTACGTCGAGTGGAAGTACTATAAACGGGAGCGGAGTACGGTGGAACGGCAGCGAAGTCGGTTCGTTACGATATCCAAACGTCGAGGTCGATCGGTGTCCTTGTTCGGTGCAGAGGTCGTCGATATTCTTTATTCACTATTCTATTACTGTAGGTTACTATTCCGGAGTCGCCTTGAGCTCTTCTTTACTTGTTAATGCTCGCTGAGTATCCAGAGAACTGAATATGAGAACTATATTCGAGAACTGAATATGTGAACTGTATCATGAGAACTAAATATGAGAACTGTACTATGAGAACTGAATATGAGCGGCGAAACGCTCGGCTTTTATACCCGGCGCGACGTCTATCTACTATTTTCTAGAAAACTCGCGCGCCGCCGCGTTCTTCGGGATGGGATAGAAGTTTCGGTATAGTTCGCGGTTCTATTTTGCCAGTCGAAATTAGTCCTTATCTTGCGAGACATGAGGTTTATTTGCGGCGGTCGGCTGACGGCGGAGTCTGGAACGTAGCGCGTGTTTACTGCAATTTATGTCACGCGAAAGTGTTCTTTTTTCTATAAGGCGCGAGGCTTATATTTGGCTGCGGTGGTTGCGGATTCTCGAAAGTGTCTATTGTATTGCGGCGCCCGCGCTCCCTATAGCTATCGTATAACTTTAGTACACTGATTATTTAATCTTTTTCGGTATTTCGCGCGGTCCATTAGAGTCGTCCTGTACATTATCACTCAAACTATTTCCTCTTGTCGGCGTAGTAGTCAAAAGTAATTACTACACCAAACGCTGTCCAGTTGTAAGAATGGATCATTTAAAATGTAAAGTTAAAAAGCGAACCAGAGCACAATAACGAATCTTTAATTTACCACAAGTTTTAAAATATACCAAAGTTCGAATATCTTTTGGCTTAGATTTCCTATCTGTCTCGCCTCGGCTGTGGTACCACCCCTAAGCATATGAATTAGCATTTTAATTGGGTGTCGGGTGCTGTTCACGCTCTAATTAAAAACGTATAACTCGCAAATATTATTAAGTTTTGTTTATTTTTATAATTACTACTCACATTCTACGCTGCTCCATGTAAGCGAATGAGACTACAAAGTTGCTTGATTGTGCTTTAGTCGTGTATCGCAAAATAAAGAGAATATTTTCGATTTATTTTACTTGGGACTTACATAAAAATATGATTTAGTTCTGTCATGTGTGTTTTATTTCGAAGGATGGGGTTGTTACAGGAGATATACAAAATTTTGCAAGACTGACTTACTTTCTTGTAAATCGTGCATTATTGATATCCCTTGAATTTATCTAAGGTTTTTTTTTGGAAAATCGTCGATAATACAATATTAATAATAGCACGACTGACAACAATTCATAGAAAGCTGCGGAGTGAAGTAAAATATGTTCAATTCTCTATAGAAATATCATTCAGGAACCCTGATTTCTCATCCACATGGCAATATCGCCCGACCGAGTGAAATGGAGATACGAGTATGATATTATCTTCCGAAGTTCTCGTCCAAAATCAACAAAGATAATGGGAAACACACAAAACAACCCTCGGTCAGGGTGTGAATGTTATTTTTTATCGCTCTGGATGGCAGAAAATGTTTTCATAATGTAAGAAATACATATTAATAAACATAGAGTTAGAACAGTATATATTTTTCCCTTGACTATGGCATGAATAGGCATATTCATTTCTGTGGCTGTAGGTACCTCATGGTAATAGAATAACCATAACTTATGGCATACATAGAGTGTTTTATACGACGGTATAAAAATATAAAAAAATAGCAAGAACGACGAAATAAAAAAATAAAAGAACACTAAATAGCAATTTTTTGATGCATTAACTTAAACCCTATCGTACATCCCACTTTTATACAAATGCTTTTTAATATGTTTTTAGTAATTCCACAAAAAACATGTTCAAGTAAAATGTTGCCAAAAGTCGAGATCATATGACTTTCATTATCAAAAAGAAACCTCACTTTACTCAAAATCCTACCTACCTCAAAATATTCACAAACTGTAAGTACCTTAGTCAAAATAATGTGGCTTGCCCGTTTCGTAACTAATTAATACGAAAATTATCGGATTACAAAGAAATATTCAAAATGTGTCCTTGTAATCAAGAGGAAATTGACAACGTTCAAAGTCGTTACTGTTTATCAATCTTCCTATCTACCTAGGGGGCAAAACCAAGTTTAAGAATTTTTGTCGTTGTTTGTGTACCTTACTTACATACCAAATTACAGCTTTCTAAGATTTCGGGAAATCGTTTATACTTTTGATGATCATCACATCAGCCAGTGACGAAATCGGTGAATTTTATATATAAAAGGTATATATAACAATTGAAACTTTGTATGTATAATAAATTTACTATAGATATTATATGCAGGAAATTTAGTTTGTCTGCTATAATTCGGGCCGAAGTTACAAGCGTTCAAAAACCGACGAAGCACTTCGAGAACAGCAGCCCTACCGCGCAAGTGTCGTCGACTTGAACTCGATTTCGACGATCGAAACCGATGCCGATGCCGACGCTGTCGAATAATCCGTACCGCGCAAATAATTTTGCGTCGATTTGTCGAGCGTCGAGAGCGAGAATGAATGGAAAAATGCCGTCGATTTGCGGTCCGTTTTATGCAGAACATTCAATTTATATATATAATTATAATTGAAGTATTTTTACAATTTTGTTGGTTGAAAGGCACTCCAAGGAAAATTTATTCTGAGTTTACTTGATTCCATAAAGAAAGTCACTTAATTCCGTGGTGTTTAGTGTTTTTTAGGCAATTTTCATCAAACGCGTGATATGGTAACGGAACGTTAAATTTATTATTCTATTATAATCTGTGTTTGTTGACATGACAGCCCAAACCGGTTATCATAATCTGTGGCTTGTGCAACTTTGTTTATTTTGTGATAAATACTTAATTGAGGAAGTAAGTAAACATTGTTTTGCACTTTATTACTTACTCATAATTTGTTAGATAATATGTAACAAATACTATCCCATATAGTGAATTCATTCGTATGTATTTTGTAGATGCCAGCGGCAAGAAAGAAAAGTAAGTTTGCAGCAGATCGAGCTCCTCGTGAGCTTCATGGAGGAGGAGGAGAAGGCCCTGTGCCTTGGCTACGGGTCAGTCTTTGGACACGCCTCAGGCCAAGGCCGCTGTGAGTCAGCAGTGGGAGTAGTTGGCGGCCACACTGAATGCGGTGATGGGGCATCGAAAAAGTAGCACTCAGTGGCGTGACGTAAGTGTGTGATAATTTACGAATTGTAAAATCTGCGCTCTGCGACAGCGCGGTGCATTGGGTTGACCGCCTTAAAAATAGTGTCGGTTCCGACATGAACAAGGGCACTGCAGGTTGTTTTCAGTACCGTTTTTATTTTTCCAGAGACTCCACGGAAATTCCGCAGCCGCGCTGGGCATGGGAGGCGGAGCAAAACCGCCTTGCCCTGGACCAGCGCAGGCTCGAGGCTGACGAGCGCAGGGTTGCGCTCTTTGAGCGAGCGGCGCTATTTGGGCGCTCAGTCGCGTCCTAAAAAGATGCAGCCGCTACACTTCTAGAAATAAACAACAACATGCTACGTGACCGCTGACAGTAGATAAATTCAAAGGCCTTATGTTTTTAAAAAACACCTCACCATAAAGCAAAACTACCACAGTGTAGTAGCTTGATGTGCTGTCATCCGTACCAAAAATGTTTTCCTTAATATAAAAAATTGATTTTATTAAAAATGATTTTCTGTCAAACACTCCCAACTCCCAAAATTCCTTCTATATATACAGGATGTTTGGAAGATGATTGCACTCATCTTCCAAACAGGAGAGGTAACATAGATTATTCAGAATCATAATTAAAATTAAAAAAAACCTGTAGATTTTTTTACCATTTATATATTTATTGATATAAAAACGATAAATACAACAATTGGCTGTTAATAATGGTAAACTTGAATGATAATGAATTCTTTTTTTTTGTCATTAAAAGTAATGTGAAAGTAATAGGAAGAAAGGCACGTTGAGCTGTTGGTCCCAAAGTAATAGGAAGGAAGGCACATTAAGCTGTTGGTCCCGGCTGCATTTGCAGTTTTTAAAACACTCCAATTCTCTACCAGTCAACCATAGCATGCGTAAGCTATGAAATTTTTCTCGAGATCTAATAGAGTATAAATTATTGTTACATTGGCTGCATTCTAGCAGATTAATCGCCATGTCATCGATCACCATAGAGTAATTTTTAACCATGGAAAGTAATTTATTCAAATTTTCGATTTTATTACTTTCCATGACTAAAATGTACCCCATGGTGGTCGATGATGAGTAGCGATAATCTGCTGGAATGCACTTATTACATAATTTGTTGTAAATGAAATGTCAAATGAAGTTTGGTTAACTAGCACTTTTTAAATGTCGTTTATTAAAACAAATATCCACCCAATTAGATTACACCAATTACTGAGAAGAATGGGCATGAAACTCAGCCAATTACTTTCATTTCAAAGACCATATAAGTCAACATAAATGACATATTTAAACTTAAGTATTTCAGGATAATAATTTACATTTTAAGGACCACATAAGTCTATTTAAATAACAATTACACTAAAGGATTTTAACTTAATTGTAATTTTATTATAAGGACCATATGAGTCCACTTAAATAACAATTATACTTAAGTATTTTAACTTAATTCTATTGGTGTCTTTGTTCTTGAGTCATGCTGTAAATAAATACAATTTTGTAATGAATTCTCGCTCTATTTTGGAGCTATGAGCTACAGTATTTAAAGTGAGTTCATTTAAAATATATAGATATATACCAGCCAAATTCACTTCGCAATAAATTAGTGTCGGTTGCGCCACAACCTCTCCGCTATATGTTGCCTGTCAACGAAGCGTTCGTCTCCGTGAGGGTGGCCTGGCGCACGTGGAGGCTGGCGTTCTTCATCACGACCCAATGCCTCACTGTCGACCTCGACAAGTGGGTCATTTATAAAATTGTGAAGCACAACACATGAATTCAAAATCTGTGCTGCCTTTTGTGGTTTGTAGTGCAGGGTTCTGTGCGCCAAGAGGCAGCGGAACCGGGACTTAAGCACACCAAAAGTGCGCTCGACGGCATTCCGTGTGCGCACGTGGACCGTCGCTCCAGTGAATTCGGCTCAGAACGGAGAATAGGAGTCATCATCCAGGGATGCTGGGCATAGCCAGAGTCACCTGCAATTGAATTGAATTGTTGTCACTCTCTTTTTTATTATTTTTATTCATTATAATTCTTATTGCACTAAAATGTGTACAATTGTTGGACTTAATGCTGAAAGCATTCTCTACCAATCAACCTTAGGGTCATGCAGAGAGATGTGTGTAGGAGTGTTGAATAAAAAGAAGAAAAAAACACATTATTTCAACTCATTAAACATAATATGTTACCTACATACTAATAAATGTTAACAGACATACATTTAAATAATAAATAGACATTCATTAGAATATTTTATTTAATAAATATACCTACTATAAAAACATAATATTGTTTAAAACTTTCATGGTCAGTAACATGATATGGATAACTGTCTACGAGATGGCTACCATGTACCTTTTTATTTGTGAGTTTCCAATATTTTGGCACTGTTTCAAGTGCCATGATCATGGAGTAACTGAAGATTTTGCAGGTGGGATGTTATTGGCAGACATATCATCAGTTACTCTGTGATCATGGAGCTTGCAACAGTGCCGAAATATCGGAAACTCACAAATAAAAAGTACATGGTAGCAATCCTGTATATAATTATCCATATAAAACAAAAGATTAAAATACCTATACATATACTACACACTAGCTAAAACAAAATAATAATAATAGTAAATGCAATGGGTACATACCTACCTCTTTATTATGCAAGTAGTTATGTTATAAAATGTATTAATACCAATGTTCATATACCTTTTAGGTGAATAATGGCTGTACTTAACAATTTTTTGTATGTGACATCTTGTAATACCCATGCTTATGAATTAATAAATGATATGATATGATAAAAGTGCAACTGGGAATCTATTTCCACTGCAAATTACAAATTTTTGATATAAAATCTCTGTTGAAAGCAAAATATCAAAATATCTTTGTGACGGTTGAACCGATTTTCATCATAAAATTAACAATGTCTATGTGAAATAGAAGGGTTACATGGTCACATAAAATCCTATAATAACTATAATATAAAACTAACAGATGAGGTTTATAAAAAAAATTAAGCTATCATTTTGTTTACCCAAAAGTCAGAAATCCTGCCCTTCATCATGCAGTCTTCGCATGGCTGGATTGACCGGGCACATGTTCCAAACATGAGAGTCGTGGCTTGCACCACCAAAAGAGGCATCAACATGCAAGATCTTGAGATCCACATCACAAATCTGAAAATATTTTAACACTTTTATTCTTACTGCTACAGTGGGAATTACCCAAAATCCTTTGTTGGTGCACCAAGTGTAGGTAAACCCTAATAAATATTTCCTCCAAACGTCATTTTCTAGATACAGTGGTTCAAGCTAAGCATTGTATATGCTGGCTTAGTAGCAAGTTGTAAATTAATATGCCTAAAAAGAGACTAAGGAATAATTGAAACACTCAAAGTTTATCAACACCAATATTGTACAGACAGAATGGAATGAGTTCACTGCTAGACATAAGGCTCTCCCACATTGAACAAAAAAAGGTAAAATAAAGTATATATCTCACCGCAAGAACATTAAGGGAATGGTAGCCCTTTCTGTTATAGAATGCCTATTCATGATCGCTTGGTCTTATAATAGCCACTTGGGTTTCATCTATACAGCCAATGACCCTAGGAAATCCCATCTTCTCATAAAATCTGAAAATAGCTGAGTATCAGGTATTTCATTAATTATTTATTGTAACTTCCTACCATTAATGCAATAGCATCAAAACTAAGTACCTCATTGCTACAGCGACTCGTTCCCTCTGGGTTCGAGGAAATTTTATATATTTCCTCAAAACGGCAGGAGTGTTGAGAGCCTTTGTTACATCATGCAAGCAAATGGATGTTTATTGTTGGCTCAGGTGAAGAAAGTCATTCTCCCCCACACTTCTTTGGTAACTACTGGTAGCATTAAAATTCAATGCAGTCAGTATCTGTAAACATAAATATATGTATGAGGTCAATCATTGGCCCTATGTCCGGAAGAATCATAGAATATGCCACATTTTGCAACCAATTGTCCACGTATACATACGTACCTTAATTTCGGGATTTATACCGCTGGTCCTTTCATTTGTGGGCAAGTGTGGTACAATATCTTCACATAGCCTCACAAAATTTGCTTTTGATAAGCGAAACCGTCCGATGAAATCGTTGTCGTTGTAAAACACAAAGAAAACAACAACACAGCAAAAACGATTAAGTATTCAAATAAAAAGTTAACGTGTGCTTTAATTAGTCGCTAGAAAGCAGAATATTTCAAAAAAGCAGGCTTTAATTGGAACAATCAAACTTTTTTACAAACAAAATAATCAAATCGACTACTCATGAGGTGCCGTATTGAAATGACACTTCAAAACATCGTTTCGTATTCGACGTCGGTTTGGATTTCTTTGCGCGGTAGCTATTTACTGTCAAATATAGCGTTTCATTCGTTCTTTCGCCCTATCTTATCTGTGCTTTCACCATCGACGTCGATTGTTAAACTGACAGCTCGGCTTGGGAAGTTGCGCGGTACGAAATATGCCGTCGGCTGTCAAAAAGTAGTCGATACCGATGCCGACGACACTTGCGCGGTAGGCCTACAGGTCGTGCCTTTGCGTTTCGCTTGACTTGTCTTTGGTGGGACCCTACCTTGGCCCTATGTAACTCTCTACGAAATTTTCTTTTCCATGTTAAGATTCAGGCTATGTTACTATTCACCAGGTAATATCATATTTCATTCAAAACCGATGTAAAACTCGAACTAAAGTATTTTCTGAAAATTGTACCTCTTGCTACAAGTTAGCGTCTTTGTACCTTACACACGTCCTCAAAACAACCCCACAAAGGTGATGTGCGGTGCGTTTGGTGAGTAGGTAACTATTCAAATGTAAATAGTTGAGATCCCGCGCGTCACGCACCCTCGTCACGCGACGCGACAATTTGCGGGTAGTCGCAAATTGTGAATTGCATGCTTTAAACTTTGTGCGTGAACCACTTACGTAATTAAATTAAGATATTTGTGGAATGGAAATGTTTTGGTAAATAAACTAAGGATACACAATGTGTAACCCTAAATGCTGTTGACGACCTCCGTGGTCGAGTGACTAGCACGCTGGTTTTAAGCGTCGCTATCTCGTGAGGTTCCAGGTTTGATTCCCGGTTAGGTGAATTAGAAAACGATCTTTTCTATATTGTCTGGGATCTGGGTGTTGTGGTACCACCGTTGTGTCTGATTTCCATAACACAATTGCATTGGCTATTTACTTTCGGATCAGAGCAATTTATGTGATTGGTGTCCAATATTTATTTATTTATTATTATTATTTATTTATTTATTATAAAAAAATGCGCAAAATCGGCACCACGTGACCAATTGCTGCGAGCGGCTCGAGTACGGCGTGATATCACCACAGACAAATTAGAGGTGACAGGAAACCCGCGTAAGGTATTCATCAATGAACACCTAACAAAGGAAAACCGAATTCTTTTTGGAAAGGCTAGGGCGGCTGGAAGGGAACTCAACTTCAAGTCAACATCAGACATCCAACGGAAATATATTTATGCGAAGAACTGAAACCAGCTCAGTGTTGCGTGTCTTCACGGAAGCAATTCTTGAAAAACTCTTAGCTCAGAACACAACCACTCCGCCTGCTAAACAGTGCTCCTAACAATTGTTACCCAATACTACTCTGTATACTATTGTGTCATCATATTTTTAGCAACCTGTATCAGAATATGTGTCCTTCACTATTATTTTTTATGAATCACTGTTTAAGGCCGGTAAGACTGATTATCACTTGCCGTGTTTTTTCAAATGCGCTAGGTAATGTTTACGTACAGCACAACTTTACACTCAATAACTCAATCACAAATATTTTTCCTCACAGACACATACCATCATCTTCACTCACCGAGCTTCTTTTAAAGCTCGCTAAGCTTACTTCGTCCAACGTATGCCATTGGGGTTTTATGAATCTGGATTTTAAATATGGATAGTTTTCTTCTTTGGAACAATATTGACTCTACTTTGGAAATCACTTGTAAACAGTGTCCGCCTTCTACTTTTAAAACAATATTTACTAAAGAATTTAATTTCAAACTAATAAATTTCAATATTAGGAGTATCTCAAAAAACTTCGATGAATTCTTGCTTCTTCTCCGTGAAATGAGTATTCACTTCGATGTTATTATTCTTACGGAATGTAGATTGACGGATTCAGTGGTAATTGGACAGATACCAGGTTAAATTAGCTTCCAGACATGTAGAAATATCAACCAGAACGGTGGTGTTGTAGCATATGTCAAGGATTCATGGAGAGTTTCGGTGGTGGAACCCATGTTTGATGAGGCTTGCGGTCTTCACTTAAATATTCAGAACGAAATAGACATCTTGGGTATATACAGGTCACCTTCCTTCAACTATAAAAATAAGTTTGTTGATTCATTGGCGCGCGTTTTAGAAAACCTAGCCCAGAGGTCACGCATTATCTTGGCCGGAGACTTAAATATTGATATCCTATCAGTCAATAAGGAAAAATGTGATCCCTCCGATTATTTGCTATTATTAAGTCATTATGGTCTTAGACCTGCTATCACAAGACATACTAGAGATTTTGCATGCTTAGATCATATTTTCACCTATTCCTCGGCCCGGGCTGTAGGTGCTGTCTGCGGAACGGCTATTACTGATCATTTTCCAGTTGCAATCGGACTTTCGAGTGGGACAAAAGCTGAGAAGTCAAGTCGTTGTAAAATTGTCATAGACTTCAAGAGTGTCGGTGCTGCCCTGGAGACAGTGGACTGGTCTGTTGTCACTGGTAAACACAATGTGAACGACGCTGTAGAGTCATTTAGTGATATTGTTAACTAGCGGTCCCCCGCGACTTCGTCCGCGCGTTTTGAGTTTGCTTCCTCCCCTCCCGTCGCAGCGTGATGTTTTATATCCTAAAGCCTTTCTCAATAAATAAGCTATCTAACACAGAAATATTTTTTCAAATCGGTTCAGCAGTTCCTGAGATAAGCGCGTTCAAACCAACAAACTCTTCAGCTATAAAATATAATTAGCGCAAGCGCACGTTGTACTTAAGCTGCGAACATTATTTTGCTGCGGAGTTATGTTAAAACTGTGATAGCTCCTAAGATATTTATTGGAATCAAATGATATAAAGGGCAACTTTGTTCTAAATGAAATGCTCGTGATGATGAATGTATTTATTTTGATATGAGTACATACCTGTGTGTATAATACACCTCTAAAAATGATGCATTATTTTTTTACAAATTTATTAACATAAAAAAGGTTGTAGTAAGTCAACCATAAAAGATAGACATATGCTGTCGCGGATTTTATTATAGAACTCTTGATGCTCAACAATCCTGTCATACATGATTTTTGTGTAACTTTAGCGGTTTCCGCAGCGTACGCAGCGGAAGCTCTCAAAAGGAATATCTTTCTCCCGTTTTCGCAACATTTTTCATTGCTGCTGTGGTCTTGTGAGTCGTATCTTTATGTTATATAGCTTAAAGCCTTCCTCGATAAATGGACTATCCAACATAAAAATAATTTTTCAAATCGGGCCAGTAGTTTCTGAGATTAGCGCGTTCAAACAAACAAACAAACAAACAAACAAACAAACAAACAAACAAACTCTTCAGCTTTATAATATTAGTATAGATTCTACCATCACAAATTGCTTACACAACGTGCGCATTAGTAGATCGAAGTTTGCTTTGAGCCCATGGATGACCCCGGGTCTATTACGCTGTCTGCGTCACAGGGATCATTTGCACTCCCTAGCTAAACGTTTTCCTACTTATGAAATCACCCAGGTCACCTATAAAAGATATCGTAACTTTTGCAACAGCATCTTGAGAAGGGTCAAAGATGAATACAACTCTAACGAACTCAAGTCAACTAGTAAAAACCCTAAGAAAGTCTGGAACACAATCAAAAGCATTTGTCATTTTAAACCAAAGGAGAATGACGCTTCTAGTTTGCTGGCCATTGAGGCAAACCCGACACTTGCTTTAAGCTCCGTCAACAAATATTTCTCATCTGTAGGTCAGAAGCTAGCAGAAGATATTCTTGCTAGAGCGGGTCAGACAGAAGAAGATCTTTCGAAAATGGTTACTGTGGAAAACAGCCCCATTCACTCACTGTTTCTAACGCCAACCGACAGCTTTGAGGTAGGCTGTCTCATCTCGCAGCTTAAGGATAAGATTTCCACGGGAATGGATGGAATCTCGAATCTCCTGGTGAAAGCCATCAACAAGCAGATCGTAACGCCATTAACTCATATTTTTAACCTTAGTCTTTCTTCGGGTGTTTTCCCTACTCTATGGAAAACGGCTTCTATTGTTCCAATCCACAAAGATAGGCTTGCTAATCTGCCCTCAAACTACAGGCCAATCTCTCTCCTTAACACCTTTTCAATGCTACTGGAGAAATTAGTTAATGCGCGGCTGGTTGATTTCTTGGAATCAAACAAGTTGCTCTCCGATAGACAATTCGGTTTTCGTCAAAAGAAGTCTACAGAGGACGCTATAAAACTGATAACAAACCTCGTTTCCTCTTACCTAGAAGATGGTCTTAAATGTATGGCGGTTTTCCTGGACCTCGCCAAGGCTTTTGATACGGTGTCGACTCCTATCTTACTTAGAAAACTCGAGGGCTTGGGAATTCGTGGTACAGCGTTAGAGTGGTTTAGGAGCTACTTGTCTGGTAGAAGCCAGGTGACGCGTATTGATGGCCTGGCGAGTGATAGGCTCCCAATCAGTTTTGGGGTTCCTCAGGGTAGCATACTTGGTCCGACTCTATTTATTATTTACATAAACAACATAAATGACCATGCCGCACACTCTGCCGAGCTTATTTGTTACGCGGATGATACAGCTGTCCTCTTTAGGGGTGTAGACTGGGACGCCACGTTTGAGGCAGCTGAAAATGGCTTAGCGCACATATACACATGGTTAGATCAAAATCTTCTTACACTTAATACAAATAAAACGAAATACATATGCTTTCATATAACATCTGCGTCTAGTCCCAACAAATCATATAGCTTGCGCATACATATTATCTGCCTGTCTGGACACCCACAGTTCTGCCCCTAACCTGATCAATTTCGATTTTTTAATGCGTCGTCGTGTTTACAGACTGCCTGTGCCTGCTGTTAGGACAAGTTTTGCGAAGGGGTTTCCTAGATACTGTCAGGTTGCTAAATATAACAACTTGGCAGCTATCTGCAATTTAAAAAACTGCTCTACAAACGAAACTAAGAGACGCATAATACAATTACTCTGCTCACTTGACTATGCACAAACTGAGCTGTTAGTCGGTAACAGCTAACACAATCAATCAATTACTCTCTCATACACCACACACACACATAGACACATGGACACAGACCGACACACACACACACTCACATCCACCCACCCAAACACAAATACACACACACACACACACACACACATTCAAACACACTCAAACACGCACACTCGAATAGAACGTGCCACTCAACCTTGTCAAGTAATTTTACTGGTCTCCCAAGATACAGGCATAGCCTAGTTTGAGAGCCTCTGATAATTTGAGAGAATTAAGGTTATTTCTATTACATGTTAAGTTAAGGTTATTGATTTAAGTCTTATTGTCAATAAACATATTTCTATTTCTATTTCTATTCTATCTAAAAAGGTTTGATCAGAATAACGAGCAGCATCAGTTGAACCACGCTTACAAATTATTTATCGTGTGCATAGGCTATTGCTAGCACTTAACACGTCTTAACACTTCCAACATATTTATTAAAGAAATCTTTAGTAAAACTGTTACCCTGTCTATTTATTATTAATTGCGCAAACCTGCCAAAATACTGCTGACATCCAATTTAAATTTAAAGGGGAGGGAGCAAGCTCAAAACGCGCGGACAAAGTCACGGGGGACCGCTAGTAATTACATAGAAAAAAGGTGAAATAAGCAAACAGAGCTAGTAATCTAGCAGCGTGGTTTTTTACCTCTGCTACCACGGTAAGCGGAGTAGATAAAACTGGGAAAGTACTAAGAAAGGGTGAATAGTTTATAATCTGGTGTCATGTCAGCTATTTCTCGACTCACCACCCTCGTCACGCGCTTACACTAGCTCCTGTATCTTGGTTAGCGAACATCTGACGCCGGATCACGTAGGTTGCCGCTGTTTGTAACAGGACTAAATTATTTAAAATTTTTGTTCAGAGATTATGCATGGATAAGGTTTTTGACATTGTCGCTTTGCAAGTATGGGATGTAATACATAATATGATAATTTGTTTCTTTAGATTGTTTGCTTATAAATTCATCTCATAGAAATTTAACATCACGTTAAATAGTTTATTGTTTTAGTAGAGTTATTTAAAAAAAAAAAATATAGCCCTAAGATTTTTCATACAAATAGTGACAACAAAGGTGTGGTAGCTTTTAGACTGACTGACCTCTTTAATTAGAGTTCCGTACTCTAACAAGGAACTATTTTAGTTTCAGTCCAGCTATTTTATAGAAAATTTTAATTTTGCATGGCCGGTAAAGTGGTAAAATAATATTATTGGGTTGCCTCTCATATGAGTAAAGTGGGGATGTTTTTTTTCTCTTTTCGTACCTTGCGTGTGGGGATCATTGAACAGGTACTATAATATAATTATGAGTTTGCTGATATCATTTTTAGATAAAGTGGCCTGTTTACGTATCATTTAGTTTTAATGGGCTTATTTTGGGCTCTGAATTTTAATGCTAATATTTCGCCACTGATTGGTTGACTGGTAGAATGCTTTAAGGCATTGAGACCACTAATCGTACAACTTACAGTTCAATAAATTTTAAACAAATAAATAAATATATGTAAGAGTCTAATGTTAGGCACATTCGACTTTTCCAACCAAACGTTAGTAGGTGGATACGTGAAAAAATCACAGCAGTAGCATTATTTCATGAATTTCGAAGGAACACTATCACGGCTCTGTTAAGTAAACAATTTACAGAGTTGTAGTCCATAAACTTAAAAGCAAATTAATATGCATGTAAATAATCGCACTTTTTTCTTCCAAACGCATTAAGATATGAAACTGAAGTATATATTTTTTTTGGGCTAATCATAAAATTGTGTGTCATAATAGTCAAAAGATATAGTCGGATTTGTCTCATAATTTCTGATATTTTGTTATACAATTAATTTTTACAGGATATATTATTATTAGGACAATATAAGTGCTTACTTACATAGTAGATACGGAACCTTACCTGCGCGAGTCAAACTCGCATTGATTATATCAATCTTGATTCTAACCGTCACTCATTTTTCGAAAGTTTAGTTTTATTAACTCTCTGTTGAGCTGACTGCCTTTACAAAACTGTGGTAGAGCCTTAGTAATTAATACAGTGACTGAACGGGTAGTTAGTTATTTTGTGTCTATTTAGGTACCCTAGTTTAGAACCCACTGTAATTCAGAATCATGTATCACGTTAGTTATTTAAGCAACCCTTGTCACGCAGACAACATACGCGAGCTGGCAAATAAATAACGCAATTTGTCCCAAGTGAAAACGACAGGTGTTTAATCGGAAATCATGGTTATTTTCTCATACAAAGTGTATTTGCGCATAGGGCGAGCAAATAAATAAAAGTGGATTGGTTTCAATTAAGCAGATTTAGGCCAAATTTCATCATCGATAGTAATGGTAAATAGTCGTAAACAGCGGTTAAATATTAATGATTGTGTCTATTTTAGAGAAAAAAAAATAACTTTTAACAAAGTAAAAACCGACTTCAAAACCAAAATGCACTAAAAAGTCTTAAAAAAACTCTTGACCATTACAAGGTAAGGAATCCATTCTAGGCAAACAATTTTTTTTTTGAAGTCGGTGTTATCACTTTTGACCATCAAGCATCAACTATCACAGCACCGAGTAAATAAAGTTCTGTCATTATAATTACTGAACTCCTAAGCCTTAAGGAGATCCACCATCAGTTCAGCCCCACAAGATGTTGACAATCAGACGTAACAACATGTCAACATTAAGTTTCTTGTAGAAAAACAATATGCGTGCCTTTAAAATTTGGGGTTCTCCTCGATTACACCAAAATCCCTTATCAGATCTCAAATTGACAACAATGGGACCAACTAGAAGGTATACCCTCTAGGTAGGCGAAAAAAAATTTCGGATCGGTCAACAAACGACTGAGATATGAGCTAACATAGATACAAAAAATATATACGGTCGAATTGATAACCTCCTCCTTTTTTGAAGTCGGTTTAAAATACCATAACCAAAGGTTAGCTATTTTAATGGTCATTGAATAAGTTATTTTTCTTCAAAATACAGACAATCGTATATATTCAACAGTTGGTACCGTCATTTAACCATATCTATCGATCACGAAACTGGGTCTCCCTCTGATTTATAATATTAAACAAATTACAGAGATGTGCAAAGTACATTTTTTTTATAAAGATGATGTCTTTTGTCAAAATAGTGATGTGCGAAATGCTCGTGACTCAATAACAGCCAAAATTAAAAAACCGAAGTTATATTGGTAAAGTGCTTCGTGGCAGACGTTTTGTGAGATGTTTGAGCTATGCATGTCCCCATTTCTTGACCCTATGGGCAAGTGTGAGTAATTGCCTACCTTCTCGCCTTAATACGTAAAGTCACGAATATTTATGTGACAGATTCGCCAGCTATATGAAATGGTAATTTATAATGTAACATAAAACGTGCAAATCGAATACTTGCTGAAATAAACTTTGCTTACCACGGTTTGGTGTCATGTCCCCAAATTGAACGCATTTTTGAAATAACTAGTCTTAGAGCGTGACTATGAGGTTGTCACGCAACCCACGTCACGTCGCCGACGCCGCGCCGTGCGGCCTCCCGCCAGGAAATCACAATTTCGTGGATATGTTACAGGAACTCTATGAATTTTAGTAATTGTGTACAGCTCCTAGGAAATATATACAATTCTGATCCTATTAAGAATATGTATTAAGTATTGATTATTTAATTTGTAAGGATGTCTAAGGAAATTCGTGAACGCCGTATTAAGAAATGTATAAAAAGAACAATCTATGTGAATTAAAATAAGTAAAACGAGTTTTAAAATAAAAAAAACATAATTTTTAAATAGGGCCTTAGAAGATGTTTTTGTTTTACTTATTCAAGGATTAGAAGTTTTATTAAGGCCATCATTGAGACAATCAAGTACCAATCATACGGTTTACAAAATACACATAGATTATTTTTATAAGCTTTGATAATTAAGGAAATAGAGTTTTTATTTAGGTTACATTAAATATGTAACATTTCCGATTGCTATTTAGGGAATTTATAAATTTGCTAGGTAATGTGTCTAATTTTATATCACACATTCCAGAGTGATTTTAGGAATAATATACAACTCCTAGGAATTGGAAACTATGACGGATATCATATACTTCCTGCAACAGATACACGGCAAAGAATATTCTATCTATATCTTCTCTGACGTCACACTTAGAAGCCTATTAGATGTTATGAATCACACTACTGGTACCATGATGTTTCCTTCGCTATGTTCCCAGGTCATCAACACCGCATGTTTTACTTTGCCGTGCAATTCTATTACTCGTCAATCTAATTATTTCAAACCACCACATATGGTGACCTCCGTGATGTAGTTGCTAAGCATACTGGTTTTGAGGCGTGCCGTTCCAAGGTCCCGGGTTCGATTCCCGGTCGGTCAACAAAAATGTATTAGCTACTTACTTTGGGATCAGAGTAATGAATGAGATTGGTGTCCAATATTCATTTATTATTTATTACAAATGAGAGGTATCACGATAAAATGAAATTGAAGTGAAAATCTGTACCGGCAGCGGGCGGAGGGTTATCCTAAAGTTAAAAAGTAATTTTTTTGTGTTGTATATGGGTTTGTGTACATGTTGTTGTTTGTAGCTAGTGTGGGTAGATTCAATCTTTAATTGAGAATAATACACTGTTTTAAATCCCGTAGTACCAGTCGCAGCAGTAAAATGTTCGGCAACTCTCAAGCGGCTAGACGCAGCGCGGCCCTCTGTATCTAAAGCACGGAGGCCACATAAACATGTAATTTGTTTTACGGCGTTATGCGGGATCTCCGTTTTACTGCGGTCTAAGTTATTGGCTCGGAACGACTCTATCCATGTCCCGACCGGATATTTGCTACACAAATTGTTTTCGGGTCCAGCGGTTTATTGCTTTATTTTTACTGTAGCGCGAATTGATGACATCCGATCCGATCGCTCGTAATCACATCTCGAAGGTTTTTGTTTTGTACATGGAAATGCACGTGGCTACACCCGCGTAGATTCGATGCTATAAAATGTATCTAGGTCATCCTTTTTGTGGCAAATTATCTTTATTTGCTTTGTTGTGAAATTTATATGAAGTTTGTGTAGTGTTTAAACCGTAATAAACTCAAATAATATCTGCTTAGATGTATGCGTGATTATCTTCTTTATTTGTAGGTCCAAGTCAAAGACAAAAATAATTAATTCAATTTAGGACACAAAATGCCACTTATGAACGTCAGTAATTAGTGTAATATTAATCAATTATGGCCCATATGGCGCTAGAACATGTCTCCTTATCTTTTGGGCCCTACTAGCGCTTCGAGACAAGACACAGACAATTTGGCAAGTGCTAAGAAGAAACGCCGGAACAAACTCAGTCACTTCTTCTTCTTATTATTATATAAGAGCTATGCTTTTGTCGGTGGAGTCTTTCCAATTTAATCGATCGCATGCCATTTCCTTGACTACTTGGTACGACATGTCGACTTAATAAGGATCATCCTAAAGGGAAAAGTTGCAGTCACCACTAGCTGCCACAAAAATTATACAAATCAAAAAGTGTACATGTAAGTGCCTACCTACGTATATCTTCAAGGAGATCTGTCCATGTGTCGAGCATACGGTTATTATCAAATTGTATCATCCCTGGCACAATTATTCTTTTATAAATACGATTCGGGCACGCTCGAACGAAAATGTTCAAACCACACGTAAACATATCGCAGTATATGACCTTTCTCATCTTAGAGTTACAGTACATTTTACTTTGATGGTATTTATCATCGATTGTGTAAAGTTGTTGAGAAAAACGAGATGAAACAAGTAAGACTCATTAAAAAAGTTTATATCAGTGGTAATAAAATGTGATTCTACGCAATGTATATATGTTGTATTCTTTCTTTCTTTTCTTTTGACATTCCCACACAGCGCCATCTAGTCCCAAAGTAAGCTACTCAAAGCTTGTGTTATGGGTGCCAGACAACGGATGTATGTATTCAATCATTGCATACGGCAAAGAGGGAGCTTCACTTTTTTAAAAGAAACACTTTATTCGTTTATTTTATAATAGAATGTTAAAGTTTCCCACGCATTCAACCACGTGAATATCGTATCACTCAAAACGTAAACGTATCGTATCACTCAATTACTGCCTTTATGCTATTAGCTATAATATTGTTAGGTTTCATCAAAATCCATTCTGTAGTTTTAGTGTGAAGGAGCAACATACAAAAATCCGTACATTCATCCTCAGTACTTTTCACGTTTATAATATTAAATAGGATGTATACATGTTATATGCCTATAAACATATTAGTTACAAGCGCCAACATGTCACGGAGAAATCAGCTGAAACAGCGTGATTTGTCACCAAGGGTGGGTCCTTTCCCGTCAGCCATTAGCCAGCGAGTCAGCAGCCGCAGTTGCAGCTAATTGCACGGAAAATGCACACGCTTTGACGAACTGATGAATAGGGCCCATTGATGGTAAAACTTTAATAATGGGTGGGTTGCTGGAATAAAAAAACATAAAACGTTTATCTATTTTATAGTATTTAGTGTTTCGATTCAAATAAATCACGTATGCCAGTAAAGTCTTTGCGTTTAGCATACGTAATAGCCGTCACGCATGATAACAGCAAACACAAAGACCTATCACGTAAAGCATATACGAATCTTCTTGAAGAGATTAGGATAACTGTTACACACACACGCACGCACGCACGCACGCACGCACGCACGCACGCACGCACGCACACACACACACACACAGTTATTCCAGACTTTTATGTTTTGCTTTTTTATTATAGTTCTCTTTTTCCTTTTGATCCCTTGCTATACACTGTTAAACTACCTTCTGTCTTCTTTATCTAAGGCTACGGGCGACCTGTATCACCGGTTTTTCAGACCTATCTTGGGCGCCAGCCGCTCGCACGTTAAAAACCTATGAAATTGTTAATAACTGATTAGTTATTAACAATTTATTTACAGCTACAACAACACAACATTACAATTAACGGTTGCGTCATAACGCAATCGTTTAAGAAAACCTACTTCCATTAGTTAGAAGCTTGCAATGAGTGCACATGCTCACAAAGGAACGAAGCGTCGTACGGTAACGATAATCTACTGTCAACGCAGCCTTTACCTTTAAAGGCGCTACGTGACCTGCAGGCTTTGTAGCACAAAGGCGAACCGCCTCGCAGCCCGCCTCACTGCGTCTTCGCTACGGACGGCAAAGCTCCGCGCATCGTAGACTTTCATCTATTTTGTAGCATCTTTTTTTGTTTCATCTTATTATGTGTTTAACCTTTCTTAAACCAATAATGTTAATCGTTCTTTAGTATTGCGTTGATAAATACAATTTAACAATCCGAAAGGTTGGGCCATTGAGATTCAAACGAGTAAAGATAGTTAATTGTTTTTGATCAAATAAAAGAGACAGTAATATATAGCACAATTATACATAGCATTTTTAACCAACTTCAAAAAAAGAAGGTTCTCAGTTCGACCTGAACGTTTGTCCGCAAATATATCGCGTTTGGCGAGACTGATTTTTAATACGCTGATTTTCAATATATACGTTGTTTTTTTTTTTACAAATATTTTGAGAGAATTTAAATGAATAAACCAGTTAAATGCTGTATTATTTTATGAGCAAAGATACAAAGTCAGCATTGTGAGTTAGGATAGTGGAACAGCATCACGAGTTATACACATTTTCACAGCTACACGATTCATGACGTCGGTTGCGGCAACCGCAGCGCATCGAATTCACGGCCGCGGGCGCAGTCACCGCGCCGTGTTTATTAAACAGACGGATGCCTGCACATACACCTACCACCATAAGGCAACTCAATTATCAACCACATAACTTTCAAAGTAAAGGCGAAATTCGAATGAAATTGAGGAGTTGTTAAAATTGTTAACTGTACACCCGCAGACGCCTGCGGCTGGGATTGAGCGACCTGGGTTTCATTTACAAAGGTTTAATAAATTTAATACGCAGAAATATTAAACAGATAATGTTTTTGATATTTCTCTCAGTAATCGTAATGTCGTTTGTATGCTCAGAAGTTTGTGTTTTTGATCATTTTTAAATCCATGTATTTGTCATTGAATCTGCAATAAAAGCAAACATAACTTTTATTGGTCTGCCACTCAAATAATTGCCTACTAGAAGAATAAATGCTGTGTATCAAATTATCCTCATTGTTACAATCGAATTAATTGTTAATTTTATATTTTCGATACACCACCAGAATAGAACAATTAAGTAAGATACACGAGCTCATCTTCTGACCCGAAAGATAATTCCTAGAAAGGATAAGCAACAAGAGATTTTTTTTTTTGTCTATTTTCAATTTGCGCTTACAAATATGATTTAAGCTCGGCTTAGCTCTTTCACATGGAAGTTCTTCCTTTCTCGCGAACTAAAATAGCGTTGCACTCATCGTCAACTAACTACAGTGAAGTTGAGGACAACCCCACAGGAGACCTTGTGTTTGACGCCTCTGCTTTGTCGGTTTACAGAATTGACTGACTTCTAGAAAAAAATATTTATCCTATTATACAGGGTTGTTGTTTTGGTAAGTGACATCAAACTCAGGGATAATGGTATATATATATATATATATATATATATATATATATACTTAGTCAAAAAAAACTTGAAATTGTAGTTAGCTATGAAGAGGTGACCTGGCGTTTGTAGTTTTGACCCGCTCGCTAGTATCGCAATAATAAATTGATGCGTAGCATAACGTATTAAGCGATATTCTATCAAAACAAAGACAATACTACATCCACTCCGCAACAGATGGCGACATGTACCTGAAGCACAACAAAAAACTACACTGACAATGTTACTGCCTTTCCTTACTAGATGGCGCTGTTGACTCACGGTGGTACTTCGTTTCCCAAACATCATAAGGCTAAACTTACAAATTATTCCTATACTACTGCAGCGGGTGCTACGAACTTTTTCGTAGCATCTCGTAGTAACGACGTGAAGCTACGGTGACAAACACCACTGAAGTTTGCTGCGTAAGCAACGGAACGGACGGAAGCCTTAAACAAAATTTTTATGTGGTTTTCAATTAGGTTTCTTCTGATTAAGAAGTGATTCAAGAGTAAATGCACTAACTGTATTTAATTTACTGCTTTTCGGGTAGAAACAATAAGCGCGGGAATGACTGCCGTTTGTTTTTTTTTATCGTAGAGCCGAACGCGTTGCAAGATTATTTCCAGCTATTTTCACACAAGAAAAACGCATTTGAGATAATAAATACGACGTTTAAATTTTTAATTCCAAACCGGGGCATTAGAGAAACCAACAATACGCACCCAAGGAATTCGCTGCCGGCAGAAGTGTTTCCTCTCAACTACAATTAAGATGTTTTCAAAAAGAGAATGAATAGGCTGTCACTTTACATCACGTGCAATCGTGGCCCAATTTCTGGCTACCTTATAAAAATAAAAATAAATCAAGTAATATTTTCTCAAGATTTATTTTTGTATGTTTGTTAGTATATCATAATGATAATACTGTCTCAAAGGACTCACTTTTTTATCGAGTTCAAACATATTACACCCCTCACCTTACACAGAAGTAGTCCGCGCTGATAAATAACAAACCAATGCTGATCGCCGTCGTAAGGAGCCAGATTGCAAGCTCCTCTTTTCTCGCTGCGTCGACTTAATAAACTTTGCTTAATTGACGCAAGTGTCGCATTTAGTTCACCCTTAAGGTTAAAACCCACTAATAAACCCGTCGCGGTGACAGCACCGTATCAACTCGAGGTGTTCTGTATTGTTTGTATGATACCCTATACTTCAACGCTCATCTACCAACTACGTAACGTCACCTCCTCGGATCGAGACCAACTCGGGACCAGCTCTCGACCAGCGGCGCATGCGTTGTAGCGCGCTTACGGTGCGTCGCCTGCTGGTTGACGATTTTCCGTCCACCCTGTCAAACGGGCTGTCATTCACAAGAAGAACTTTTGTAAGTTGTAGCAAACAAGATCCGAGACGAGGCTTTTGCTATCCGGTGCCGATCCCATCCGAGGCGTTGCTGTTCTGTGCTTTCGTATGGTTGACGCCTGTTTGGTGCAGTTCCCGTGCCGGGTGGGTAGATTTGGTTCAATTTTTAAGCCACTCAGTGGTAGGTTCCTTTAATTTGGTTGCATTTTTTTCTTATCTACAGTTTAATGTTAAAAGAGTTTTGCCTAGTGCAATATGGCCCAAGTAAATACCCTTGCCTCTCTCAAACCCAAATTCAATTTAATTGAGTTTAAGCCACAATGTATAACTTATCTACTATATTACAGTTGTCAAGTAATATCTAATATATTACGAGTTATTTCTTCTAGACTTGTTCTTATTCGGACACTGAACAGAGCGCTCCGAACTAGTACAATTGTTGAAAGGAAGTAGTTCAGTCTTTAAGTACTATTAGTTCAATAGTTCACCGATTATTAAAGCCATTAATAAAGCATGCAAATATTACAAAATCACTAAATTGACAATAGTGTCAAAATAAATTTCCACAGCAATGCTAATACTCGTAAAATGGCAATAAACAATAAATAAATAAATAATAAATATCCTTTGGACATTCCCGCACATCGCCATCTAGCCCCAAAGTAAGCTACTCAAAGCTTGTGTTATGGGTGCCAGACAACGGATATAATACTTAAATACTTTTTGTTTGTAAATACATACATGATATACATAGAAAACACCCAGACCAATACAAACAGACATGTTCATGCACACAAATGTTTGTATTGTGCGGGGATCGAACCCGCACCCGCTGCGTAGTAGGCGATTTCTCGACCACTACACCAGACGGGTCGTCTCGACCACTACACCAGACGGGTCGTCAATATTCTTTGGTTTTAAAATTTTATGCCATCTTTGCTACATTAAAGAATATTGCTTGTTGTTTATCAATTATACTTTAGAATAAGTCAATACGAAGTTAAAGCTACCTTCCAAATGTTATGAAAAGTGGAGTTCTCTTAATTTTGATGCCTAAATATGTATTTCAAATCATGCAGTTTCTGGAACATATATCTACGTCCCTTGCCAGTTGCATAAATAAACAACAATACAAAATACACTAAATTATTAATTTTACAAACACGTTGTTGTCAGTAACAGAAAATAATATCATAAGCATCAACATTCATCACACCGTTTGCATCAGCTGTAAGCCCATCAACGTTTCTCAATTCCGCTCACAGAACACAGCGTCCATTTTGCAGGCTTCAAAGGACATTTTGCGGAAGTGCCTGAAAAAGAACGCGACCGTTCCGAACCGAGCGGCCTGACGCGACGCGTGACGAACAAAAAACAGAGTTCGCTCGTTAGAGAGTTTTAATTGCGTCTTTTAATTAAGAGATTCACGTCACTACTGATTGTTTTTCAGTAATTGATACTTTGGAATCTTTTTTGGAGTCTTAAGTGATTTCACTGGTAAACAGTTATAATATTTCTAATTTTCTGATTAATTTATCTCTGATTGACATAATACAGCATCGCAAAGTTGTAGGTTCTTTGTATCTCGTATTTAAAAAAGTGATACCGTATATTTTATTTACATAGTAAAAGGTCACAAATAGACTGTGTTTGCATATTATGTAACCAAGAGTACATATTCGTGGAAACATCTGGAGTATATATTTACAGATCTCAATTCCGTGACTTTTTGTATTTTATAAGATATAAATATGAAGACGCTAATAAATATCAGGTTTGACGTCACTACACAAGTGTATACAGCAGAGCCACGTTTAGAATTGTTATAATTAATTAAATTAGATTAGAGCCATCATAGTGATTTAAAACCACAAGTTTTTAAGCCTTTAACAGTTCAGCAAGAAACCCTGAAGCGTAATGCTGTCGACAGAGCGGGCCGGTATTTCTGACCGCGAAGTAATGATGACCGCGTCTGTCCGTCGATGCCTGCAACTGCTCGCCAGTGCGGTTTTTTTTCCCTTCTTATGCGTTATAATATGAGATTCCCTTTGTGCTATCGTTCGCGGTGAAATTGGCCGGCCCAGTCCGCCCCGCCGTCTGCAAAGCGCATTATAGTTCTTTCATGTCTATCTGTCCGCTTGTCCACTTATGCCTTTATTATGACCATATTAGGAATGTTTTTTTTTCTCTTGTCTGACCTGTCGTCTTTTACCTAAATGATGAATTTAGGAGAAAAACTATCACGTCTATGATAGATAAACCAATTATACAGTTGTAGTCCATATACTTAAAGCAAAGTAATTTATAGCTTATTTAACTTTTACTTTTTTTTCACCTTTAAAATGGATTGAAATTGAAACTTTAGTTAAAAATTAATTTTGATTGTCTCGTAAAGAATTAAAAAAAACGCTTTTGTCCTGTAATTGCGGATACTTTGTTATTTCTGGGGAAACAGGACCTTATTAGGCAATTTTCGTTGTTTAAAATCATGTTAAAACCGTCAGATCATAATCTCGAGGTTTTTACAAATATGTCAATATAATTGTTGACATATATTTTTAAGGAAATTTGTGCGCGAGTTCGGACTTAGCCGTTTTAAAAAGTAAGATGGTGTAATCTCTAGTTTAAGGCTGATTGTCATCCTCATTTTTTTGTTACAAAAAAATCCTTTGTATGTTATCGTTGCCGTAGTTCTGCTTCTCAAAGCTACTGGACTAACTTTGACTGTAAAATGACATCGATATTCGCAAATCACCTCGAGAGGAAACAGGAGGGTTCTAAGAAACCAAATATTCGATAACATGACGACAGGAACGTTAAATAATACTCCGAATACGTAAGTATCAAGTTACTTTAGTAACACCTAAATATTTTGTATTTATTATATTGTCGACTCTTTTCAAGTATCATCTATACTAATATTATAAAGCTGAAGAGTTTGTTTGTTTGTTTGTTTGAACGCGCTAATCTCAAAAACTACTGGCCCGATTTGAAAAAATATATTAACGTTGGATAGTCCATTTATCGAGGAAGGCTTTTGGCTATATAACATAAAGATACAACTCATAAGACCACAGCAGAAATGAAAAATGTTGCGAAAACGGGAGAAAGATATTCCTTTTGAGAGATTCCGCTGCATACGCTGCGGAAACCGCTTAAGTTACACAAAAATCATGTATGACAGGATTGTTTAGCATTAAGAGTTCTATAATAAAGTCCGCGACAGCATATGTCTATCTTTTATGGTTGACTTACTACAACCTTTTTTATGTTAATAAATTTGTAAAAAAATAATGCATCATTTTTAGAGGTGTATTGTACACACAGGTATTTATTCTTATCAAAATAAATACATTCATCATCACGAGCATTTCATTAAGAACCAAGTTGCCCTTTATATCATTTGATTTCAAAAAATATCCTAGGAGCTATCACAGTTTTAACATAACTCCGCACCAAAATAATGTTCGCAGCTTAAGTACAACGTGCGCTTGCGCTAATATATTGCTGCTAGCTGAAGAGTTTGTTTGTTTACACGCACTTATCTCAGGAACTGCTAGACCGATTTAAAAAAATATTTATGTGTTCAATAGCTTATTTATCGAGAAAGGCTTTAGGATATAAAACATGACGCTGCGACGGGAGGGGAGGGAGCAAACTCAAAACGCGCGGACAAAGTCGCGGGGGACCGCTAGTAATAAAATAAACTCATCACACCCTGGCTAGAAACGACACTAGAAAACATACCCACTTTCGGATCACTATGGTTTTTAAACTGTATGGTTTAAACTGTTTAACTTGTATGGTTTTAACGTTACACATAATAACGACGTAATAATAATGTCACTATTAACTGCAGATCTGTATTTGTAATACAAATGCCCTTTGTAATTTTGTTTATAATCTCACTCGCGATATTGTAAACTATCGATAGATTGTGAACGTATTAATTTTCAATAGATTATAATTTATCGAAGTGAAACCGTCAAATTGTGAAATGGCCTGCGACGGAACTTCCTTGCGCGCTCATTGCTTGAACGCCATAAGCCCCGCACCGCCATATTTGTTTTGTATCTTATAATAATTTATTGTTTTGTTGTCGAAAGTAAATAAATAGTGTAATGGTGATTGTGAATTATTTCGTTATCGTATTTAAAAATGTTACTATATTGCAGCCAATGGAGACCACTTCGAATAAGCTTTTTTTATATTTATGTATGTATAAATTTAACACACTGTAAAAGTAATAAATATTATTTGCATTGGATTTTTTTTTCTTTGTGGCAATATTTATGGCAAGACTAGGTATATATTATACAATACACGATGTACATGAATTAAACACCTTCATGTTGTTATGCGTGTTAAAATACTTATAAGACATCAAGCATAAATAGGTCTGTTCCACGCTAAATGTACAATACTCTCAAGAGATTTCCTACTTATTATGTCAAACATTTTCAGTGTAGTGTAGTCACCCGCACTACAAAATGCTCGTCAATTGAACGGAGATGTTCTATTATGGCTTTAAAGAGCATTGAGAATGCGCTGAAAGTCCCTGAAGCGGTGCTTCAGTTGACGCGTGGAGATTGTGGGTAAATTTCTATGATGCTGCTCAATTGCTATTGAATGTTTTTGTCGTTCAACGTTGCAGTGTAGATGTACATGTTAATATAAATTTGCACTTGTAAAAAACCCGCAATCGAACCGCGTGTCATCGCTATCCGGGCGCATGCCTGTACCACTCGGCTACCGACACCTTTTACAAGCGCTTTTTAAATGCGTAGGCTGCGTGACTCCATCAATGTTGCGAAATTGTATGGAGACAAAACACTTTAAAGGCAAAAATTTAATTATTTATACTTTATTGCACAACCAAAATTTGTACAAAAGTGGACTTAACGCCATATGGTGTTCTCTACCAGTCATACCTTTGGGCTAAGCAGAAATGATTGTCGGCGTTATTTATACATGTTAAGTTACGATTTTTGGCGAAGTAAAGTAACGATATCAGTGAATACTAAGTTACATTTAAGGGGTATAATTAAACTTTTAGTGGAATGAAACAAATTGCGATCAATTATGTAAATAAATATCAAGCACTTTGGCCCTCGTGACCCTCGGTGACATTTTTTTATTTTTAAAACGTTGGACGAGTTCCGACTACCCGAAATATGTTACCACATTTATTTACATCCCGATATAACCCTATTTTTCGAGAACCAGTTTATCCGAATTAGGTTAACCCTAACGGTTGTTTAAACACAAATTTTCATAATCAACAGAAATGTGGCAAACATGCTCGTGACACTTATAAACGGGCCGTTTTTTGTCACGCTAATTTGGGTCGGACGTTAACCCTTTCGCGGCCGCAGGAAGTGAAATATCAGAGTTGGGATCGAGAGGTTAAATGGATGAGCCATGTCATTCAAGTAGTGGCCTGAAGAGGCTTATGGCGTAAATTGTCACGGTTGAACTTTGATATCCCATAACAATAAAAATTGATATAACGTTGAACTAATAAACGTACATGTAAAACCCCTTACACACTGCAACTTTTAGCATCGATGCAGTTGAAATACAGCATTGTTTCAGTCGCAAATGTCAACCTTTACACACAGCGTTACTTTAAGCATCGATGTAGTCGCGATGCTAACGCGCGTTAGCAACGATGCAGTCGCGATGCAGAAGCTGGAAATTGACCAATTATGTACTGTGGCGACTGCATCGATGCTAAATTAAATCTGTTCATTGCGTGAGTCGCGATACTAAAACGCGTTTACAAAACGCGCGACTGTGTTGATGCTAAAAGTCGCAGTGTGTAAGGATTCTTAAATATAGATATTTATTCCATATTCCAAATTAAAATAACCTACGCTACGATATAGCTATAAAGTTGTCTAGATTGTCTTAGTTTCGACTTCAAACTGAGCTCACGTCTATTTCAAACAGAATCAGAAACTTAACAACTAAGTGTTTTAAGTCAAACAGTGTTCATACGTTTGGGTTAAAACGTTTGGTTTTTAAGGTATCCTTTGGACATTCCCACACATCGCCATCTAGTCCCAAAGTAAGCTACTTAAAGCTTGTGTTATGGGTGCCAGACAACGGATATAATACTTAAATACATTTTGTTTGTAAATACATACATGATATACATAAAAAACACCCTGACCAATACAAACAGACATGTTCATGCACACAAATGTTTGTATTGTGCGGGGATCGAACCCGCACCCGCTGCGTTGTAGGCGATTTCTCGACCACTACACCAGCCGGGTCGTCATTTTGGTATTCGTATATGTTGGTATTAACTAATCTTTTTGGTATATGATGAAACTTTGGTAAATTTACATCATCATTAACATATCCACTAATCAGTGATTCCTTATAACAGGGTTTCTTAACCTTTTGCAGTCATAGATTTAAGGAGTAAACAATTTAAAATTTTTTTATAGAATCGCTTGACAAAATACACGTACCTCCGCACTCACGTTTCTTTTTCAAGAAATATCCTTATATCTGAGCTAAAATAACCTACAAAAGACGTCTGCTTGCTTGGTTTGGCCAGATACTTTGACACCATTTGTTATTCACTTTTCCAACATTGTACTCAATAAATACGTGTGTGTGTCTATGTGTGTTGTGTTCTATGATTGAGGTTATAACAAATGAATGTAAACGTTCATTATTGTCATTCAAATGCAAGTTTTCAAAATGTCTGATTAATTAACTCTGGGGACAAAGATTTCGTCCTGGGGTTTGGCCGTGTAGGTTTTCATTATACCATGGTAGATACCGTTGTTTGTGATTATCATTTTTTGAGTAAAATTACATGCAACATTAAATATATACTTTGATAGGCCTAATAACTTAAACTTTGTTTTATTTATAGCCTATTATAAAATATTTTTTCAAATCGGTCGCTTAGTAATTAAGATTAAAGCAATAACACAAACAAACAAACAAACACTTTAGCTTTGTAATATATTAACTTAAACTTAAGTAAAATGTTGACTATAGGATCAGAGATGTATATAATGTGTCCAGCATTTATTTGTAGTATGAATGGCCGCCTGCGTTTAGCTATCCATGAGCAATGAATGGCGTTCCCGCCGCGTCGCGTCGTGTAGCGTCGCGAGCCGCGCCGTATGTCCGTCGCTTGTCACGCGCACTCGCCGCGAGTGATCTATTGAGCGATTGTGTTCAGGGCTCGCACCAAATAATGTACATCATTCAACTTAAATGATGTATGCTCGGATAAAAATAGAAGCTACAAACATTTTTATTTTCAAAATTTTGATGAAATCGTAAATTGCTTGGAGTTGGTCTAATAATAATAATAATAATAAAAAGTTTATTTCAGGCAAAGCCCATAGCAGTTAGTAACAAAAAGTCTTATAATTAGTGTTAGTAGTACTGTGATTCTGAATACATTGACATTAAGAAATCATAAATTTCATTAATTAAATTATATTATTATTAAATATCTCACGTGAATTATTAAAATAAACGATATTTAATGTTGTAAAATAATAACAATTCAATTTTATAATAATTCAATATAATATACAAATTCAATATAATAAACTTTCAATAGTAATATAATTTAAAAACACAATTCAATCATATATATATATATATATAAAAAAAAAAAAAAAAACAATACAATGTCTGGCCAAGAGGTCAGGGTGCAAGAACATGTAACCTGGTCATATGAGCAAGCAGGGGGCAGTCCCAGCGGTCAGCCAGGGCTGTCAGGATGCTGTTGGCGCTGCCGTTCCATCTGTTCAGCAGCGAGGCACTCCTCTTACGCATTATGGCGTGAAAACCATCCACCCGCGCCTCTGTAAACATGCCGGATGCACTACAATAACGCGGCAGCCCCATCAGCACCCTGAACGCATTGTTGTATTGTACTCGCAAATCGCTGAGTGCCCGACGCGTATAGCTGACCCACAGTAGGCTACATGTATAGAATGACTGACAGTATGCCTTAAATAGCGTCACTTTTACATGTTGTGTACAGCGCGAAAACCTGCGAGCCACCATGTTAGAGCGGACACACAACGACCTACGCTCCCTCATAATATCCACATCGTCCTTCATGTCTGCAGTGACCCAGTGCCCCAGATACTTAAATTGATAAACTTCTGAGAGAGGAATGCCTCCAAGGGTAATTGTTGGTATACTGTAGGATTTATTGCGCGCCTTGAATAACATGAGCTCACTCTTTCTTGAATTATATCTGAGGCCATGAGCTTCTGCGTAGGACTCGCAGATAGATAGGAGCCGTTTTAGCGCCCCCGCCGATGGGCTTAACAGCACCATATCATCAGCATAGCTCACGTTGTTGACACAGATACCGTTGACATGACATCCGACCCTAGCTCTGCTGAGCTCATCAATTAGCCCGTTCATGTAGAGATTGAACAAGTTTGGAGAGGTCAACCCGCCCTGCCTCACCCCGCACTCCAGCTGGTATTCTTCCGACAGAGCTTCCCCCCACTTTACACGGTTTTTCTGGTTACCATACCAGTATTTTAAGAGTGATGTCAGTTCATGTGGCAAGGTGGTCTCTTGTCTCAATTTCTTCCAAAGAACCTCGTAAGAGACCAAATCAAATGCCTTTGACAGATCCAAAAAACACGCGTAAACTGGGGTTCCCGCATCTGTATAGTACTTTACAGTCTGCTTGAGACACAGGATAGCACTTTCAGTTGACAAACCAGGCCTAAAGCCAAACTGCGCGTCATTCAATTTTAAGTGACTACCGAGGTGTCGATCAAGCAGACTGTCGAGCACCTTAGCCGTTATATTCGCTAAAGAGATCGGTCTGTAGTTGTTAAGGTCAGATCCATCACCGGTTTTATTTTTAATTACGGGTACTACAATCGTATCCATAAGTTCTTTCGGTAAGTACGAGTGGGTAAGGCAAAGCGAGAAGAACATGGCAGTACTCTCGGCAGGTGGACACCAGCATAACGCAGATGCTCAACGCTTAGTCCATCTCGGCCCGGAGACTTCCTCCCCACCATACCTCTGATAACAGATGCTACTTCCTTCGCGGTGAATCTAACTGATAACTCTGATGGTAATTTATCTTCTAACACACTAGGCAGCTGGTGATCTGAGTGCGGGCTAACCTTAAAATGTTTATGAAAGGCATCTGCTATCAAACCATGGTCACGAAAACCCCCGACGCTCGTTGGAAGCGCTGGCCTTCTATCCAACGACTTGGTTTTGTTCCAAAATTTAGAAAAATCCTTATTTTAATGGTGTTGTGCTAATATGTCCATTTGTATCTGTCGTTCATTATTTTGGCACCATTTTAGTTTGAATTTAAAAATCCGCCTCGACTCACACATGTTGTCATGTATTGGACCGGAAGTAGGTTTACCATATAGTAACCAAGTACTATAACAAAGGCGAGCCCTGCCGTGAGCATCCCTAACATACTTGTTCCACCCTGTTATGTATTTACGTTTATGTTTAGAAACCTGTTCTTTATTGTAACTATATATTGCTGCCTCGGTAAGAATCGATACTACATTTTTATACAAATTATCCAGCAGTAATCGATGAGATTGATCTTTAAAATACCTATCAGAGCAATTGTGAAAATGAGTATCAAAATCAATATGTTTAAGTTTTGAATTACATAATTCTCGGTATTTAATTATTTGCTTCTGATCACGATTTCCCCACCTTAATTTATTAACATAGCTCTTATTAGGTTGTTTAGTAATTAATTTAGTAGGCAAAGTAATTTTAATGTTAGATTCTAATAAAACAGGGAAGTGGTCGGACCAGTAGGTATCATTTAACACTGTTATATTAACTACAGTCACTACAGCCGCACTGGTCAGAACGCAGTGGTCAAGCCACCTTCGACACCCGTGGGCTTCACTTATAAAAGTAAACGTGTCTTTCGGCATTAGTTCCCAGTCATAACAGCTCCACGACTGCTCCACACAAAAGTTTGTCAAATCCGTGAAAAATGACTCACCAGGATGGGCGTTGAAGTCCCCGAGCATAAACACACTTTGTACACTGTAGCTTTCTATAATAGCGTTCATTTCACCTAGACAATCCGTGAATTCTACCAGGTTATCGTTATCGTCCGTTCATCGTCGTCGTCGTTCAAGAGACGGGCGGCAAGCCAACGGGGCCACTGTCATAGTTGAAGCTCTCCAGCATATTGGCACCTCGCTTTTTATTCACATTACACTCGTAATTATTCACAATAGAACATGTTTTTAAAGCATCTAGGTCTTTTTTGACGTGGTCTAACTGAGACATTGTTGCATATTCCTCCTTGATTCCCTTTATTTCACATTGTAATTTCATTATATCTTTCAAAAGTTTAGTCACATCTACGTGATCAAACGATACCGGTGGGAGTTTTTGAAGATCCCTCGCCACAAATACGGGTAGTTCATCCGGGTTAGTTTCCTTCAAAAGAGTAATAATATCTTCAATATCCCGTTGTTTTTTTTCCGTCTCTCTTCCTATTGATTTTGCGCTTAAAATTCGAGATAGAGTCAAACAATTGGTTCTTGGCAGACACTATATCCGATTCAGAAAAAGCACTTATGCAAATACGACTGATGCCTTCTTCAGTCATCACGTCTATTTTATTACTAACAAAGGCTAAGACCTCGTTTATAATTACGTTGCAAGTGGAGCACTTCACCGTGTTTGTCATTTTGTCACTGTTTACTCGAACTGCCTGCACAGGGCCAGGGACACGTCACGCTCGAGTGAAAGCGCGCGCGCAACTAATGAAGGAAGATGTTTTCACTTGTTAGATTCACGCAAAATTTCACGTGAATTGCTTATTGACTCAGCTATCCTAAGGTTTGGTCTCTTATCTCCGATTTAGCCTGAGAAAATTTTCATACAACCTCCAAACACATTCAACGGGTTCCGTGTTCTATCAAAGGATAAGGAATTTTTATATCACTACTGTTTTTTGAAGTGAAAACTTCTTTAGCGGCGTTGAGCACTTTTGTGGGATGGGGGAAAAATGTGAAACTCGCGTCAGGACACGTGGGCTGATCGAAAAACCGTAAGACGGTTGGCGAAATTATGGATGTAAGTTGATTTTTCTGAGATAAACTTTTTAATGTAATTTAATATAATATAAATTGTAATGTTTGTGTACCATAGCGCAATAAATTAATATTGTATTCTATAAAAATATATTATTATTATTATTATTATTGTATTCTATCACAAAAATGATAGTACTTTTATATTGATAATAAGAGCAATTCATTCAAAAATATTCCCTAACTATTCCAAAAAATCAAAAATGCACAACGTTGATATTCAAGTTTTCACTTCTGCCGGCACTCCCGAAGTGCAATTTTTTTTTATGGTAGAGTCATTAGTCATTAATTCAGCTATGCAACTACTTTGTAGAACAAGTAGTAAATAATAATGTTACCGTCCAATCTAGTTTAAAAGTTTAGGTTTTGAATCCGGGTGTAAAAAACATGTCACTGTTTCTTTTCAACTCTGTCAACACAAAAATAGACCTTATTTCACTTTAACTAAGGTTAGATTACAATACAAAGCATATGGCTTTGGTAAGCCAAAGCCATATGCTTTGTATTTAGCCAAGAGCAAACACAATCTTAATCGTAAAAGAAATAAGCATTAAGGCCTAAATTCTCAAAAGTATTCTGTTAGGTAGCCCTACGAACAATTTACCGCCATTCAACGCTTTCGCGCGCCGATAGCGCGGCATCTGACGCGCCAGTCACCACAAACATTGAAGTCATTTTACATTTTGTAGTGGAATTACGACCGTCGGGCTGTTTGCGCAGTTAAAACTAAAACGGTTGACGTTTCAAATTGATCACACCTAGTGATTCATGTGACTGATAGAAAGGCACTCTCGTTAGAATTAAGAGCGATAAACTAGCCGTACTCAATTATTTAGATTTGGCTTTATGAAAGAAAGCCGAATCAAGAAATTGTCAGTGGATTTCTGTCCTGGAAAGTAATCTGTTCCCGCTGCTGCTACGAAATTTACTGAGTTTACCTACAAAAACTGTTACTTGGGCGTTATATTAACGTTGTTTTTATCCACTATATTCTGGGCCACGGAAATTATATTGTATAACCATTCGTCAAAAAACAAACTATCTACTGCATAATTTAGATTCATTTCAAAAGTGTTGTATGGAGGTTTGCCGTCGATAAGCACTGGTATGAGTTCCGCAAATAGGAACCAGCAAATAGTCGTGAAGTTTTAAACTTTTTCGAACCGCTGAGCTGAGCTTAGCAACGGCATGACACGGCGGTTTGATTGGTGGTAGTTTGATAATGTAGTATTTCTCTGTGCATGTCGAAATTATATTTAAACTTTTGACGTGACAACGTCTTATAAATTGGTTTGCCGGGTGACACTTCAAGAAACTGCGTTACGCTCCGCTCACGTTATGCGCTCACAATGAGAGCGAGTGAGAGGCACGCGTGCGAGAGAGACAGACATAAAAAGTCGTTGTCACGTAAAACTTTCGCCCGTATACCGACTTTACAGGCAACCAATTTTTTTTACATTTGTTTATCCACTGACACGTCCGACTCGTGCGATCAATCTCGCGGATAACGTCCGGATACACTGCAAGTGACGGCGCCCGCTTCTGTAACCTCAATCCTTCGTCAATAAATGCTTCATAGTCGCTAAACCTTTGCAGCTGTAAGCACAAAAAAATATGTACGGATAGGTTTGAGTATACAGAATAATAATTTATACAGTACAGAGTATACAGAGTCTTAAAAAACCCATGAATTCGAATTTCATTAAAAATTTAAAGGGTAAATCATGCAGAAACGAAAAAAATAACACCCAAACTTTTTTTAAATGTGATAATTACTACACTTATAAGTCATATTTAAACAATCTGAAACCACAGTAGAATAGAAGGTGTTATACACTTTAAAATGATGCTATGATGTTTCAATTTAAAACATTAAACGTGAGCAAAATCAGCATAATGAAAATGCCTTCACTGCAATGTTTTCACGCGCCGTTCATTCAACGCGACGAGTTTATTTGCAGCAAGATGGCTGCCAAATTAGGCTGTCCGCGCACGGAGGCCTTAGTGCGAGTGAAGCTCAAATTTTTTACGTGTTCACGATCGAAACGGAAATGTAAATTTGTATGGAGTTTGGGGTAGCGCGGTCTGGTGATATACTGCTGGAACTAAATTTTCACGTAAAAAAAGTCGCACTTAGGCCTCGAAGTTAATTTATACATAGCGTTAGATGATGATAATTAATTAAAAATGAAAAATAATAAGACGAGCAGTAAAACACAATACATTTGAAAAAAAACACGTCAACTTATTCCATACAGCATTAATAACACGCCACCAATAAATAATAAATGTGCTTAAACCACACATTTTGCACGTTTGTACAGACCCTTAGACAGATGAATCAAAGTACGTCCATGGATACCAAACACTCCAAGGGAAATAACCTAATATGATAACTAATATGAAAGTAAAGGCAATGGGTTTACTAAATGGAAGCATATTTCAAATAAAACTCAAACAACGCGGCCATTGTATTAATACGGTTAACACAATCACTTTTCAAGTTAACTTTAGTTTAGTATTTTCCATATAATCTGTGTTTTGAATAGTGTGTGGGAAAGGCCTATTCTTTTTTTTTTCGCATATAACACTTATAAAATTAACTTATGAAATACGGTACAATTACGACATAATTCCGAGTAACGACGAAACACTTCAACACAAAAAGTTGCACTAAGGAAAAAAAAATATCTGTAACAAATTTTAAGCGTTAAGTACGCCATCTGTATTTTTTTAGTTTATCTAACATGTCAGCTTGCTTTAAACACTTTCAAAAGTTGGGAACAATCTGTATAGATGGCGATATTTAACCCTTAAGCACTGTTATAGGTCTGACAGACTCCCACGCCGAAATAAAGCACTTGCTATCTCGCTCTAATGCGTCGGATTCTGTTTTGCGTCTGGGTACCTTCAAGGTAGTCAGTGAGCCACGAGCTGTGGAAAGGAGGGGCCGTTTCGCGCAAAATTCAGGTAACTACGACAGTTCGAAGTTTTTTTGTAGGTCTCACAGACCTATATCAGTAGGTACGTTATTTTTAACAACATTTTATATTTTATTTTTAGGATGGATTCTGTACAACCTGGTAGTTCACGCTCACTACGACCACGTGTATTCAATTTGTCAAACCCTGCTGCGGTTTCCTAATTAAAAGATTGGGTTTTAAACGAGGACGATTTTAGTGGCGATTCAGATGTCGACCCAGATTTTGTTATGGAGGAAATACAGTCCCGAGATGATTCCGAATGTTCTCTATCCGACACAGAACCGGGAACAGCTGAAAATGATACCGAGGACATGGAAAGTGATGAAGGTTCATCTGCTAGCGACAGCAATCAGCAAAGATCGGGATACTACTACTTTACTGTCTTGTTGATCTTGTTGGCCATGTAACATTTTTTTTTGTCTTTTGGATATCGCTTCCTCAAATTCATACATTCTCTCAGGACAGTCATGCAAACGTTCAGAATTTATAAAAAACATAGCAAAAGGACTTGTTCAGAAACATTTGCAGAACAGATTATCTAATCCTCACGTACCTGAACACATAAAGTGCACTATTACACAGATTTTGAACATGCCTCGACCGGTTCAACAAAGTAAACCTGAAAGTGAAAAACTATTAAAAAGGAAGTACTGTAGTTTATGTGACTATAAAAAAAGAGAAAGACACAATATGTTTGTACATTGTGCAAGTATCCTATTTGTTTGAGTTGCTCAAAGCCGACATGCCTTAATTGTGTGGCTCAAAAATTTGGTGAATTTTAACTAATGTCAATTTTTTTTTGTTATCTCAAGAATCGTAAAATTTGACTGAAGTACAAAGACTAGTTATAGGAGATTATGTTTTTGTTATGTAATGAAGAATTGTTTACTTTTTGAAATATTTTTTTAGTATCAGAACATAAAAGAAGAATTTAATTTTGATAAATACCTAATGTTCCTATAAAATATTAAATTTGTTTAAAACTTCCTTAAATTTATTGTTAAATTGTTGCCTAATACTTAATAAAGCGATTTAATAAAGATTTTGTGCCAAATAGTGTTTTATTTTATAAAAAAATACAAGTTTTATACATGGGAGTCTCAGAGACTTATATCAGTAGATACGGTATAAAATAACATGTCAGTGCTTAAGGGTTAAACTTTTGTTCACGCACCCATGAAGCACTCTGTGTGGATACCAAACTGTCCACGGACGTAAGTTAGTATATTTTTTTTGGATACGAATCTATCCACGGACGTGTCAGTGGTTATCACTGTAAAAGCAAAACTTCTCTTTCAATCAATTTTAAATTTGACAACCTAATTTAAATATCTCCTCTTAGTGCAATAATTAGTTTTGTTTTACAATGTAGTTGTAATTTACATTTTGTCACACATAATATGATAGCTCTAGTAATGCAAGAAAAAGACCGATACGATTCAGCCTTTTAAATTAATTCAGGCCTTTTCCCAAAAAATAGCTGTAGTTTTTGTTTCGAATGATTTATACATTTGCTTTCAAAATAGATGCACTGACATATTTCGCCGATAACACAACACGTGCAGATTGTTTTTTAAATTTCATTCCGTCACCGATGGCTCTGCAAACGTTTGCTGTGCTGTCATCGAATACAACGTACATATTTGATGTAGTTGCTGTATCAACAACTGACCAATATCAACTTACTAACAACCGATTGAATTCAATACATTGACTTTGTAACAACTTGTACTTATTCATATTTTTCGATGTTATATAATTTTAGCACCTCGTTCAAGCGCATTGTTAGATTTATGCACATTGTAAAACAACGTATTCCTTTGTCCTCGTTCATGTCATAACCATAATATCGGGAACAGTTAAATGCTTCGTGATTTTTATTTTTATTGGAGCTCTCCTTAACATCGTTTTGACATCTCGGACATAAAACCTTAGTGGTGCTTAAAAAATAATCTGCTTTGGAATTGGAACGTTTAATTTCAAGTGGCAATGGAACGTTTTGAATTCCGGGAACGTTCTAGCTGTGGAGAAGCGCGGAAAAATTAAGTGGGGCTTAGGTTGTATCGGAATGGAAACAAAGGGAAATGACTAATTAGGGAAATGGAGCGAGTGGTGCCCTGCGAGCAGGCAGGCGGGAACGGCCGCCGCGCGGCAGATGCATGCCTTGACAACTATTCGTAAGGCCCACAAGTGCACCTAAGGATTAGCTTAGCTTAGAGTTAAATTTATCATACTATTATTGTCTGCAGTTCTTTCAGGTAACTGCTAAAGTAAGTACAACTAACAAGGCTAGAGAAAGTTGTTTACTTGTCTTATTTATACAGATGTCAAATAAATTACTCTTAAATCACACGTCGATCTAAAAACGTAATTATAACTTTCAGTAATCCACTTCCTGTTTTGTTTTCTTAATAAGTTTAACGTCCGTTTTTCTTTGCTAGTCCAATTTCGACATTCCTTTGAACAAAATGATATATTTTAAAGTCATAATTACACAAAACTCACAAGTAACATAAATAAATCATCTTAAAATACTGAGATCTTTTTAAATCAAATATTTACTAAATTTGATTAAGTAATATTAGTATAAGATAAAATAAGAAACCAAACATTGCGTACGGGCGGGATTCGAACCTGCAACCTCTGGAAAACCGGGCCAAAGCTCTTTCCGATCGACCTACTTGCCGTCGATTTGGTTTCTTATTTCATCTAACACGAATACAAAATAACACTGTAAGTGTCATAAACATTCTTAATCAGCGATATTACTTTTAAACTTATAAAAATATTATTTACATCATTAGACTAGCAAAAAATTAGGACTATAATATTGTAGTAGTTCAAAAGTAATTGTAAAATGCTCGATAACAACAGTAAAACAACACTTTGCCACTTTATTAGACTTCTAGATCCGCACGCTATAGCGGTTGACAGTCGACTGCCCCCACCACTCAGATGCAGTATACTACATCCCTTCCTTATTAAAATTAAATAATTGTTAAGTAGAAAAATTCGGAATCACTTTAATCAGCTTTTTACATTAACATCTAACTAATTCTTGAATAGTAATAACGTAACATATTAATCTTCGTCGATGTTCCCATCAGTTTCACTATTTGGTCTGGTCTGATCTATTACTTGCCATTCACCATTTTCAGTTCTTTTCAGGTGCACAACATTTCTACGATACTCCTTGCCTGTTGCATCGTTTCTGATTGTAACATCTCCATCATTTACATCTGTAACCGTATGCGATTCTGGATTAAAATTGGAAGTCAATTTATTTTCTTTTATCATATTTTTTACATATACTTTGTCTCCAACATCTAAGTTATTGTCTGCTGCTTTCCTTTTTCTGTCCGCATATTCCTTTCCTTTGTTCTTTTTCTCTGTGTCCCTGTCTCTGACTTCTGAATCTGTAGTCTTGTGTTCAATATCCGCTGCGATGGGTATCTTATCCCGAAATTGTCTTCGAAAGAAAAGTTCAGCAGGTGTTTTTCCGGTCGTCGTATGGGGAGTGCTGTTGTACATAATAAGGTATTCTAAAATGTCATCTTTCCAATCATTTTTCTCTAATTGGCTTATTTTTAGTCTTTTTAAGACATCTCTGTTTTGGCGCTCAACTTCGCCATTCATCTGAGGCCAGTAAGGAATCGTATTGTACATTACAATACCGCACTCTTTACAGAATGTCTTGAAAACTTCGCTAGTAAATTGGTTGCCGTTATCGCATGTTAAGGTCGCAGGATATCCTAATCGAGAAAATACTTCTTTAAGGTTTTTAATTGTCTCCACGGCAGTTATGTTTCTCATTATTTTTATTTCCTTGTAGCGACTGTAGTAGTCAACTAAGATGAGTAAGTGGTCATTAGATGGTAGTGGTCCTAAGAAATCTACAGCCACATCAATCCAAGGTTCATTTGGCAGATCGCGTCTTTTAGTCGGGTGTGGCGGATTAGGCGCCGAAACGAGTGTGCAACCTTTGCAAGCTTTCACTCGATTCTCGGCGTCCTTATCAATCTTTGGCCACCAAACCTTAGTTCTGAGGCGGGCTTACATGGCCACTATGCCGGGATGACCTTGATGAGCGGCCTCAATGACCCGTTGGCGTAGTTGCTTAGGGATGATAAGCTTTGTACCTCGAAGAGCTATATTTTCATGGAAACAAATCTCTGATTAAAAAATCTTGTAAGCATTTACAGATTCATGCCACTTGTTATCAAAAATCCCCGTTTTAAGTGCTAAAATTTCTTCATCTGATGCACTAGCTGCGTCGATTTCATTAAAAGGGACTGCTATCGGTCTACTGTATTCTACTACTGCGTTTATGTAGTTTTCATTGTTGAATGGTACAGGGTGGGCCGATTGACAAAGCCGAGAAATGGAGTCAGCAATGTTTTCCTTGCCTGGGCGGTACATGACTTTGTAGTTGTAAGCTTGCAGTCTAAGAACCCAGCGCTCGATACGCGCACACGGCTTGGATCGGTTACCAAAAATAGTTTCCAAGGGCTTATGGTCGCTGATAAGCTCGAACTCTTTGCCCAACAAATATATCTTGAAATGTTCCACCGCCCATACTAGCGCCAAGGCCTCTTTCTCCGTCTGGCAATATCTTTTCTCACAGTCTGTGAGGCTTTTATTACCAAATGCTATAACACGGGGACCACGGTGGTCAATTTGTACAAGCACTGCTCCTAATCCAACGGGAGACGCGTCAGCTATAACTTGAGTCCTATCTACTGGATTATAATATCCCAATGTTTGCAAGTTCGAAAGTTGAGACTTTAGGGTTTCAAAAGCCTCATCCTGAGTCTGGGTCCAATATTTTTGGATATCTGCTGATTTGCTCAACTTAAGCCGTATTATCTGCCGAAGGGGTTCTGTCAGTGATGCTAAATTGGGCACCCATTTCCCGACGTAATTAACCAGCCCAAGGAAGCTATGTATTTCTTCGACATTAGATGGCTTTTTCGAAGACTGTATGGCGTGGATGTATTTATCCAGGGGTTTTATCCCTTTTTCTGTTAGTTGATGTCCCAAGAAGTCGATTTTGTTTGTCTTATAGATGCACTTATCATGATTGAGAAGCACATTATTATCTTTCAGCACCTGTAGTACTCTTTTTAGCCGCTTGTCATGTTCCAGCTCATCTGATCCATAGACTATAATATCATCTATGAAATTTGCTGTACCCTCGCAACCTAGCAACAATTTTTCAATTACTTTTTGAAACATTTCAGGTGCGCACGACACACCAAACATCAATCTCTTATATCGGAATAAGCCCTTACTGGTGCTAAAGGTCGTGATGTATCTGCTGTTTTCATCAATTTCCAACTGGTGGAAAGCATTTTTAATATCAAGCCGGGAAAAGTATCTAGCTTGCCGGAAATGAGGTAACAGTTCATCCATTGTTGGAAGAGGGTGGTTCTCCCTAATGATAGCCTCATTGGCTCTCCTCATATCAATGCAAATCCGGATGTCGCCATTCTCTTTTAGAACCGGCACCATTGGAGAAACCCATGGCGATGGTCCGTTGACTTCTTCAATGATATCTGCCTCTTTAAGTTCAGCCAACTTCTTGTTCACCTTTTCTTCCAGAGGAATCGGTATCCTTCTATATGGCTGTATGACAGGCTTAACGTTTTTATTGATAGGAATCTGAATTTTGACATCTTTGAATTTGGGAAATGTTGAAACATTGTTAACAGGAACCCCAATCTTTAGCACATCCAGTTCAATTGCGCTTGTCTTCCCTAAGAGATTGCGTGTTCCATTTTGAATCACGTAAAATGTGGCCTTTTTTATTTTGTCACCATCAATCGTTATATCAGCGTCAAAAACACCAAGCACTTTCAAGGGTTTTTGACTGCCATAAGGCAACAGGATCTTGTCAGGATTTTTTATTAAGTTGCTGGCTTTCACTTTATGGTTTTTCAAGAGTTCCCATGTTTTATCGGTGATGATATTACATTTGCTGCCAGAATCAATCAACATGTCGATAACTACACCACCCACTTTGCAATTGACAACCGCATCATCGTCTAAATGGAATATATAATCAACTTCGTCAATGTCCTTGTTTTTTTTGTTCAGTTTTTTGTTTCTTAGGATTATTAGTGTCACTATTTCTTGTATTAATCCTCCGCTTATTTGCTCTGGTTTTACAGTAATCTTTGAAATGTCCAATGATTCCACATTTTAAACATTTTTTATCCTTTGCTGGGCATTTACTATCAAAAGATAGATGCTTACTGCTACCACACCGAAAGCAATTTCTTACAGAGGTTCGATTCGATTGTGGCATCCTTGTATCAATTTTGTTAATCTCAGAATTCTTTGACTCGTAAATTTTGCTTGTGCCCGGTTTCTCAAACGAATCAAGTTGCCTGTTTACAGTTTCCAGTGTAATTGCAATAGTAATAACTTGGTGCAGTGTGATGGTATCACCGGCTGCCAAGATTTTCTTTCTCAATTCCGAGCTCCGACCTTTTTCAACAATCTGGTCTATCAGATTTTCATCTTTAGCCGTAAATTCACATTTATCTGCTTGATTCCGCAGTCTTATTAGAAAGGTTTCAAATCGCTCCCCTTCTTCTTGTCTCATAAGTCGAAATTTGTATCTTTCGAAGTATCTACTTTGTTTTGGAGAGAAGTACTCGTCTAATTTCTCCACCGCAACTTTATAAACGTCCACGTTATTGGCTTCATCAACGTGAGCCCCCGGTAAGTTGTAGTACACTTCTTGTAAGGCAAGCCCACCAATGTGTAAGAGGGTAGCTCGTTTTTTTAAACTTGAGTCAATGTTAGCTGCCAGAAAATATATTTCCAGAGCTCTCTTCCATTTTTCCCATCTCACACCCACTGAGACTGGGTCGCCTTCGCAGTCCAAATGATCAAGGTTTGGCAGTGCCGATGTTATGTTGGCCATTTGAGGCGATCTGTAACAATCGCATAGCTAGTCATAGACCATTGACTCAAACCGTCAACTATCTCAGTGATTCAGTCTCTCTTATTGACTTCGACTTAGATCGCAAGTCTACTTGCAACTGCATCATTATGGCCTTTCATATTGACCTCGCAAAACATTTACGGCCTCTCATATTGACCTCACAAAACAAATACGGCCTTTCATATTGACCTAACAAAACACTTACGGCCTTTCATATTGACCTCATAAAACACTTACGGTTTTTCATATTAACCTCACAAACAGTTACGGTCTCTCATATTAACCTCACAAACAGTAACGGTCTTCCATAATGACCTCAAAAAACAGTTACGGTCTTTCATATTGACCTTCCAAAATAGTTATGGTCTTTCATATTGACCTCAGCAAGTCTCTCATATTGACTCCATAAACAGCACTGGTTTCCATCAACTATTGTCACGGTAGTTTTATCATTAACCGTGCACACATAAAATCCAAAATTAAAAAAAAATATAATTTAAATCTTTCATATTGTCATTCAAAATAAGTAGCCATTTACAACGCTAGTGTAAACTTAATTTTATATTAAAATGAGAAAATAGTTTCACTTCTATCTTTTAAATCAAAGTCAAGGCATAATAATAACACACTTTATTAAAATTGAGGTTTAGGTACCTATTACTTATAGTATTGGATTCTATTTCTGTGAACAACGCGTACATTTATTTGAACTATTAATCATCACAACATACTTCAAAACAAATCGGGTTCCATATTTTGACTAGTATACCTGCATCATAATTTTAAATAATGAAGCGTCAGCTGCCTGTTATAATTGATACCAAGTAAATCAAATAAGAAAACTAACTATTAACCTATTGTTTACGTCTATTCCTCGCGTCCGACCATAGTAGGATATCTTACTTTACGGTGCGAACCGAGCATGCAACAGCGCAACAACAGCAGCGTAAACGTGAGATTCGGGATAGTTATAGTTACTTTAACATCGTATATCCTATTCTCCCTTGAAATAACACAGTACTAACACACTTCAAACATAACCTCATTCTTTTTCCAACATTATTTTGTGATTTCGTATTTCTACCGAACTTTGACCTTTTCTTATTATAACAATGGTACAAACTTACATTTATCGTCGTCGCCACTTGTAAAATGCTCGATAACAACAGTAAAACCACACTTTGCCACTTTATTAGACTTCTAGATCCGCACGCTATAGCGGTTGACAGTCGACTGCCCCCACCACTCAGATGCAGTAATTTTTCCTCTGCTTTTTGCTTTATTCTTTAAACCCATATATAAACGCAAGTTCAGCTGTATTATGTAACTTTATTGTTCGCTGAATCATAATGATGCTATGAAATTTGAAACATGTGCTCGAATTGATCGATTTTTATAGAAATAATGGTTATGAATGTTCAAAATGGCCTGCTTGCTCCACCTAGCTTGTGGATTGACCCCTGCTTCCCTCGAGCTGCTCACGCTTTACTTGTTTTATTAATTAAAACTGTTAGTGTAGAGAAACTGCCTGGGCTCTAGCGAGGGCCAAATGGCGCTTGCAATGAAGACAATAAAAATGTTTTAGTGAGTTTCCATTCCAGATGACATAAATAATAATAATATTATACAATTCAAATCAAAACTATATAGGTGGCTTATCGATGAAATAATTTATGACATGAAAGACTTTATTAATTAACGAATACTAATACAATTACTTTAATCTTACATGTTCCAATTATATATATTATATTATTTATTATGTATAATATGATTTCAATATGTATATTTATAACGTAATTTGTATTTATTTAATAAAAACATGTGCACTAATTTACTAGTATGTTCCATCTTTAAATACCGTGTTTTTGAGCAAATAAATATTCTGATTCTGAGGCTTGCGCGCAGCTGGGTTTCGATTACAAATGAATATAAATCATGCGGGTTGTAATGTCTTTTAATGGTCTGTAATATTGTAACCTAATAAGTTGTGGCTCTTGTTTATTTGAACTTTATAGCAGAACCAAAGTTTGTACAAAAAGTGGACTTAACACCATACAGCGTTCCCTTCCAGTCGTTCTTTTAGGCTAAGCTTGTTATGTAGGCAAAATTACTGGCCTCTGTTAAGAAGGCTTGATACTGTCCTGAAATAACACTGAGAATTAACTAAAAGTCAATATTGACCACCCCGTTCCTCGGAAGAAACATTGAGCACTCGGCACTGTGCTTAATCTTTGCTCATTAGTTATTACATACGTTAAATATGAAAAATGTGAAATTGCTCCCTTCTCCGTGACCAATTAAATTGCAGTCTCCTGAGCTATGAAAAGGATATAGTGTGTGTATTTCGTTAACCGTTATACCTTCTTTTTTCGTCAATTGAATATTATTTTAAACATACTAAGATTGGATATTCGACCAAATAAGTATAAGACGACCGATCTTAAAATGACGTTCACGTAAATGATTGCTGACAAATAGAATAAGGCGTTTTGTATTGTATTTGATGAATATTCCTTATCTGACGTCAGTAAATCATTTTTATTTCGGATTATATAGTAAAATCGACTCTAAAAGCTTTTGGTAGAGAGTACGTGCTCACTTCTAATTCATTGCTTTAAGCTCGTAGACGGTTTCCGAATCTAAAACCTCGCTTTCTAGCCCAGGGCAAATACAAATAAAGCAGTAAAAGTATTGCAATACGTCCGTGATTTACTAGGGATATGAAAACATAACGGTCACAAAATTACGGCGCCTAATGAATATTCGGCCTCGCGTTTGGTTTATCGTCGTACTTACTCGCTTTTATAATATAGATTAGAGCATTGATTACTCGCCACGCACATTAGTGGTGCTGTATGAGGCTGAGTTTAGTAGTTTATTGTGTTTTAGTGGTTTGTCCGGGATTATAATAAATGTGTTTAACGCATTTTGCGTATTGGACGCCGGACAATTGAATGCCATGAACACTTTTAGTTGATTAATTTATTGAGCAATGCATACGTACATACCTACTATCAAAATTCAAAATAGAAGTACAATTTGAACACTGATTTAACAAACAGTCATGTTAGCTTCTTTATTAATAACAAACAAGAAGAAATAAAACTAAGACATGCTACATAAAAAAAAAACTTAAAGTCTACCTATTCAAAAACGAAACCATTTCCTTGAGGCAAGGAGGCTATGATGCTGGCTGCGTTGCCGCGTTGAATAGCTATGCTAATCCTTTGAGCTAGGAACCAGCCAGCTTTATTATTGGCTGTGACAGAATTTAATTTGAGCGCAATTTTACCAAACAGCAATTTAGCAGAGGGTCCCCACGGCCCAAATGTTTCAACACCAAACGGCGCAAACACATAATCACTTGCAAGTGAGACGTACTTGCGACGCTTGGCGTTTTCAGCCAACTCCGCTGCTGCTCCAGCTTTAAGGGCTGATTCTCTGAGATGGGATGGGGCCAAAGTATCGACACAAGTTGCATCCCAAACTAAGGCCCGACCCCGTTCCCAGGGAATAAGCGTGAGGCCATCGGGTCTCTTGCCATCGTCACGGACCAAACCACGTGGTTACAACGTGGAAGGAACATTAATGGTGGCAAGAGCTCTTCTGATGGCGTCATTAAGGGTAGCGTGACGGGCGAGACGCCCAGCGCTTTGTTGGCAACAAAGGCAGTGGAGACCAAATTTGTCAACCTTCTTGCCACAGGGACATATAAAAATTTCACATATAGGGGTGCCAAGGCGGAGACCCACACACACCCGGAAAGACTCACTATCGAAAAGAGTGCCTAAATTTTTTGACGGTAAAGCATGAAGCCAGTGACCAGAATCTTTGCAGGAAACCGCCAAGAGCCTTGCTCGACTACTGTCACTGACGGAATTTTGAAGTAAAGAATTGAAGGTCTCTCTCGCAAGAGGGACATCCCAAAGTTTTTGTTGGTAACGTTCCTTTGGAATGTCTTCTCTAGGACAGAGACCTTGCCAAAACTCCTCCGCCTCTCTCACCTCAGAAAGCTGGCGAGGATGCTCAAAGATTTTTCTGGCTAAAAGTCATGTTTGGGTTAAAATTATACCAGGTGGTATCAATTATTACTTTACTATAAGATGCAAAATAATATATTAGTTGATAATTGAATGAAACAACTGACAAATTATAGTTACATTTTTGATTTAATAGTTTTTTGCCACTATACAAACTAAATATTATAAATTACACTTGTAAAAAGCAACTTTGGCTGTGTGACAGATGAGGAATCGAACCCCGTGTCTTACACTATCCGGACGTATGCCTATACCACTCGGCCACCATCACATTAGCAAGCCTGTTGACTATGACCAAAGCAAACCTTAAAGTATTTTTGAGCTATGCTTCAATCGTTCCAAGTTGAGGTTCGTTTAAGAGAGGCAGATAGAACATTTAGCGGAGAACAGAAGATAAAATGAGAACCTTTGGCACTTTTCAGGTATCCTGAAAAAAACCATTTTCACGTAGCGACGACAATCAATTACCTCCAGCTACTCGTACATCAGCGCTGGATGCTCGCAATGTAGTAGCCTGATGTGCTTTCGACTGTACATACAGTCGAAAGCACATCAGGCTACCCACTTTTGTTGAAAACTAGCCCTTATTACAACGACACGAGACACCGCAGTGTTTACCTTGACGTGCTGTTGTCCGTACCTGTGTCGCAGTGACATTATTTGTTTAGGTGACAATTTTCAAGCCGTAAATTGGTTGAAAGTTGAATCAGCGCGTGGAGGCCTAATAGTATGGCCATGAGGTTCGCGGTTTCAATGTATGTAAACTTTTCGAGTTAGTGTGGCTATTTTTAAAAGTTTGTTACCTGACAAGTAATTAAAAGTAATATAAAATTGTTTATAAAAAGCAACCCCCATAACCTCCGAATCAAAAATAAAATGCAATTATCAGCACCTAGAACTAACTTTGGAAAGAAGACTATACTGTTTGATCCGAACACAGCTATTCAATATGCTACCAAACCCCATAAAAGAGTGTGAAAGTATGAATAGATTTAAAAATAAGCTAAAATTGTATTTAGAGTCGAATACCGCCTAAGCCTAAATAATTGCATAAGATTATTATTTATTCTCATCTCATTATAAATGAAATGTAATTTCGTATGAGAATAAAGATCTTTAAACCTAAACCTACAAATGACCAACTGTCACTATACTGTGCTGTTGCTCTTCTTAAAACACTGGATTATATAAAGAAAAAAAAAACCATTTGTTAAAGTTAAGATTTTGGATTTACTTACGCTAGTAGCATTGCTAAACTTTTAAAGTTCTCAGTGGACAGTAAATTGACATATTTAATTTCAATCACATGAATATAAAGGCCCTTCATTAACAAAATCAGATAGCTTTAACAATAAGCTTGCTTGCTTGATGGCCCAACTGTTAATTTGTGCCATTAGGCTGAAATATCGTTTAATAATTTATATTAATTCGTGCGTCTCTAAACATCCGACGTTTTAACCTAATTGTTCCATTATGTCTGCTCTCTCAAAAGATGGCGGTGGGAGTCAGGAATTATTTATAATACTTTGCTGTTTTTACTTAATCAATTTACGGGAAAAGAGCAAATGCAATCTGTCGCATAGAGTACTGATGATTTATGAAATTCACAGTAGATATTTCATTTCACGAGAGCTTGTGGGTTATGCATAAGTGCAATGAATAAATATACACATTGTGAATGTGGGTGCATCCAAAAACAAATATTCATCGCCATATAATAATAATAATAAATAAATAAAGTTTATTTCACAAAAAAAAGGTTACATTGATTTATACAGTGACTGAAGCGCCCTTTTAAGCTTAAAAGCCTGTATCAGGGACCAACGCTCTTCCATTACTAAGGTCGTTATCAGTATACACTAATTTAAAGAACAAGATAACAAAAAATATCAAAATGAACTTTAAAAAAAGTAAAAACCGACTTCAAAACCAAAATGAACTAAAAAGTCTTTAATAAACTCTTCACTATTGAAAGGAAAGGAATCCGTTTTAGGCAAACAATGTATTTTTGGAGTCGCTTTAAAGTGCGACCCTCCTACCGCTGCGCCACCGAGGCAGTCATATATAAGGCCTGTAGTATGAGCAAAAATTTAAAATATAAGCCCAGCATAAGTAAGTGATACTACACCAATAATTTAATTGATATTTACTAACAAAATATGTTATGTAGAATCTTAACAAATACTTGAAAATTGGTGTGGACGAGATCAAACTATTATACTTTTGAGATATAGCATATTTTCAACAACCGCATACATAACTTTGTTCTCCATACAAACACTATTAAAAACAAAATATATTGTGGTAGTTTAGTTAAGTGAAAGTATGTGGTTGTGGATTCCCTGAATTAGGGATAATTCAGCTAAAATTGGCACCGAACCCTCAGTGCGCGAGTGCGACTCGCTGTTGGCCGTTTTTGTAAAAGAAGACCTAGGCTCCTATTTTTGAATCACTCGAGTCATGAAAGCGTGTGATATTAATTATTTCATGTCCGATGTTCCAATTAAAATAAAATAATTCCATACGGGCGTGCTAGCCGAAAAAAATGGAATTTGTGAGTACTAACGTCGATATTTCGCGTGTTTTTCATTGATTGTAAAATTCGTTTATGAACCAAAATCACACGCCATGTTTAAGCGAGTGATTCCAAAATAGAGCCCTGAGACTTGACTAATGTCACTTGTGCTTGAATCAAACGAATCATCACTGTTGACTGTTTTTGATTACTGTCTTCTATTAGCTTACTTATAAGTACTAAGCACTTTATATCCCTCCTTTGAAATTATTTTTCTTAAAGATTCTTGTTATATCTTTAACCCTGCTATAATAAAGCGTAATTTCATGTTTAGGGCTCGATTGAGATCACGCGAGCATAACAGCGTTATAGTCGATAAACAAGAAATCCGCCGACCTCTACAATTATTATTGTTCCGAAGCTGATTTATGCGCCCGAGCGGAATTAGGCAATATTTGCTATCTTTGTTTGCCAATAAAGTTGTTTATTATACGCATTATTCTTCCATCTATAAATTTCATATAGTGACCCTGTTTGTATAGCTAAAACAAAAACGCTTATTACAAGGCTTCGCGATTAGACTCGAAAGCGTGTTTTCCAAGCTTGACACTTCTGCAAAAACAAATTCTACGAAGCATCAAGTGACTTATAACTTAATGGAGCAAATCTTTTTAAGTAAGGAAGTAACTTAAAACTGTTTAAACGTTATTTGATTCTTAGTGAGTTGTAACAAATAAATAACAAAAGTGTCTCAAATTGATTATCTTACAATGCTTACTTTTGAGCTCGTAGGTGTCTCCAAACACGGCAACCCCTTGCATCATTTACAAAATTTCAAATGTAATTAAACAGATCCTAAAGTAAAAAAGTATTTTTTTTCCATCAAAATGGAAGATATGTCATTTGAAAAAATTACTGACTTTAGTGACATTTTTTAAATTTCTTTTTGATAAAATATAAAGGCAAGTATATCGTATAGAAACATATTTTGTTCCAAAACAAATCTAAAGAAAAATCAGCTAAAATACTGTTTTCTTTTTCGTTTATATTACCAAAATTGCTCAATAACGCAGTATAAATGGAATTTCGTACGTTTTGTTAAGGTTGCATAGACAATTAAAAGCAACACATAAACGCCTTTAATAGATAAATCGGTTAGAAAATCAATACCTATGATGTACGATGAATCTAAGGATGCGTATTGCGATGCAGCTTTAACAGGTAAGCAGCTCTGTTGTTCTGTCAAATTAGCAATTCGTATTGCAATTTCGATTTATCTTGATAAAATGATTATTATATATGAAGGAGTCTGCTGGTTCTTATTATATGGAATAAAACGACACCTTCAAAAATATAGATCTTGCTGTATTTTTGAAAATAATTACATAAAAATAGCTTATGATATCGTGTAAGGTCAATAGCGCCTCCACCGGAAAGAGTTCAAAGACAAAAGAAAGCATAAACTAAAGAATTGACATGGATAAAAGATATTACTCCTCAGAGATAATAAATATGGATGTTCTAATCACACTGAGATTTGAACAATATAATAACATAAATATTAATATTCATAGGTTCCAGGTTCGATTCCCGGTCGTGTCAATGTAGAATAATATTTTTTTATTTTGTCTCGAGTCTGGGTGTTATGGTACCGTACCGTACTTTTGTGTCTAATTTCCATAACACAACTGCATTAGCTACTTACCTTGGGATCAGAGCAATGTATGTGATGGTGTCCAACATTATTTAATTTAAATTAATTTATTTTATTATCATTCTATTGATATTTCTATTACTAACTGTTAAAACCAAGGGTAAGGTATACAAATCCTGTGTAAGACCCGCCCTGCTCTATAGTGCAAAGTGCTGGATGTCCAAGCGGAGCCATGAATGCAACCTCCATGCCGCCGAGATAAAGATGCTCCGATAGGCCGGTGGTGTGACAAAGCTGGATAAAATCAGAAACGAGCATGTCCGTTTTTAAGTCAGACCTTTACTAGAGAAACTCCTGGAAAGCCAGTTTCGTTGGTACGGCCACGTTAAGCGTCGTGAGGAGGATCACCTCGTTATAACATTTTTTAATATTGACATTGAAAACCAACCCTGAGGACGCCCAAAGGCTACTTGGTGAAGAAACCTTGAAACTCGAGCTAAATTAGTCCCAGCTAGTATAAGTGACAGAGCTGAATGGCGCAAAAAAATTCAGAGGGCCGACGCCAAATGAAATAGGAAAGGGCATGGAGAAAGAAGAAGTTTTTTTTGTTGATTGTGACGGTGCTAGACAGCGTAACGCACACAATAACCAAGCACCGCCACCGTGACACACACGCATGACGTAGGCGCGCGTACCACACGCGGGCCGCATGCACCGCAAGCACCCTCCTTTACCCCGCAAGCCTTTATAATGCGCTGCGCGGCCAAGCGGAGTGGCATTCGTTGGAGCCCGGCCGTAGAGGCAACTAGTAGGCGCGCGAGTATTGCTCCCCGGTCTCTAGCGAATGATGCCCCTTCCTCCCTAACATCCTTTCCTCAGCCAAGAACTAGTCGGCGGCTGAGTATTCTTGGAGTCCCAAGTTGCGTAACCAGGGTCTGGGGATCCGAGTAGATAGGCCAAGGGCTAGTCGGCGGCTGAGTGTTCGCTGACCTCCAGGCAGTTAGGATTCGTTAGTCAGGGTTGGGGTGTCAGAACTCTGGACTCAGGTGCTAGTCGGCGGCTGAGTTTTCGCCGACCTCCTGGGATCTGGAGTTAGGGGCTTAGGCCAGGGGCTAGTCGGCGGCTGAGTGTTCGCTGACCTCCAGGCAGTTAGGATTCGTTAGTCCGGGTTGGGGCGTCAGAGCTCTGGACTCAGGGGCTAATCGGCGGCTGAGTGTTCGTTGACCTCCTTAGATCTGGAGTTGGAGGCTAGTTGGCGGCTGAGCTTTCACTGACCCTCCGGGGGCTTAGGCCAGGGGCTAGTCGGCAGCTGAGTGTTCGCTGACCTCCAGGCAAGTAGGGCAGGTAGCTAGACTCGGGTTAACCGGAGGAAGTCGGCAGCCGACCTTCCACAAGGGGGAAGGCAACGTACGACCAGGGTTTCCCAACCTGCTCGTCCTAAAGACCAACCCATGCCCTATCCTCACGTCCCGCAACCACTAACAATTATCGCGATTAAGCCGATAGGACCGTTTCAACGCCGAGAGCGTCCGTATGATAACGCCGTAAGTTTCGCCTTTCGATAAGGAATTCCGTAGATAAGTTATTGTTCAGTTATGCTAGAGTAATAAGAAGTGCACGTTAATTAAGGTAAGGATTGTAAACTTAGTTGTTAGCACCTATTCAGAATAGAACTGTGTTTATAGAAAAGGTGGTTTCATTCACAGTTTCCGTGTGCTTGTTAGGTACACATCTCTCCCTCCCGTTAGGCAAGGGCGGAGCCAAGTATCTTTATGCTACGATAGCATAAAGATTTCCCAGCTAGCATATCTCAACCGATTTCTGGTATGAACTAAAGCTTTATTTAATATTGTAAATTTATATGATACCTAAAATATTTTAATAAGAAATAATTGGCTCCAAATACTTGAGTTTTCTTAATCAGGTCTGCTACCGAAAAATATGAAGAAATTACTAATATCTCAAAAACTACTGAACTAATTTTGATAAAACTTGTACTGTGCCCTAAGTTGAAAAATACCTGATTGAACGAAAAAAGAATCACTTCGCTTTGAGTTCTTGTTTTCGGGAAATCCTGAGCCAAAAATACAAACATATATATACTTACTAAAGTTTTATCCAATTCTGTCGATATCACAAACATACAGGTCGAATCGATTACCTCCGTTTTTGAAGTCGTTAAAAATATAAGTTACTTAGGGAGCCATATCCCAAGTGGCCGTTACATAAAAAAATACTTGATACAAATTCAAATCATGCACCACTGCGGGGGAAGTAATCCTCTTTCTTTGAAAATATAATTGAATTTTTACAATGCAAGGATTAATGCCTGGAGACAGCTAACTCGGATATAAGCCGAGTTCGACCAGCCAGTGTAGATTTCTGTTCGCTACTATCTGTTTTTCAAGACGCATGCCACTATTATTCTGGTGATAAAACACGTACATCATTTCAAATATCCCCAAAGGAGTGAATGTTTGTACAGGGAGTCTTTGCTATTTTTATAATATTTGCTGAGCGCTTCTGTTTGTTGACTGAGGAAACTGATAGCTATTTGTGAAGCTTATGCGCGTCATTATCACAAGTTCAAATCGGACGATTCATTGAGTTGTTTAAAGAAGTCAATATACTTACAGTTGCGCAGCTTCTTCTCAGTACTAGCCCACAATTGTCCCAAAGCTGTGATAGAGCTAATGTTGGGACGTGTATACGCCATAAAGTGCAAACTTCAACGCGCATATCAACTTCGTAACGTAATCGGGATCAACTCGGGGCCCACTCTCGACCAGCGGCGAATGCGTTCTAGCACGTTTAAATTTGCGGACCAGTCGTTCACACACATATGAAGTGTCGTTATTAATATTTGCACTCACACATCGAAATGAACTAGTAAAATAGTAGAGCGCGTCATTTCAGGTTAGACAAATACTATCTACGAGTCTGTAACCGGAGATTTTAACACTCCATATTAACACACTTTAAAAAAAACTTCTTGAACTGAGTTGGCCGTTCTCAGCCACCTGTGCTTTAGTAAATTATATCGCTTAATCAGAGAAATACAATTAGTGTGTCCAGGTCCGATTAATTAAGTAAATGAACGGAATCCAGCCAATTTGATATCGTTATTAATATTTAATTGTATCGGGGTATTTCGAATTTAGCTGAGGGGATCACCTAAAGGTTGAGGTTTTCTTTTGCTTAACTGTAACTATTGATTTACTTACGAACTTTACATTTTGATTTTGTCATGTTCGACTGTTTCTTCACGGGAATTCTGTTCGAAAGACACAATGTCGCAAGTAATATATATTTTAATAATGCATATTGTAATTATTATCTATACTTAATTTGTTGTCGAACCAAAATTTTTAACAAATGGTGGAATGGATATGGCTACCATTATACCTTTGAGCAAAGCAGGAATGATTGTAATATCATCGTACAGTAAAAGAATTTGTTTAAAATAAAGTTTCTTGTGTATTTAATTATACAGCAAATTTTAATTTGTTAACGTTTTTTATTTTTTTCAAAAGTTGCAGTCGTAAATAATTTATGTAATGTTATTTTCTCGTATAACCTATACCTATAAGCAACCCCCCTTATTCATAATAAATGAAACAGTCTTATAAATCCATTTAAGCTATTACACTGTTTTGGCACATGCTGTCAAATGATGACAGCGCCAAGAAAGAATGACACAAAACAGTGTAATAGTTAAAACAGGATTATTAGACTGTTTGCGTTATTATGAATAAGGGGGTAGTTCTATATGTTTTATTTCCATGTTTTGTAAGTCAACGGCTGTAACCTGTCTTTGTACTAATCAATAAGTAAATAAATAAAAATAAAAAAAATGCCAAAGATCCTTTCAGTTAATATGACAGTAAGTAATTCCACCATATTCAAAGTTGCAATAACATGTTTTTATAAGTAACGGAGTCTCTGAATAACTGACGTCTTGTAAATCCTATCCAACCCACATTTTACTCCGATCTACTTTGATTTAAAAGATCAAAGCAAATATTTATTAATTTTATCAGTTCTGGCCTCAGGTGACATCTAAAACCTTAAATGAAAACTAAAATACCTTTTGACGTTTAAAGGGTTAGGCACTTTTACTTAGGAAACACATAATTTGGGTTTTAGGGCTTAATAGGAGTTGAGTAGGCTTTGAAAATTTTATAATTTTAATTAATTCGAAGCTTTAGCTCTTAATGAAAATTTTTGTGTATTGTATGTAGCTGCTCATATAAGAATAGGTTTAGTTCATTGGAACTAAACGCTCTTTCATCATCATCATCATTTTCAAAAAAAAGACGTCTACTACTGAAGATAGGCCTCCCTCACGGTTTTCCACAGCGACCGATCACAAGCGATCTGCAAACAGTATGGTCCTGCGATCTTTACCAGGTCGTCTGTCCATCTTGTCGGTGGACATCCTACGCTGCGTCGTTGGTCGAAATGTCTCCAAACTAGAGCTTTTTGCTCCAACGGCCATCAATTCTTCGCGCTATCTGCCCTGCCCATTGCCACTTGAGCTTACTGATTCACAGGGACATGTCCGTTACCTTAGTTCTTCTACGTATTTCCTTATTTTTTATTCGATCTCGTAAAAAAAACACCCTAGCATAGTCCTCTCCATCGCTCGCTTTGTGATTTTGAGCTTCCTAGGAGACCATGTTTCGGATCCGTATGTCATCACTGGTAACAAATACTGGTAAGACTATCGTTTTCAGACACCCTTTCTTTAACTACAGTTTTGATACTATTTCTTTAACTACAACTTTTGGCTGTAGGTTTACAATATTCACTCTGCAAAGTCCACGCAAATCGAATCCAAGTTCTTATACAAGATGCAACTAAACTAGTTAAAATTAACTAAGTTCCGGAGATAATCGCAGACAGGATAGTTCCGAGTAGTTGTGGCGTAGGTATGGGCACCGTATGCGCAAGTTACTGTTTTGATGCCCTATCGGCCGCTTGCTGGAAATTTCATCACTAACTCGAACCACTGAGTCGCTACCGTGTGTGTACCAATTTTAATTAGTGAGTTACTCGTAGATCAGTGTAACCATGAGTAAAGGGATAAAAGGTTTTGATGCTCTCTGATAAATGAGTTAACTACGAATCACCACCGGAAATTTGGTACATCCATTCGGAGAGGGGGAGCTCATTTGCAATAGATTTGGTCATAAAATGTTATTGTTTCGTGTGTCCCTACTTGTGTCATAAAGAATATTTATTATTTATTATAAAAGAATGTTGCACTCAAGCATTCCACGTGTATACAATATAGTTTTAGTATTACTACAGCTGATTGTTATTAGGAGAAAGTGTTGATGTGAGATCATGCACAAACATTATATCAAAATGAGACATTTACTTTCCTAAACTTACTAACCGAAAATAACTACTGCAAAATAAGACATTTATTACGGAGAAATTTAAAATAAAAGCACAAACATTTGAATATCTCAAAAAAATATCACTATCGGTTAGGGTACATAATTTCAAAAAATCAAATGAGCTCTACTTTTACCTCTCCATGGGACTTACAGGGAAATACATTCAAGACGACTTAGCTTATAGCCCTCTTAACCGTATCTTCAGACATTGAGCAATCGTTTGAAGACTGAAATAGCAAAGACTATGCTGGCGTCGTTTGTATTTTATACCTTTTAATAATTAAAGATCGCACTACAATATTTCAAAATTAGCTGAAATATGAGTATGCTCGTAATTATTTACCCGCAAACTTCATTTGAACTAACTACGAGCTAGCTTTATAGTGCTTAGCTTATAAAATAATGTATATGTCATCATGCAATTTAAGAGCTAGGCTCTTGTCGGTGGAGTTTTTTTCATTCCTCTCTGCTTTCCGCCTTTCTCTTAACCTCCTGATACGACCCGACATTTATCTTTTCCTTTATTTGCTGCATGTAGCTTATTCTTGGTCCTCCTCGCTTCCTTTTTCCTTCTATAATAATGTAATTCTAATTCTAATGTATATGTAAGTATGTTATAATGTGGAGTTCACCGAGCGGCCGCAGGCTTGCAGTTAATTAGTAATATCGACGCGACATGGCGTGTTACAAGCAGAGATCGGCGCTGTAGGTTCCTTAACCGCTTCATAACTATATGCTATAAAACAAAGCCCTCAAGCACAAAGTAAAAAAATAAAATTGACTAAAAGGCTCGAAATAACGCATTTACCCTCTGTTTCATCAAAATCGGTGCAGTTTTTTTTGAAATACGAGTATTACTAATAATTAAAAATCATGAAATAAATTTATAATTTGAAAAATATGACTGCCTTCAAAATCATGCACCCACTATAAATGAATATGTTTCTCCTAAACAACCTTGTTGAGTTATTCAATTAAAGTGGACTTGCATACGATGATTTAACCCAGGGTTACCCTAAGCCTGGATTAACTCTTCATTCTGTCTTTGTCAACGTCAAATAAACTGACCAAGACAGAATGATGATTTAATCCAGGATTAGCGTAATCCTAGGTTAAATTAACATGCGCAAGTTGGCCTAAAAGAGGCAAGACACAAATTAATTATTCAAAAAAAAAGATAAGAAAGTTTCAAAATAGCTGCTTACAACCGCGTTACGAGGCCAACAATGTTTTATCAAACCCATAATTATTCATTATTCACGCCTAAAACAAAGGATTCGGTGTCTGTGATGAAACGTACGCCGAACAGTACAGTCAGCTGAAATATATTAACTAAAAATTATTTTGACAATGTTTTTTTCGTGTAAGAATGATAAACACAGCGTGCTGGTGGCAACCAGCACTTACAAGCAGACTTGTCAAACAACACTTGGGTCCGAGTGCTTTTACACAACGTGTGAAGTTAAATGCGCAAAACCTGAACATAGTTTCATTAGAATAAAGAGCAAAATTAAGTGGATCATTTTTTAATATGGGTCACATTTAAAAAAATATCTTCATTAAAACGTTGCCCTGTTAGACAAGCCATCGTAAGCGCAAACCCTCCAAAATACTTTAATAAGCAATGGCGGTCTAGGAATACTGAATGCGGCGGTGAATACCTGACCGCCATTGCTTGTTACCGAATTTACCGAATCCTCTCTAGACAGAGCGTCATCCGTTGAGCAAGAAACTATGAGAAGTGTCAGTAAAACTAAAATCCCACATAAAAACTTGGTGTGGCTCAGGTTTTGTGCATTTAATATAACACGCTGTATAAATTGAAATCGGAGAAAGAAGTCGTCGTAAACACAGGGGCCCAAGCGGCCGGCACCACTAGATCGGTTCTTGCGCACTCGGCCCCGAGTGCTCGGTACTAATGTTAATGACTCGAACCTATGTTAGATTCAGGCTTCAAATAAACTACACTATCAAAATTTTATTAAAATCTTGCCAATGACAGTGGAAAATCTAATTTCAAAATACAATGTAGCAAATAAAAACTACTTGTTCTTGAACAAATAAATGTGTATCACTTACATATTGTTACATTTAGATTTCTAAACTGTTTTTTTTTTCACAAAATATCCGCAGCTCTATGGCGGTTTGCTGTAGTTGCTGTAGTGGAAGGCTGATGACCTGTATAGCACAGGTAATTAATACCTAGCATAGGCATCAATCTGCCTCCGCCTTCCGCCTTGGTACCCTTATATGTGAAATCGAAACTGTAACTGCCTCGGTGGCGCAGCGGTAAGAGATTCGCACTTTAAAGCGACGGCTGTGATAGAAGTCCCAAGTTCGAGCCCCGGGTCAGGCCATAAATATATACCTTGGTTTTACTGTTCAGAAATTAGGGTAGCCTGGACTTTAGAAGTTGGCGTTGTTTCACCCCCGTGCCTCGGAAAAGCACGTAAAGCCGTTGGTCCGGCGCCTGATCTCTCTCCGGTCGTGTCAGATTGCTGTCCCATCGGGGTATGAGAGTGAAAGGAATAGAGAGTGCACCTGAGTTTGCGCATACACTTGTGTACTATAAAATGTCCTGCGCAGTCGTTCAGTCGTTGTGACTAGCCACCGTAGTCGAATTTGGCTAGGGGGACTACTATATGTTAAATTTTTGTTATATATTTATTTATTCCTTGCGGCAAGGAGGTTGACTAATTTGATCTCCACTGCCTTTGTTGCCAGCAAGGTGCTGGGTATCTCACCCGCTACCCTTAATAACGCCAACAGAAGAGCTCTTGTCACCATTAATTTTCTTTCCACGTTGGAACTAGGTGGTTTGGTCCGTGATGATGGCAAGAGACCCGATGGCTCCGCGCTTATTCCGCGGGAACGGGGTCGGGTCTTAGTTTGGGATACTTAGAAAATCAGCTCTTTAAGCTGGAAAAGCAGCGGAGTTGGCTGAAAACGCCAAGCGTCGTAAGTATGTCTCACTTGTAAGTGATTATGTGTTTGCGCTTTTGACGTTTAAACTTTTAGGCCTTCTGCTAAATTACTTTTTTGAAAAAATGCAGCAAAACTAAATTATTTTATGGCCAATAATAAAGCTGTCTGGTTCGTAGCTCAAAGAAGTAGCATAGCTATCCAACGCGGCAACGTAGGCAGCATCATAGCCCCCTTGCCGGAAGGAAATGTTTACGTTTTCTGTAGCTAGGTTTAATGTTATTTTTTTATGTTGCATGTCTTAGTTTAATGTTTTCTTGTTTGTTATTACTAACGTTAAACAACGCTTTGTTTCTATAGCCAGTGAACTCCAGGAGTTACATGTTTGTAGTTGAATTAAGCATAAAATCAGTAGAATACTGATTATATCGTACGACACAAAAATTCAATCACCGTGATGTAACTATGGTCATGGGCAACGGGCAAAACAAAGTCTTGTTAACTTTTGCTTTTGTGTAAAAACTTAATCAGTGCGCGTTAATAAGTAAGCACCATTTATTTTCAGGTAGTTGAATTATTAATTGTTTACATATTTTCAATACAAAACCTCAATGTGCGTAATAAAATTATTTATTTAGTATATCAGCTCACTAGGAGCACTTATACACGTCCCGGTATAGACCCTCAGCTCTGGGACAATTGGCGGCTAGTTCGAAGAAGAAGCTTCGCAACAAACTCAGTCACTATGGTCAATGCCTCTTTTTAAAATATCAACTTTTTTATGTTCGTACACACTAGACCACACGTTGTACTAACTTTTTTACCCAGATCATGGATGTTTATATGTATTTTCTGATATTCATAACACAAAATATCCTTACTTCGAAATCAAGCCAATTGGTGTTGTCTGACCTAAAAATTATTTATTTATGTATGTTTATTTAACTACCTAAAATTGTTGAAACAGTATTCTGAATACTCCATAAAATTATCAATCAGTCTTTATGATTGACAATAATTTTAAGTATTACTCTATATTTATTAATAAATTAGAGTTATACTCTTTATGGTCAAACATGTTTCTCCTGAAGTGAATCAACGTACAGTTCATTTGTGTATGCGACTCGTTTCAAACTACGATTAGTTTATAGGATGGAACCCGCGGATTAAGCTTTTTCTGATCGATTCACGGCAGACCCCTGATGGGATACTGTTGTTCGCGCAGATTGGCCTATATGCCGTGTGAGCGATTGTGGTCCGAGTTGGAAAAAGGCTATTGTTTTAGCTCCCGTTGATAGTAGCTATGAGAGTTGGAATGAGAAATGAAAACGTTACAAGAGTGTTTGTGGTACTAACCTATTTTTTAAATGCAATTACTGAGATCATCATTATTACAAGTGATGAGGGTGTTTTTTATCACACAAAAATGGAAAGCTTGTTATCAGTAGTTCAGAGGAATAGTAGATGTACAGGTAAACAGTTTATGCAGGTAGCTGCTCCCAACAGTCAAATACCTGCTACTTAAATTGAAGACTTCAATTGTTCTTTAATGCTGTGATACACAGGTCTGTAAAACGGACCAGTAGCTTGCATGCCAGTTACTGGCATCAGAGTTTAGCAATTTATACTATTGATATTCACACGCGCCAGTTTTGGAGCCCCCTTGCGGCCTCTCCCTCAGATTGCATGCCAGTAAGTGTCTCCTTATTACCTCCCTATAGAAGTAGATTGCATGTGCAAGTAACTGGCATAAAAGTATGCCAGCTACAAGCATGTGTATCGTAGACTTTATCATAAAGGTTTAGTATTTCAGGTTTCAGGTTTTTGTTTTTTAAGCGAGTATCAAATTGGCTATACTTTGAAGCTGAATTGTTTTATACAAAATAAGTTTTTTCGTTTGGAAAACATCGCATGCTGATAATTTTGTAATTAATAATTCCCCTTTATTAAAAATTTTGAGTGGGGAAAAAAAAGTTTTTTTTCCCCGTCACCTGTGGGGTAAAACAGGGTTGCACCCACACTGTTCGCGTTATATTTTTCGGTCGTAGTCCAGGAGGTCTCGCAAAATACTTCTGAAGGTGTCCGTATCCGTTTCCGCATGGACGGCAATATTTTTAATCTTGCCAGACTAAAAGCCCGCATCAAAGTATCGCATACCGTGATCACTGAGTTGATGTACACCGATGACCTGTGTTTTGTAGCAGAATCGCCAGGGGGCCTGCAACCGCTAATGTCCGATTTCCACGAGTCGTGCCAAAAATTTGGTTTAAAAATCAGTGTCAAAAAGACGGAGGTGATGTCTTTGGACATTCATGGTCGCGAGTCACTGAATATTACACTCGGAGGGGATAAGCTGAAGCAGGTGGACAAGTTTCGCTATCTGGGAAGCACAATATCATCTAAGTGTGATCATGATGCAGAGATCAACAGCAGAATCGGCGCTGCTGCAGGGGCCTTTGGCAAGCTGGACTCTAAGGTCTTTAACTCACACGACTTTAGGCTGGCAACGAAGATAGCTGTCTACATGGCAGTTGTGCTGCCCAACATCTTATACTCTGCCGAAACGTGGACAGTGTATCGCCGTCACATCCGAATGCTAGACCGATTCCACCTCAAGTGCTTACGGAAAATACTTCACATCCGATCCAATCCAATGGACTGACCGTGTACGGAATTCTAAAGTGCTGCGAAGGGCTAATGTAGGTGGCATTGAGTCGTACCTTATGCGGCGTCAGCTTCGGTGGTGCGGGCATGTGACGCGTATGACGGAGGAAAGAACAGCTAAGCGCATCTTTTACTCAGAACTTGAGGAAGGCATGCGGAGGCATGGCGGACCACTCCTTAGGTATAAAGATGTGCTGAAGCGACACATGAAGCAGTACGACATCAATCCATCTCTGTGGGAGAAGCAGGCTGCCAGACGGCCGGAGTGGAGAGCACTTGTTAAATCTAGCGTCAAAGCCTTTGAAAACCGGCGGCTTCTTGAGATGGATGCCAGACGCGACGAGCTGAAAGCCCGACCACCTGCGGCTATCGGCTATAATTTTGTGAACGGTGTGCTCTCATGCCCGCAATGTGCGAGGATTTTTATTAACAAAATTGGCTACATAAGCCACATGCGAGCCCATCAACGGCAAAACCGTAGTTGAAGACAGGCGCCGTGGCCGAAATCGGCCGGGATCATCATCATCAATTTTGAGTGAACAATCAAACTGTTATAAATGAGAATCAGTACTTAAGCTCGAGTGACAATGGGCAGGGCACATAGCGCGAACCACTGATGGCCCTTGGGGTAGAAAAGTTTTAGATTAAAGACCCTTCGACCAAGGACGCAGTGTATTTTACACTGCGTCCTTGGTCCACCGTCATGCTAGACAGACGACTTTGTGAATATCGCAGGATCAAACTGGATACAGACCGCTTGTGATCGATCTCTGTGGAAAGCCGTGGGGAAGGCCTATGTTTAGAAGTGGACGTTCTTTGGCTGATAATGATGATGATGATGATAAATCAAAGTTTAGTTATTCCTCGAGATAAGATAAATTATCGCGATGAACGTACCGTAGTTTGTTGTACGATGGAGCGAAGCAAGTAATTTCATCCATTTAGTGTTCGGTGAGGCGAAGTTTCAGTATTAATAATACATCGCGGGAAATCTGAAAGTTTGACTCTGTTTAATACAAGTGCCAGACATGTTTATTCGCTGCACCGGGTGTGGACGCGTATTTGCTAAATATACCGCTTACCGCTTCGTGCAAATATATATTGCCAAGGTAAACATAGCCTTTTAAGCAATAATATCCTAGTGATACGATGTATCTACGTGTGCAGACGGAGAGAAGTTCTATCTGTCTCATAAACGGTCAAGAAGAAAATTAACTCCCTAGTAGCGTAGATGTCCATTTACTACATCCGCAGCTCCGTTTAATAACATATAGATTGAATAAGAATGTTGTGATAAGAGAGCTGCTCCCAGGTCGCTCGGGGCAGTAGCGACGGCAAGTATTTAACGTGAACCCTTTGCCAGTCTAACCAGACTTATTCGTGATTCAGTGGTCGTGGTGACGGCTATAGGTTTCTTGGCCGCAGCGCAGAAAATGAGAACCGACACGGACGGTCAATATCTAGTTTGCTGCAGTAATTATGTTATATCTATACTAATATTATAAAGCTGAAGAGTTTGTTTGTTTGTTTGTTTGTTTGTTTGTTTGTTTGTTTGTTTGTTTGTTTGTTTGAACGCGCTAATCTCATAAACTACTGGCCCGATTTGAAAAAATATTTTTATGTTGGATAGTCCATTTATCGAGGAAGGCTTTAGGCTAAATAACATAAAGATACGACTCACAAGACCACAGCAGCAATGAAAAATGTTGCGAAAACGGGAGAAAGATATTCCTTTTGAGAGCTTCCGCTGCGTACGCTGCGGAAACCGCTAAAGTTACACAAAAATTATGTATGACAAGATTGTTCAGCATTAAGAGTTCTATAATAAAGTCCGCGACAGCATAAGTCTATCTTTTATGGTTGACTTACTACAACCTTTTTTATGTTAATGAATTTTTAAAAAAATATTGCATCATTTTTAGAGGTGTATTATACACACAGGTATTTATTCTTATCAAAATAAATACATTCATCATCACGAGCATTTCATTTAGAACAAAGTTGCTCTTTATATCATTTGATTCCAATTAATATCTTAGGAGCTAGCACAGTTTTAACATAACTCCGCACCAAAATAATGTTTGCAGCTTAAGTACAACGTGCGCTTGCGCAAATTATACATATTATAAAGCTGAAGAGTTTGTTGGTTTGAACGCGCTTATCTCAGGAACTGCTGAACCGATTTGAAAAAAAAAAATCTGTATTCTTCTCAATAAATAATAGATAGCTTATTTATTGAGAAAGGCTTTAGGATATAAAACATCACGCTGCGACGGGAGGGGAGGTAGCAAACTCAAAACGCGCGGACGAAGTCGCGGGGGACCGCTAGTTTATAAATATTTTACTGTACTTAAACATAGAAAGTTTAATGCTTGCGTGCCGCCGCCGGTGTGAGTGCCGACACAGTGCTTGATGGGACCATACATCGGTCGCCGTGGTCTTTGCGATGTACGATACTAGCTCGTACACTAAGCAAAACGAACTGGTCTTCTTTGGGCGATTCCGCACTATAACGTAGGTGAAAATTAGATTATATTATTTATTAATTTGAAAAATTGTACATATGGCGGAATTAATGCCAAAAGCATTTTCAACCAGTCAAAGACAGGTTTGAATAGCAAAAAAATACAGGTAGTGCAAATAAAACTATGGAGGCAAGAAAAGAAGAGAAAAGCGATAAAGATGACTATGATACGGTGATTAACCCTCTCGCCCTTACTCTCCCCATATGGGGTTCATTTTCACATTCGCATATCATACATCTGCTTTTTACTTACTATCTAAATTTTATTCGATTCAATTGCTCTATTGCTTATGCAGAAGCTATGCGTGTTTAAGTTATACACAATCATAAAAAACTGAATTGTCAAAGATCACTATTAAAGTATCATTTTTAATATCGTAAGTATTTAGGAGACGCGCAACCCAAACTAAGATATTTCTTGCTTTTGCACCTGCTATCACCTGCTACCGCAGTTCGCAAATTGTACTTTATCGCCGAGCCTCAGCGGGTATTATTGCGTCAGCAGCTTACATTATACATTTATTAATGCAATTCAAAGAGAGAAAGAAACGTTTATTGATTAAGGATATCACAAACACACACACACACACACACACACACACACACACACACACACACACACACACACACACACACACACACACACACACACACATAGATATTATATTGGGACGTATTAAAGTGCCCCCCGTGGGCCTTTTTACATTAATAAATAACTTTTTCAACACACTTGCTCAAAACGACGTTTTTATTCCACCGATTTTTGGCTCATAATCATAGATATTAAACACGCGTGCTTTTTCATTATATTATTGCACTAGTGCTTTTACTTTATAAACCCGACCAATTTACATTTGTACCCTAGTACCAAGTCGTAAGTAAGAAGAAGAAGCGATTTAATTTAGTCGGGTTTTACAATACTTTTATTTTAGCAACAAATTGCGAAAAATAACAGTATATACATATTTATTTCAATAAATGATAAATCCAGATTTATTAATAAAAAATAGCTCAAATTCATTTAACATTTTCTGTGATTTGTGTTATAAACACGAATTATTACATTTTTAATCTTGGCTTTTGGCCGATCTTGTTCGCGCCTAAGGGAAAAGATAGCAATATCGGTGGCATATTTTTTCCTTGTCCCGAAATCTGAACTCCACTTTTGACACCTAAAATATTTAGGGTTGCCACTGTACTCGTATGGTTTGACTATTAATGACATTTTAATATTTTTTATCGTTAATTTTCTTTTAAATGAATCTTGGCTCATTTAAGAATTAACAACACTTTTTTTTCTTGTGTCATTTTGGACTCGTCAATATCATCACATTTATAATTTTGTATTTCTTAAGTATATGTAATGCATGTTCATTAGTATTTTGCTTATATATCTTATTATATAATTGTGTAATATTAGTTTGTATTTTTATGTGAGTACATTTGCTTCCTTTTATTTTTCTACCACTCTTCTCATTTACTCGTATTATTAATATTCCGCCACTGATTATACTTTCTGCATAACCAAATACTTGACAGGTAGATAATGTTATTAGGCATTAAGTCCGCCAATTGTACAACTTACAATGCAATAAAGTTTCCATAAAATTAAAATTAAAATAATTGGACGATTTACAGACTTGTAATTAGTAGTATTATTATTATGTCTATGTACTATGTTTATGTTTATTATTTCATTATTATGCATTTATGTATACGGTATTTATGTAATCAGTATTTTGTATGTTTGTTTTTTGTTTTAAATACCTATTGTAGTCTAAATCATCAAGCTCTTTCTTTTGCCCTTCTATCACTACCTTCGCGCGGCCAGCGTTTTCTCTGTATAGACCTATAGTTAACTCGTAGAGCATGCTTTTAGCTTTTGTTTGCGCATGAACTGTTTAATATCATATTATAGTTAGTTGAAATAGTTTTAAAGAATAATGAAATAAATAAATTTATCGAACTTAAGATGTAATTACGAGTATATGAAACAAAATATTAGAATCTCTGAGTGCTTTGGAACTTAACTGATTAGGTATGCATTACCAGTAACATAAAATAAGTAGGTTTAGCAGTAGTAACTCTCTAATAAAATAGTACCATCGCCTCTAGTCCGGATCTTTGTCTCACCCGAGTTCATAATTTTTATAACATAAACCAATTTTAGTAGTATATTAAAAAAGACTTTAGTCACCCCTATGCATTTAATTTAAAGCGATCGACAGTGTAACTGCCGCGCGCGACTCGACTCGTCGGGAGCGCGAATATTAATAAACTTTCTCTCACTTCGGATTCTATACGTAGTTCATACATTATTCGGCGGGCACGAGCGGCCCTCTGTTTTGTGGCGCTGGATTTCACTTTAATAATTTTAATTATTGGTATTCTATAAGCTTTCGATTGGCCGTAAAAATGGGGATCACATTTAATAGTGTAAGCTTTAATCACGAATTTACTGTTAAAGCTCGCCAATTTTGCCACAATTTAAATGCTTATAAATATATATTATAAATAATGTTGTACAGAGCTCTTATAAGGTATTCTAGTAGGTATGTAATTTTTATGGGTTATCAACGTACATAAGTCTTCAACTAGGTGGTTTGAGGATGTAAAGCAATGATGTTGGTAGGTTATCGCAATGACCAACTCACTTCAGTGCTACTTGAAGATGCAATTTATGGCAGCCCTGACTGCTCACTTGACTTGCCATTAGTAATTAATATAATTTGTCATTCAATAAAAACAGGAACTTTAAAGAAATCATTGAACGTAATCGCGATCGCATGAGAAGTGGTTTGAAGCCGTAACACTATGCATGTTTAACAATTTTTAAACTGATAGCGTGATGGCAGAGTGCACTAACGCGATTAGTTTTTGTTTTCATTTAATTATGACATTAAGAAGCAATGATCGCGCCGTAAAAGCCTGCGACAGGGGAATCGCATTAGCCGTAATGACTTCGTCCTTTAATTAGGCTGTGGAATAACACCGCTGGTTCTTTTACAGCCGGTACCACAGCCTGGGAGGAGCGCAGATGATTTACTTCAAAAGTGATTTTAGTCCTAATTCAGCAGGTTAAAGACCACGAAAATCCACTTCACCTTGCAACTACTAAGTAGTTAAAATTAATTAATTGGGATTTTGACTGACACTAAACTAAATAATCGGACTATATAAAATCTGCAGTGATTGGAATGAAATGTGGAAAAAGTCTACTCACGTTATTAAACTTATAAAGCCTTACATTTTACAACCAATTAAAAGAGCTTTAATAAAGTACGTGTCTTCTACGAGTATTTATGAGGAAAAAATATTTGAAGTCGGTGCATGATGTGCGTAACTTCATCTGGTGTTCCTACGTAAGCTTGACCTTTTTATTGTTGTATGGAGGAAGTATGTGTTTTGTGTGTGTTTCTTTTTTATTGCCAGTTTCAGAATTACAAAGTTTTTCTCCAGAAGTTAGTAATAAAAAATTACATAAGCTTAGAAATTTCAATTAACGGGTCCATTTTCTAGGCTGTGTGCTCAGCCGGTCGTTAGTTTTTACTATTCGCCCGCAGCTCACGCTTGTCCATAATTAGCTGCCGACTTCGGATATTGTTCCATGCAAGCTGCGAGCTTGATGTAGGTAATGACGATGTAATTAAATTCTCTGATTACCTATCTAAGAGCAGATAGTTTCGGAACTATTACTACTAGCATTCTTAGTAACTAGCCCTCGCATATGTTACCTAACGGTTATAATAAAGCAAATTAAACGAATATGTGTAGATAATCATGTTTTCTTAAAGAAAGGGAAAAAAGGAGGTGTAGCATGCTTTTAGGCTCACAATGTCAAATTTGTATTCTTAAAGATGAAGTAAGAAACCAAAAAATTGCGCCAGAGCGGGACTCGAGCCTACAACTTTCTGGCTAACCGGGCTACTGTTCTTCTTTTTGAGCTACCGTGCTGTCGGTCCAACTGTGCGAAATTTCTGATCTCTTATGGATACGTTGTTACGTGTGACGTCAGCGCCATCTACCCGTCTGTTTTTTGCAGCAGTGAACAAAGTATTTTAAATTTTAAATTCAACTTTGAAATTAATATCGTTTCGCTATTCAACGGTTTAGAATATTTTGAATGGCCTGGTTAACCAGAAAGTTGCAGGTTTAAATTTCGCCCGTGCGCAGTTTTTGGTTTCTTATTTCATCTTTAAGAAGGAGGAGATAATCAGCACTGATTGGAAAACTACTTAAGTGTTTGTAAGTTCGTAAATATGCGTGCGTGGTACGAAAGTAAGAAGGTTAAGAAACTCGATAAGAACTCATGTACTGCTGTGCTTCAAGACGAATAAGAACGATTAAGAATACTAATACTCTTCGCTTTCTTTATGTTAAATATAAAATGCACCAGACAACACACCAATTTTCGTCGTTTCGCAGTAAGAAATTTTATTCCTTGTGTTACAAATACCAGACAACGATTATTACCCGTCTGGTGTAGTGGTCGAGAAATCGCCTACTACGCAGTGGGTTGCAGGTTCGATCCCCGCACAATACAAACATTTGTGTGCATGAACATGTCTGTTTGTATTGGTCTGGGTGTTTTCTATGTATATCATGTATGTATTTACAAACAAAAAGTATTTAAGGATTATATCCGTTGTCTGGCACCCATAACACAAGCTTTGAGTAGCTTACTTTGGGACTAGATGGCGATGTGTGGGAATGTCCAAAGGAAGGAATGTCCAAAGTATTATGACGGGGACGTCTCCCATAAATACTTAAAAACATATTAAACATCCATGACTTAGGTATAAATTTTCATGCTCATCACGTAAACATTTGCCCTTTGCGGCATTCGAAACCGCGACGGCCGGCGTAATAGTCAGGAACTCTAACCAATACATCAAACGCCTCGTCAGGCATTAGTAAGCACGCGCCTTTAGCCTTACTTATTGTTATTTGATTTGCCATCTGTGAAATCAAAACCACATACTAAACAACGTCTGTTTAAAGAAAAATTAGTAAAATCATTTTTTTCCTTTTAAATTAGACGTCCTTAGATATAATAAGATTTCTATTCCACAATTCAGGCTTTGAAAGGTTGGTAATTCTTTCATGGGGAAATGTATAAAATTTTTCAATATACTACCAGAACACATTGTATACTTAAGAAACCCTAATAACGAAAGGGTATTATAAAGTAGACGATTATTTAAAAGACAGAAATGTATGGACTTGCATGATCACTATGAACACTGTAAACTTTTTGAAAAGAGGCACTGACAATAGTGGCTGAGTTTGTTGCGCAGCTTCTTCTTAGCACTAGCCCGCAATTGTCCCAAAGCTGTGGTAGGGTTTACGAGTATATTGGGGCGTGTAAAAGTGTCCTCAAAAATATATGTGCATAAATAAATAAGTTCTAGATTGGAGACCCTTCGACCAGAGACGCAGCGTGGGACGTCCACCAACAAGATGGACAGACGACCTTAAAGATCGCAGGATCAAACTGGATGCAGACCGCTAGTGATCGGTCTCTGTGGAAAGCCGTGAGGGAGGCCTATGTTAAGCAGTGGACGTCCTTTGGCTGATAATAATATGTAACGGTTCGTTACACGCCTTACTCAATAAATAAGAAATTAAAGCTAAACTTACTAACATTAACTTAAACCTAACATTAAATTAAACTAATTATCTACAATTACCTAACTAAATCTTAATAAATTATTATTACAAAAATACTAACACGCAAACTCGAGCGCAGTTGCTAGTTTAAAAATATCTACGCGAGCAAACATGAGTGAACTATGCGTTGAAACTGGTTCGGCCGATTGTGTGACGTCGCCTTCGGAACATACGTCGCGTAGTCCGAGCGGAGCTATCCTAACGCGAGGACGTACTGCGGTCGATCAAAACTGCCAACTCACGGCGGCCTACGAATTCTTTAGACTGTGATTTTTATACTTCTACCAATTTAACTAACTTCAGTGTCCCCCCGATATCGGGTGAGTGTTGTAAAAGATTATATTATATAGTTTTTGTGCTTACCTAGTGCTTTGTAGTATGTACCAACTTAGGTTTTAGATTAGTGCATGCATGTGTAGTGCTTAAGTACGCGTGTTACCAGCAGTAGTGTATGTGCGTGGCTCCTTAGGTCCAAAATATGTACATTAGTTGTTTCAACCATCCACGCACACAAAGGTCCAAAGGTCATGTCATTGCATGACCTTCATGGCCGCCAATGCTCAAACTATTTTGTCATGTCTTCCTATTTATTTATCTTCTTTCATCTTAATTTAATTATAAGATATTATTCCTGCAACCTTTAGACAATTCTTATGAAAAAAAGTAAATTTGTAATTATTTTCCTATTTTGTCATCAAGGTAGCAAAAATGACTTAGTTGCTTAATGCTTAGCTTAGTTCTAGTCTAAGGATAATATTGTTGTATGACTGCCTCATCATTAATTACTATTTCTTGCAATAATCACTCCATTTGATCCGCTTACCACCGCTTCCGGTCTGATGTCGCAGTCATACATATGAATTTGGACTTTACTAAAAATGTCCAATTTCCGGAATTCCAGGGTCCCGGTTTCCGGTTGGGATTCTACACCGCCGCGGAAGCCAGGCTATTACTAATACTGCCTAAATCAATCCCCTTACTGCTACTACCAACGCCACGAGTGCTGAGTCATCGCGGTGTCACCGGACTTCATTAAACCAGGACAGTGGCGTTGATTATAAATTGAAGACGCGTATCTTTTCGGTTGCCAATTATAAACCTACTCCCTGTAATTTAGATAAGTTTAAATGTGTAAATAGTATTAAATAAGTTTTCCTTGTACTCAACTCTTTCTTTTATCTACATTAGTTACCTCCTCACTAAAAGGGTACGGTACAAATAATAGACTTGTGCTAATATTTTTTTAGGTACTGAAACAAACAAAATACTGTACTTTGTTTGTACTGAATGTATTCTGTGATCCATTTTTTTGAGATGAAAAATAAATTTGACAACCTCCGTGGTGTAATGGCTAAGCATGCTAGGTTTTAAGGCGATGGCACTTCGAGGGCTCGGGTTCCATTGTCGGTTGGATCCATGTAGAAATCAGAACTTTACACATTGTCTCTAGTCTAGGTGCAATGGTACCAACGTTTTTTCTGATTTAAAGAAAGAAAAAAAAGCTTTTATTGATTAGGGACATCACAAACACACACTGCGTGTGTGACACAAACACAAAGAAACAAACGCTCGGACACAAAGAAAAAGAAAAAAAAACAGGCAGATATTTAGAAATATGTCAAAAAACTTATATAAATACAACAGACAGGCACACAAATGCCAGCCAGCAGTGCGTGTGCGTGTCGGTGACGTCCGAACCAATAGGACCTCACTCAGCATGAGCCAGGCCCCCTAAAGGACCTGACGCTGGTTTTCAGTGGGCCCTACCGAGTGAGGTACACGGATGCCCAAAATTGACGTCAACCTAACGTTACAAAATATACAATACTTACATAAATTATAACGATAAAATAATAATAGACTTTAAATATATAAGTTTAAATATATAACTTCAGTATAAGTGTGTTATACATATCAGTGTCCAATTTATCAGATATATATATATATATATATATATATATATATATCAGACCAAAAACAAAAAACAATAAATAATGCGTGTGAGTCAATCATCTTACTCATCATAATCGTGACATGAACATAGCCCACCAGCCATTCTGAGCGCGGGCATTGCGCATGGCGTACCTACCGCGCTGCTTACGTAACAATATCAAATATGATCGGAAATTCAAACAATTTTTTTTGAAAATCTCAGCCTGCATAAGCAATTGATCAATCAGGATATACACGACTGTAAGTACCCTACCCACTTCAACTTAATAATGCCACTAATTATGATATTGCAATTTAAATTAATGAATAATAAATAAAAAAGATATCCATAGCACAAGTGCATTCGTACTGTGGGATCAGAGCAATTTATGTGATCAGTGTCATTTTTTTTTATAAACTGAAGACACTCCACCGCAAGCCTAAGCAAAATTTATGTAATAAAATTACTAGACATTCAAACTAGCCAAATTTCTTAGCATAGTGAGAGACATGTTTAGCTACTTATCACCGTAAAATTTTAAAAATATAATTTATATAATTCTCTCCCTCGGAAATTTTACAGCCGCAATAATTTTTTAACGAACTATGTACATGTGTTATTGTGGTGGTGTGAGTGTGGTTGGAAATGGAGTTAAATACCTTTTTTGAGTGAACAACATTAATATCTGTTCGAGTTTTGATGTCTTTCAAAGTGAATAGGAAATCTTATCTTAGTTCGATAAACTTTATTACTGACTTCTCTACACAATTGCCAAAATCAATCGACTAAAGTTACATTGTCTCAAAGCTCCCTGCAATGCCTTTTGATTTAATGCAAATCAATTCAGTTTGATTAGAACTCTGATTCGAAACTCTCTGCATAGTATTTGATCAAAGTTTCATTGCAATGCTAAGTATAATTCCTTTTAAAAAATATCAATTTCCAATAAGAATTAAAACAAAATTATTTAATTATAACTTTTCATTTCATTTATTGCAGAAAATAAAACAAACCGTAGTGCATGGGCATTGTCTTTCCTGAGGTAGCGTTGTTTCATAAAAATATTTCTAATTAGCCTCCACCATACTCATACATTTGTATTTGAAAGCTCAGAAAGGAGGCTAGAATATTTTTATTATTTCCCTGCCCCGGCTGCGGCCGCCCCCGGCAGCTTATTATTTTTTACAATTCCAGTTACCTAGTTAGCGTCGAGTTTGTAACCTGATTAAAAACTGAGGGCCGTCCCTGTGGGCGACCAGGACCGCATTCAGGTGCGGGTTTCATTTTTTAACGCTTTACGCAAACCTTTGGGCAGTAGATTACCTTTGTGCAAATTAAACACATTTTTCAAGCCCACTGAAATCTACGACAGTATTCCGCTATTAGTAGGACGATACGGAAGAGCTTATAGTTATCTTGCTTATCTGACACGGCCGGAAATAGATCAGGCGCAGGACCAACGGCTTTATGTGCTTTTCCGAGGCACGGGGGTGAAACACCGCCGACTTCCAAACTGCGGGCTACCCTGAGAATTTCTGAACAGAAAAATGCAGGTACGTATTTTTGGCCTGATGTCACGTTTCACTTAGTTTATAGAAATAAAACGAACAAAATAAAGGTTAAGAACTTTTATATTAATATTAATCAAGGGCGTGGGTAGGTTTCCACTAAGCACTCTAATAGTCAGACTCCCCTGCACTGCTCTTCTCCCGGCACCAACGTTGTCTATGGTTCGATCCGTCGACCAGGTCCAAGTGGGCTCGGTCTCCTCTCCCGGCTCCACCGTGACGAGCAGTCACGAGGCGGCAAAAACCCAAGCGGGCTCAGTAGTCCAGCCGTAGTTCCTGCATGGATATAACGTATTTGTAGTGGAGGAATAGATCGAGGCGATCGTTACTGCCACTAATTCCGAGATTTTCCAAGACCAGCAATAGCGACGTGAATGTAAGCGTTCAAAGACAGTTAGAATAAGAAAGCAAGAACAAGAAAAAAGTCTAAGCGTTCAATGTCAACTGGGATGAAGTGGCAGTAAGGAAAAGCAGAAAGTCTTAGTAACTATGAACTACAACTATAATGTAAATACTATAATGTAATATTTGAATATTAACTATATGATATCTAAACATGAGGCTTGGCTCAATAATGCAACTAATAGGTATTTGTTACATATTTAACTAAGAATAAACGTGAATTTATTATTATTATAGGCATATAAAAGCTAGGAAAATATTACTTAAAATAAGTTACATTATTTGATTAATATTCTAGTAAATATTGGCCTTGGCTAAATAATGCGATTAATTAATATTACATCTACTTAGTAGGAAATTAAATGTAATCAAGGTTTACTAAACTAACGCCAGAAACCCTTTTTCAGAAGTTAGGGAAACGAAAGATGCGAAATGCTAACCGCCATTTCGATATACCCTTATCTATACTAATATTATAAAGCTGAAGAGTTTGTTTGTTTGTTTGTTTGTTTGTTTGAACGCGCTAATCTCAAAAACTACTGGCCCGATTTGAAAAATTTTTTTTACGTTAGATAGTCCATTTATCGAGGAAGGCTTTAGGCTATATAACATAAAGATACAACTTATAAGACCACAGCAGAAATGAAAAATGTTGCGAAAACGGGAGAAAGATATTCCTTTTAAGAGCTTCCGCTGCATACGCTGCGGAAACCGCTTAAGTTACACAAAAATCATGTATGACAGGATTGTTTAGCATTAAGAGTTCTATAATAAAGTACGCGACAGCATATATCTATCTTTTATGGTTGACTTACTACAACCTTTTTTATGTTAATAAATTTGTAAAAAAAATTGCATTATTTTTAGAGGTGTATTATACAGACAGGTATTTATTCTTATCAAAATAAATACATTCATCATCACGAGCATTTCATTTAGAACCAAGTTGCCCTTTATATCATTTGATTTCAATAAATATCTTAGGAGCTATCACAGTTTTAACATAACTCCGCACCAAAATAATGTTCGCAGCTTAAGTACGTGCGCTTGCGCTAATATGTATATTATAAAGCTGAAGAGTTTGTTTGTTTGAACACGTTTATCTCAGGAACTGCTAGACCGATTTGAAAAAATATTTCTGTGTTGGATAGCTTATTTATCGAGAAAGGCTTTAGGATATAAAAAATGACGCTGCGACGGGAGGGGAGGAAGCAAACTCAAAACGCGCGGACGAAGTCGCGGGGGACCGCTAGTTTAATAATAAAACTGAATGCACAACTTACCCAGATACGGGATTAAATTCACTTTAAGACAAATCCCAGTGAGATGAGTAGCACTAGGTAATCTTCTTTATATATATAATTCTTCTGTGAGTGTGTATGTCACTAAACTTCTCTCAAACGAGATTTTGATGAAATTTTTTGTGTGTGTTCAAGGGGATCTGGGAATAGTTTAGATTCACTTTTTTTTTAATTTTCAAATTAAAGACGTGTAGACAGGACAACGTCTGTCGGGTCCGCTAGTATTAATGTATATTTGGCAGAATAAGTTTTTGAAATTGTTACGAAAATAACAGGTGATAACGCCGCGGACGCTTCAAGCGGCACACGGGTGCTCCGATGCAAGCTCTGCGCGGTCTGACAGCCCGTACTCGCGACGGGCGGGCAAGCTTGCGCCTGCGGCGATCGTTCCCCGCGCCCTTCGCCCCGAGCGTTTTGATACTGCACTAGGACTGATTATTGCTATTCTTTTACATGGAACCTAAAATAATATGCCAAATGTTATTTAATATGTTGTTTTTGGTATATATTTATTTATTTAATACAGTGCCTATACAATGAAACATTTGGTAACATTTAAGGTGTTACATTGACCCGGGGATCGAGCCCGGGACCTTTAGCGCAGCTGTCGCTTTAAAGTGCGACCCTCTAGCCGCTGTGCCACCGAGCCAGTCATTTACATATACCTTTTTATTTACAGCATATAAATCGTCTCAAATTCCTAATATATATACAGATTCCGTAAAGTCACATCAGTCTTTGTTCCCTGAAGTGCAATGTGACGTATGTAATGAACCGACGGTATTGTATGGAGTTTGATTTTTTGATCATGACGGATGATACTTTCCGTCAATGTTCTAGGGACAACTACAATTTTTTTATGGATGGATTTGAAATAATAGGTATAGGAAATGAAATTACTGACAATTTATATTTTTGCAAACTATTTTAATGTCAATAAGGCACGACAAAATATTTTTTATCAGTTTATTGGAATTTTAGTATATATCAACTCTATTTCTTATACAAACTTTTTGGATATTTACCCTAACAAAAATGATAATAAACTTGTTTAACTTCCGTGTAATAGGTAATGTTATATTGAGAAAGAAAACTGATTTTTACTCCTCACGATAAAATAAACAATATCTATTTATTATAAAAAAATAAGTATTTTTATCAAAAATAAGTTACACTTACTTCTAGAAAATAATAGTATATTTTATATAAGTATTCTTCACAAATATTCTCTGTAAGTAGTCTACATAAGTATTTTGTTTATTCTATATGAAATACTTATGTCCATAGACGGTAACTAGGAACTCTTTCATGGTAACATTTATTAAAAACAGTTTTTGCTTAGAACAATGTAACGCTTACCTATATAATAAACTATTCAGACTCAGAATTATTTGTTAAGTTTGGTTAATTTTTAAATTAATTGGCAATTATCATCATTATCAGTATTATCAGCATCTCCTGTTGCTTTTGAGAGACTATATAGCAAGGATTTTAAATAAGTATGATATTTCGCTGGTATTATTCCTGCCTCGCAAAGACTGATGAGATCTTTATATTTGTCTTTTGAAATAGAAACTGGCCCTAAATAAGCATTCTGAAGTATATTTTCAATATGCATAACGTTCATTGTCTCCTTCCGAATAACTAAAGTCATTGAATCATCCTCTAGGTTATATTTATACTGCATTTTATTAGGTTTACTTTCTTAGATTACTACTTCTCTTATTTTTGTCTACATTTACTGTCGTCGTCTTTTCGGTTGTTTTTTTTAATACAGTTAGCCACATACAACCATTGCTTTTCTATGCCAGCAAGCTCCCAAAACTTCATAAAAATCTCAAGACGCTCCTCCTTTGAAATTTTTGTACCACAATAAAATTTGCATTTGCATGGAGAGCCCATTGTTTTGGCATCAACTATACGCCCTCTTTTTGAGACATATGCTTCGCCTTGGCTTTTTTGATTTTTCCGTTTTATTTCTCCCCAATCATCATATTTTCTAGTTCGCTTCTTTCCTCTATTTTTTAAGAAGGTTGAACACGATGGAGATGGTTGATTCGAGTTTGTGCCAATAGTACGAGTAGATACTGAAGGGCAGGAAAAATCATCAATTTCATGTTGGCAACAAAACGGATCATCACATTTAGCATGTTTATTTACCGGGGCTGCAACTGGCGAATTGAGTACTGACACTTTAAAGCTTAGCTTAGCACGTTAAAGCACTGAAAATGGGAGTCAAAGGCGTTGGGTTTGTAACGTTGCAAGGCACATGTGAAGTTTCTGATTGAGGAAAATCATTTAAGCCAATAGGCGTCATTTCACCTACAGGCATAAAAGGATCGTCAATTTGTTTAGGCACGGAGACGTTTGCAAATGACTGGTGGTTCTTGAGTGCCATTTTCTGAAAAGGCATCATTCCATACATCTTGCATTTGTTGAGTCGACAGTATTTTAAGTGCTTCAGGTGGTTACAGCGATACTCATATTATCTTCGCTGAAAAAAAGTAGGTGCTATATAGGATTAAGCAAAAATATTAAAGCTTATTATTTTAAACCATAACCTTAACTCAACTTAAGGTGATTAGTACCGCCAACTAGCGCCACCAATAAATTTATTCTTAAAACTTCTAAATAAGGTAAGTTTTATTAAAATGAACAATAATTATCATAAAAAATACTTCTTTAAAATACTGAATGTATGTCCACGACTTTTCATTCTGTGTTTTAGTTTTAAATCGCTTTTTTGGTGTATGTGGCCACAATTGGTAAAAACGCGACAATTAATATTTAAAAGAAGTATTGTTTAAGATAATTATTGTTCAATTTTTAAAAGCATTGCCTTATTTAGAAGTTATAAAAATAAATCAATTGGTGGTGGTAGTTAGCGGCTGTAATCAGCTCAACCCTGTTTATTCTGTAGATTCTTAGATTTTTTTTCCCACATTCACTTGCTCGGGAGTGTAACCTAGAACCTCTCGCGCTATTCTCAAACATGCTGAAGCTAATAGTAAGATTAAATTATAATAAAAATATCAAAATAACTCAATTTTTAAACGAAAAACGACGAACGTAAAATTTTGTCCCAAGAATAACGTTGGATATGCATATCCAACTAGCATCTATCCGTAGAAAAGTGACGGTTCATATAATACGCCCTCGAATAGTACATGGAATAAAGAAGGTTAATCACTTACGTCAAGAAAATATACAGAACAAACTAAAAGACTATATTAGTATAGTTAAACAGTGTTGACACAAAAATCAGGATGCAATTTTTTTTTAATCCATAGAACAAAGACGGTTTTGACAAACCATCACTGTACGATGGATAAGACAATTAAATCTTAAGTAATATAAAAACAACATTTACAGTAATAATAAAAACAACAGATTATGATATTAACTTAGCCGATTCTTCGGTATTGTTATTATTTTTCGACAATATTCTTCGATTTTCATCCGTACTTTCATAATCATTTTTTAGCAAAGCTAACATTCGTTTTGACCTCGAATTCATATTTTAACTTTGTTTGAGTTATAAACATATAGAAAATCCTATATCTATTTAAAAAAAGACTTGGTTATGATTTTAAAACCCGATGCGAGTGACAAGTACGCGCTTTCGTAGAACAGGGACGAAACTAGTCATCCGCCGCGGTGAGTGGGGTGCGGGGGACGGAGGCCCTCCACCATACACAGACGGATTATTCAATCGGGCGTTGTACTACGCTTTTAGAATCAAATCCGTCGTTTTTCTAATCTATATCTCAAGCATTTAATACGTTTTTTTCCAAAATTGCTATGAATCGATAAAACATAAAATTAAATATCGATTTATGCAATAAAACGAAAATTAAAAAAAATCAAATCCGTCTCTGTTCTACGACTGCGACGAAATAACTGTTGACAACTGTAATTTAAGAACTTTGCGACTTTTTGACGCTTGTAAAGATAGTTTATTTTCACCATTTATGTGTTACACTGCCATGGCAAAACAGTCGAGTTATTGATAAATCGCGTTAATTATCAATATTAATTTGTGTCATAATGCCGACGCCTGTATAATCAACGCCCTAGATACGCCTCTGATTAAAATACGTTCCTATTCGCGCAGCAACTAACTAGTGCATTCAATATTTTAATGGTCGTATATAATTTGCTCTCACTCCCAATCATTTCAATTCATGAACGTGTTTTATTTTTCTAATAATTTATAACTATATTACTTTCTTTACAATGAGTAGCCTGTATTTTTCTATTAAGAAAACATATCGAAAACAGATTACTTCAGGATTTATAATACTAAAAGAAAATTCAATGCAAAAGAACCTTACTGTATCATATTTCTTTTGCTGTGTTGTAGGAATAATTCTTTGAAAATATTTTTTTGATTATATTAAAAAATGGGTCCTTTTTTTATAAGTGCAAGATTTTTATGGATACAAAACAAAATCCATCTTTCAAAATAACTTCAAGAATGGTTCAGTAGAATCAAAGTCGAACGTAGCGTGTATCTTTCTGACGCTCTACATAAGGTTCGATAGGCAACCTTAAAAGGAAAACTTGTCTCAAAGTGAAATCAGGATACGCCTCCATACGGCCGCCGAAGCCCTGGCGACGAGCTTCCGTGTCGCGCCATGAATACAAAAAGCTCGGCTTGTTTATACAACTTATTTTTCCTGTGGGTACAGTTGGGTGAGAAATATGATTTTAAAAAAAGCTATCTCTTTCACACATCGTCTAGGAATGTGGTTAAAAAGAATTGCGCATGTGTGATGTTGTTCTCGATCAGGAACAGACTTTTCGTTTCTTTTGTCAGCGTATAACGTATTGGACACCAATCACACATATTGCTCTGATCCCAAAGTAAGTAGCTAATGCACTTGTGTTATGGAAATCAGACACAATAGTGGTACCACAACACCCAGACCCGAGACAATATAGAAAAAATATATTTCTATATTGACCCGACCGGGAATCGAACCCGGGACCTCGGAGCGGCGACGCCTTGAAACCAGCGTGCTTAGCCACTACACCACGGAGGCCATCAAACATGATACATTATAGTCTGTTTTGCTCTGCTAGTTGAATAATGTTAACAAGATTGTTCACAATTTCATAGCCCACGTGCTTGGCCACCAGCACGCTGTGTGCCTACCAGGAGGGCCTGAGTGTGCGTTTTTTTATTAAGATTCACAGCGCAAATAGCTTTTAACGTTTTTTTATTTCGTATCGTATTTCTAGCCCCGGCTTTGCAGTTATGATAAAAAAATAGATTTACATATTTTTAACATAGCGCCCTCTATTGAATACTTACTCAATCCAGTCAACAGATATCGCCATCTGTTAGAATTGTTTGGAGCTAACAGATAATTGTGACTGCCAAATAATAGACAAATAATTTGCAATAAAATAATATTGCGACTTTAAATTGAGAGGTAAGCCATCCTTTTTTCAAGTGGGATTAAATTGCACACGTTGTGCAAAATTTTAATAAAATCGGTTAAGTAGTTTAGGAGTCCATCGCGGACAAACATGTAACACGAAATTTTTATATTTAAAGATGTGTAAAAAAATGCGGTTTCTTCGTTTTTTTTTAAAGAAAGTTAAAGTGTTACAGATTGATATGTAGATATTATGAGGATGACTGTACTGTCAGCGGGCTGCGACGCCCGAAGTGAGCGCAGATAAACACACTCAACTCGTAAGCAAATAACAGCCCTTTAAAATCAAGACATGCGGCCCTTTTCACTGCATGGAAATATTCTACGTCCATTTGGAAAGATTTCAATTTACTGCTCTTTTACGATTGGGTTAGAATCGTAACGATCAAAGAATACTAATAACTGGTTCCAAATATGTTCAAAGTTGTCTAGTTCAGAGTTTGCTATCAAAAATTTGCGATAAACTGGCTTGTTTTCGCAACATTCTGTTTTAACTAAATCTGAACTTGACGGTTAAGATATGAAACTGAAAGTAGTGTGTAGTGTTGACCACACTACACCACACACTACTTTCAGTTTCATATCTTAACCGTCAAGTACAGAATATTGATTTTGATTGTTTCTTTTAACTGTATAAGGCCCACTTGCGCGTGATGATTTAACTTAAGAACGCTTTACGCTAATCATGCGGGTGTAGTCTGAAGCACAGTTTTGATCATTTTGAGTTTTTTTGAAATTTAATGAAGATTAAAAATATCATTGTTTTTTTTTAAGTTAAATAATGATAATTGAAAAAACAGAATCCTGAAATTGTCGACACGAAATATCAAAAATTTTGTTTCAGACAAATCTATCAGTTTATTTGACGTTGTCAGAGACAGAATGTAGATTTAATTTAGGATAAGAGTAATCTTGTGTTAAACCATTATACGCAAGTCCACCTTAAATTCATACAATGTAGATATGAGCTCTTCGTCAAGAGTCCGACTCGCAGTTTTACTGTTTTCGATTGCAGCTTTTAGTTGTTCCCGCTTAATCCTAACTTATTTCTTACTTTTAAGTACCTACAATGTCTTCAATCACAACATGTTATAATAATAAGCAGAACACACGATTTGCTGCTCTTTCTAGCAAACATCTTTGCGATGTTACTATAGTATATTTATGGTTATTGAAATCTAGATTGATAGCCGCTCCGAAGTTTTTGGACCGTGCGTGTATGTGTATTGTGTGAAAGGTGTCTACGATCGCCATCAATCTTCTTTAATTGTAGGTTCTCAAACCTATATTGCGAATGAAACATTATTTAAGCGAGATGAGACTGAAAGGTTGAGACATTACCCAAAGTTATCTAGTTCGTGAAGCACGCCCACTCACGAACAAGTGCAGTCAATTATTTGACATGTTTCGTCACGTGTCTAGAAAGTTACAACTGCACTTTTGGATAAGCACCTTTTCACTGTTGACTCGGTGGCACAGCGGTAAGAGGGACGCACTTTAAAGCGACGGCTGCGCCAGAGGTCACAGGTTCGATTCCCGGGTCGAAACAAAAAATATGTATCTGGGGTTTTCTGTTCAGGATTTCTTAGGGTAGGTGTTTCACCCCCGTGCCTCGGAAAGCACGTGAAGCCGCTGGTCCTGCGCCTGATCTGACTCCGTTCATGTCAGATTGCCGTCTCATCGGGCTCTGAGAGCGCACCTGTGTTTGCGCACACACTTGTGCACTATAATATGTCCCGCGCAGTCGGTGAGTCGTTGTGACTGGCCTCCACTACTTTTCACTGATTTAAAATTATTGACATGAATAACATTTTAAAGCTAGAATAATTATTAACTGCTAGATTGTTGATTGGATCAACTACAAAAATAAAATATCGACTGTGAACCGGCAACATACAGGGTGACTTTGTTATCAGTACCGAAATACAGTACGTACAGTTACCGAAAACTGATGAATATGAACAACTTTTATTATGGGGGCAAAAGTGAAATCGAGAAAAAAAAATCAGCTGTTCCATACAAAAGTTCAATTGGCGCGCGGTCAGAATGTATGGAACAGCTGTTTTTTTTTCTCGATTTCACTATTGCCCCCATAGTAAAAATTGATCATATTCATCAGTGGAGTCTTTACACAAAATTTCGGTACTGATTACAAAGTCACCCTGTATCCTATCTTAAAATTTGAGCTAAGATACTTTTTGATGGCATTTCATACTATGTCTTATAATTTACGTCACATCTCATAAACATTTTAAATTAACTGCCAAAATCAAGATGGTTGAACTCGTTCTATTAGCGTTCAATCATGTAGAAGTATCATAATAGTAGGAAATGTCATCGAGATTGGGTGACTGCGCCATGTTAGAAAAAGGCGACGAGGCTGCTATTCCCGCAGCGCCGGAGACGAGAAAATCCTAATGCATGCTGCTTGTTTACATGCCTGCTTGCTTGCTGCATGCATGACTTCTTACTTGCATGCGTATGCGGAAAAAATCTATGGGAATCGTTGCACATTGAAACATGTTTTTATGAATGATTTTATCGATAACTTAATAATTATATGAAACATTAGTTTGATATATATCGTTATTCTGCTTTACAAAAGCAATGGCGAGTTTTTTTTATGTGAAATGTTATTCTATTATATGAAACGATGATTGTAACTATTCGATGAATCACAAAAAAAATATTAGCATTCATTAAATAGTTTTCAGTGAAATGAAATTCAATATCAAAATATTATGTGTATTGATAGATACCCGTTTATCAGATTTGAGTTAAAACTAAAAATCACGACATAATAAAATTTAACTGCCTTCAAAAATGGATTAAAAAGCTTAAAATAGCGCTTTTTAATGTTTATTTAGGAGGAAAAAAAAAACTTTTGCGGCGCATGAAGTTTGTACACTGTTGGTGTAGGTGAGCTAGACATGCACAAACTGCTATTTTATCCTCCAAAAAGAAGACAAAGAAGCGGTAGAAGGTGGTTTATTTGTAAAATATTTTTAGCGTATTTTCTTATTTACTCTTTAAAATGAGGCTGTAAATTATACTTCTACAAAAAAAAAACTCATAAATAAAACTCTGCTCCGTTTTCTCAGCTGACCTAGCCGCGTATTTTTGTAATTATATAATAGAACACAAGCGCCCCACAACGTTGCGGTGAATAAAAAACAGGGTAAATAGCCGAGAGAATGTGGGTTAACAGTTAAAGAGAAATAACAGTGCATCACTTAAGAAATATAGTCTTCAGTCTGGAGACATCCGAATAATTGCCGTTTCATGCCAGCAACCGCAACGTGCTGAATTACATTATTTTAATATTATTTTTCTCTTGTCTGTGAGTACCTACTACGTAACACGGAATGTCTCCCTGTAATCGGCAGGGTCTTTTTGTCAAGCTCAAAAACCGGCCAAGTGCGAGGCGGACTCACGCACTGAGGGTTCCGTGCCAACTTTAACTGAATTTGGGAATCCACTTACTTCCACTTTGTAAAGTCTACAATATTTTGTTGACAGCAAATATAACTTTGTTTTTCATAGTGATTGTACGAAGAACAAAGTTGTATTTGCGGTTGTTGAAAATGTGCTATATCTCAAAAACTTCTCGTTCGATTCCGTCCGAACCAATTTTCGTTGAGAGTATTTGTTAAGATCTACATTACATATTTTTTTCAAAATTTACACTGGCTTAGTTTAGAAGTTAGAAGGGGGGGGGGGACGCCCATTTTACTACTTTGAAAGCGTCTAGCTATGAAACGTTAGACTTAAAAAGAAAATAGTTTTGCAAACCTTGGTGTCATTTTAAAAGACCTATCTATAGACACCCCACACGTATGGGACAGACAGACAGACGGACGGACGGACGGACGGACGGACGGACGGACGGACGGACGGACGGACGGACGGACGGACGGACGGACAGACAGACAGGCAGACAGACAGACAGACAGACAGACAGACAGACAGACAGACAGACAGACAGACAGACAGACAGACAGACAGACAGACAGACAGACAGACAGACAGACTTGACGAAACTATACGAACCTATAAGGGTTCCGTTTTTGCCATTCGGCTACGGAACCCTAAAAACGGGTCGGGGAATAAGTCTGTTTGCATAAGGTTGTAGTTAAAATATTAGCTTTAAATCAAATTTCTATGGCTGTATTTTTTCAAAGGGCTGGCTGGTCTTGATGTCACTGTCAAATTGAAATGTAAAATGCCATAGCTTTTTAACTGACTTCAAAAAAAGAGGAGGTTACCAATTCGACTGCATGTTTTTTTTGTGCTTGTGTTACCTCATATCACAGACATACCGATTTGAAATTTTCTTTCGCCTTTAAAAATCAAGAAATAAAATCAACTAACAAAGTAAAAACCAACTTCAAAACCAAAATGCTCTAAAACATCTCAAATAAACTCTCTTGACCTTTTAAAGGAAAGGAATCGTTTTTTTTATTTGTTTTTTTTTTTCGTTCTGAGAAAATGAGCAATGTAATCGTACTGTCGGCTATGCCGCACAAGCCGCAGCGGCTACTGCTGATGCCGCAGCGGCTTTTTCCATAGTATCTGACAGTTAATTGACATAATATGCCGCTGGTAAAGAGTGGTGTGGATGAACCATAATGAAGTATTTTAATAAATTTTGTAACGATACTACAAAAAAATGCGATACATCCAATCCGGGAAGTTTGACGTTAAAGTTGCACCTCGTTCTGGTCGCCCTGTATAAGATAGAAATAACGGTATTTTTTAAAACGCTGAGCAAGATATGCATACTTAGGACGAATTGTTAAACTGGAAATGGTCTATCGACACTTTTGACCCATTATGAAAAGCTGGATATATAAAAAAAATACTCCATCCCAGTTCACTGAGAAAAACCTACTAATACGTGTATGTACTCATATCAACTCGCTGTGCTGGCTTATTAAAAATCACTCTTTGTATCACTCTTTGTATTTACTTTTTTAACACCTGACAAACCATTGATTTGTATCTCTACTGGCAACAACTGATGATATTGAACCAAGAAATTGTATAAAAGTGGCCGAAATGCTTAAAAAGGAAGGGTATGGTTTTTCATCGTAATAACGCTAGATCACACACATCTTAAGCCACTCAACAAAATTTAAGAGTGTTTGACTGGGGAGTATAAGTAAGACCTTACACTATAGAATCCCGTCTATTTTGGTGTCTACAGCATTCTTAGGCAGACTCTGGTAAATATCGAAAGACCACTGCCAAAACTGCGTCCCGCGTTTCTATGATTGGGGTCTCAAAATTTCAACATCAAGAAGATTATGTCACATATAATACTAACAAAATAGCAAAATGACATAAATATAATATCTAAATTAAATAAATTTAAAAAAAAATACCGCCGACCTAATACTGAAAGAGTCATCATTCGAAAGTTCCGAGGTGTTAGATAAATCCCGTGTGATGCTAGAAGGGATCGCTTTTTGACATGACATGAAACAAAATAATAGTTAATTTGTTAGGTTGTGAAATGTACTCTGTATAACAAACTCTTACATGCTTGTTCTACAATCTTGATAATTTGTCATAACTGTACGACAGAATAAAAAGTAAAAAGAAATCGTCAGTTTCAGACCATCTATTACAAAATGCCTTGAGCAAGCGAACGAGAGCGGTCCTTCCGTTCGCGCCGCTTATTCCGTTCTTTGCGCTCGCTTCGCTTTAAGGCCAATAAGTCAGCTTGCAGAATTTTGAGTGTCCTAAATATATTGAAATAAATGGGGCTTTTGCAAGAACGCTATTTGGCAAATGCGGAGGCTCCCGGCTAAAATGTACTGCTCTGCGATTAATTTGCTAACAGCCTTGAATGTAAATTCGCGTTGTTTTGCGCCGCATAGGAAGCAGTTAATCTGGTAAATAATTACTTATAGAAATTTACTGCGTTTACTCTACGAGCAAAATAATATTTTACACACTTATTTATTTTAAATTTAATTGGCTTCGTGTCATTAATTTCTAATAAGTCCCGAAAGTTATCACTGTGTTTTTAAGATCATAAATATCTGATAGCAAAAGTTGACAAAGAGCCCTAAATATGGAATATTCAAACTTTTTCACATTAACGCGCTCACGAAGTCCCCCGAAGTTTTCCGAAAGTGTTGCGTATTAAAGTGGGGGTTAATTTTAGCGGCGGCTCTTTGTGGAGCAAAGGACGCATTATGCTAATCGGATGGGCGCGCCGTCCCATTACATTACACGAGGGGCACCATGCGGCAGGTTAAGTCAGAACAGACTTGGTTCAGTAAAAAGATTTATAATAATTAAACTCTCTGTGACTGATTAAACTCTCTGCATTACCAGGTGGTTGACTGGTAGAGAATGCCACTAGGCATTAAGTCCGCCAATTGTACAACTTACAGTGCAATAAAGTTTAAATAAATAAAAATAAATTAATTTAGCAATTATAATAGATTTTAACGTCTAGTGTTTCTTTGCTATAGAACACTCTGCTTAGGTCATTCAAGCTTTTTCTGTGATGTCTGCACTTTTAGCTAAGTATTCATTGCATATTTTTGTAATAGTTAGATCTCCTAATTAAATTATAAAACACGTTTTTTGCTCACCGGCACGTGAATAGGAATCCCTTTAGTTTATATCGCTCTCCTCAGAGTTACTTCGGTAACAAAATACTTATCAAGTGATTTATCCTTGACATTCAGAACTGGCATTTCTTGTCCTGTATAAATTGATTATGAGTTAAGATAAAAATGATGTTTTATCGAATGAATTCTTAGTGTCTAAACACAGTATGCCGAAGTTATGCGACCAAAATTTGGCATAATTACGCCTGCAATGCTATTTGAATTACTGACTACACATTAAACCGAAACGTGAAAACGTAAAAGTAGTGTATTATTGGGCATTCTGTCCCCCAGTCGTCCGTCCGTCCCAATAATACACTACGAATCAGTGGTGCAATATATTCAGCAAACCTTCAGTTCACAACCGTAAGTTCAACAAACTGCGTGGCAGTGAATTTTTCATGAATCCCATTAAATTTATCTATCGTCACTATTTTCATCATTCCGTTGAAACCCGTCAATCAGAACGGTTGAGTAAAAAGAAATGAGATTTATAAAACAAAAAGAATCTCTTAGATTACAATGTATATGTCCAGTCTCTTCAAATCAGTGTAAGAGGCATGGCAAATTATTGCCAAACACTATCCGAAGCATTGTTTGTGGTCCATCAAACTGCGGAAAAACTAACTTAGTAATAAGTCTATTGTTACACCAGGATGGGCCTCGTTTTCGTAACCTTTATGTATATTCGAAGTCTTTGTATCAACCTAAGTACATATTTTTAGAAAAGGTATTGGAGAAAAATTCAGAAATATCTTACTACAAGTATAATGATAATAGTGAAATTCTAACGCCACACGAAGCTTTGCCCGACTCAATTTTTATTTTTGATGATGTTGCGTGCGAGAAACAAAACAATATTCGCGATTACTTTGCCATGGGAAGACATAAAAACATTGACTGCTTTTATATTAATCAAACCTACACCAAAATACCTAAGCAACTCGTAAGAGACAATGCTAATCTGATAATATTATTTAAACAAGACGACATTAACCTGAGACATATATACGATGAGCATGTAGGATCTGATATGACGTGGTCACAGTTCCGTAAAATGTGTTCAACAGTGTGGAAAAAACCATACAGTTATGTCGTCATCAATAAGGATTGTGAACGAAACAAAGGTTGTTATAGAATGAAGTTTGATACATTCATAATAGTGGATTAAATGTTTTATTTCTTGTATAAGTAACTATTACTTGGACGAAAACGAATCAGTTACAATCAGGAAGTCATACAAAGTGGAATCCTTAACAATGGAGCGAAACCTTAAGGAACAAATTGTAAAGTCAGCATCAGCTGTAAAAAAAAAAGGTAGAAATGATAAAAGATTCAAAAAAGAACAACGACTTGGCTCTGGAAACAATATTTAAACCAATTGTAAGCCCCCTTAAACTATTGACTTGTAGAACTGCCAACAAACGCCTCATAGATGAAGAGACAGAACAAAGCCAATCAGTGAAAAGAACTAAACACACAAAAAGTGAGTCATCAAATATTTCTGACGAAGATTTTGATTACTTTAAAGCGGATAATGACAACGAAGAATATTTTGAAGAAGATGAAGTTAATATAGAAAATGAAAACTGTAAAACGCCTAACAAAACCCTTACTGCACCACCCACTGAAGGTGATGATGATCATGAGAGCTCATTCAAATCTCTTCAGTCCTCGCCAAGTACTGGCAATAATAATTATGATTCTTTATCATGGTCTGTATCATCTGAAGTAATGAAAGATATACCTTTTGGTATTAGGAACGTAAAGGGGAAACTAATGCTTGGCAATACGCGTGTTCACGATGATGACCATATTATAAAAATTGGAAGTCGTAGCCTCAAAAAGACTCCTGGCTTGAGAGAGTTATTGTATGAAATGATCCCAAATTTAGAAATTATTACAGAACAAGATTTACAAAATTATAAATTAATACTTATGGATACCAATGCTTACAGACGCAACTTTGATTCTTCGAAACCAATTAACAGTAACAAAAGTTTTAAGTATATGAAAGTAATCAAACCATTATTTAAGTTCGCTAGAAGTCATACAAGTAGTTTGGAAAGTCTCCGACAGGGCAAAGGCATCGATATTTTAAAAGAAGTGAAGAACGATACCGATTTGGTTTACTGGGATGATCCCAATGAATTAGTGGAAAGGTTAAAATTACTACTTGGATCATGGGCAGCTGGCAACACTGGGGTACAAAATGAAATTTATGCAATACTTGAAGAGTTGTATGAAGCTGGAATTATAAAACAAATCAAATATATAAAGCTTCCATCAGGAGGATCGGGCAGTGTCATTAATCTACGGAAGCGGACCAGACGACAATGAATATTGACAAATTTGGTCATCATATTCACAAACGTTTACGACTATCAGAATTCAGTAATATTCTTAGCGACATCCTAGTGCGAACAGATGAAGGAGACTTTGACTTAAAATCATCGAGATTAAAGGGACTACAAAGTCCGGAAAGGAACTATGAGGCTGTAAATAAAGAATACGTGGATAAAAGTGTTGATGAACTAAAAAATGAACTGAATAATATTCAAAGCAATTTAAAAAAGTATCTTAACAATTTAGAAAAACTTACTACTACAAATTTTAGTAAATTGTACTACACAAAAAAAGAAATTGACCTCATGCTACCATCAAAAGTTGTTAATAATGAGTAAACAAGATATAGTTAACGAACTTCACAAGGCGGCAAGAAGGAATTTCATTCGTCGACATACTGTTATTAAAGGAATCGATGATTTATGGCAAGCTGATCTCATGGATTTTCAAAAGTATGCATCATTCAATAAAGGATACAAATATGTTTTAGTAGTAATTGATGCTTTATCAAAATACGTTTGGGTTAGACCGTTGAAGACGAAATCTAAGACATGCGTTGCAAATGCTATGCACAACATATTTTCTGAATCCACACGAAAGCCAAAAAATTTACAAACAGATCTAGGCACAGAGTTTTACAATGATTCTTTTGAAAAATTAATGAAAAGTAACAACATAAACCATTATTCCACATATTCTGTTAAAAAAGCTTCCATAGTAGAACGCGTAATTAGAACCATAAAATCCCATCTTTACAAAGCATTCAGTTTATGCGGACGATATGAATGGGTTCAAAGTAATTTAGATTCTGTTGTGAATCACTACAACAATACTTGTCACCGTATCACAAAATTCAAACCAATCAATTAGTCCATTGAATGAGTCCCTCCAAGGGGGGTCTAGAGTGTGTGAGTTAGTAACGTAAGATGTTTCTTCGGAAACATGTCAAGAGTCCCTAGGTAATAAACATACTAAAACCTCGGGACACTAGGAGGAGCCCCGGAGTGGGGGGAGGGGGGGAAAGGGTCCATTTTTTCATTTTTCGCTTAAATCTCAAAAACGGTACATGTTAGAGAAAAACTTTCAAGGAAAAGTTGAAAGGCCATAAAATTATCTACAAGTTGTACCTAAATCATTTTTTTCTATTAGCAGCCGTTTTCGAGCTACATCCCGTGAAAGGTGAAAAATTCGAAAACATAAGCAAACTTTAGCATAAGCTTAACGAGGGCGGACCCCTTCCCATGCTACATGTGAAACTTCATAGAAAAAATCCAAACAACGGATAATGTTGGGACATTGATGTCATATGAGAGGCACTAGAGGAAAAAAAATAAAAAGTTCAAGTATCGTAACTACCCTAATAAAATTCAATTCCTCCTTAACGCCTCCATGGTGGAATCTGTTTTTTTTTTTATCAATGATAGACCTAATTATGAGCAATCTATCGGTACTGGTCACAAGTTGCACTTTTGAGCTTTTTGGAAGAAAAAAATAAAAAAGATCAAGTTTAGTAACTCAAACTACCCTAATATAATATTTTGACAATCGATTCCTCCTAAAGGCTTCCATGGAGGAATGTGTTTTTTTTACCAATGATAGACCTAATTAAGAGCAATCTATCAGTACCAATCACAAGTTGCACTTTTGAGCTTTTTGGAAGAAAAAAAATAAAAAGGTCAAGTTGCGTAACTACCCTAATATAATATTTTGACAATCAATTTCTCCTAAAGGCTTCCATGGAGGAATGTGTTTTTTTTACCAATGATAGACCTAATTAAGGGCAATCTATTAGTACCAATCACAAGTTGCACTTTTGAGCTTTTTGGAAGAAAAAAAAAAAAAAAGTTTAAGTATCGTAACTACCCTAATAAAATTCAATTCTCCGTAAACGCCTCCGTGGTGGAATCTGGTATTTTTATCAATGATAGACCTAATCATGAGCAATCTATCTGTACCGGTCACAAGTTGCACTTTTGAGTTTTTTGGAAGAAAAAAATAAAAAGATCAAGTTCAGTAACTCAAACTACCCTAATATAATATTTTGACAATCGATTCCTCCTAAAGGCTTCCATGGAGGAATGTGTTTATTTTACCAATTATAGACCTAATTAAGAGCAATCTATCAGTACCGGTCACAAGTTGCACATTTGAGTTTTTTGGAAGAAATAATTATTTTTTGATCGATTGATGTAATAAACATGGGTATGTAGTATGGGGAAATTGTTTGAGCCAAAATTATTTTTTACTGCGTGTAACTCAGAAATGGTAGGATATAGGAAAGAATGATTTAGGTACAACTTGTTGATAATTTTATGGCCTTTCAACTTTTCCTTGAAAGTTTTTCTCTAACATGTACCGTTTTGAAGATTTAAGCGAAAAATGAAAAAATGGACCCTTTCCCCCCCTCCCCCCACTCCGGTGCTCCTCCTAGTGTCCCGGGGTTTTAGTATGTTTATTACCCAGGGACTCTTGACATGTTTCCGAAGAAACATCTTACGTTACTAACTCACGCACTCTAGAACTTTTTATTCAATGGACTAAATGTTAATCGTTCAAATGAGCTTTTAGTAAGGTCTAATATTTTTAAAACACAACATGGAAAGATAGCACGTCCAGGTCCAACTTTGAGAGTTGGTGATTTTGTTCGTATAAGTAAATATAAAGGTGATTTTTATAAAGGCTATACTCCTAATTGGTCTACGGAAATATTTCGCATTGTTAAAATCGGTCAAACCAATCCTCAAACGTATCAAATAGCTGACAAACACAATCAAATTATCTTAGGTTCTTTTTACCGGTATGAGTTACAAAAAACTAATTTTCCTGACATTTACCTTATTGAAAAAGTTATAAAAAGAAAAGGAAACAAACTATTTGTAAAATGGTTAGGGCTAGGTAATGAAGAGAACACTTGGGTAAACAAAAAAGAATTAGTGGTGTAGTGGAGAGGTATATAAATAACACAAATCACTTCTTCACGACACTTACTGCTTATCAATGAAGGAAGGCAGTGGTATAATTGATAAATTGATTGATCGTTTGCCAGTTGAGCTACACTTACCAGGCTATCAATTTTGTGGTCCTGGTACAAAACTTCAAAAACGGATACAAAAAGGTGATCGAGGAGTTAATAGATTAGACGAAGCTTGCATGCATCACGATATTGCATACATTAATAAAGATTCAAAAGTACGACGTAAAGCTGATTTAGAACTTTTGAACATGGCTAAAAAAAGGTTGAATTCGAAAGACGCAGGCAAATGAGAAAAAATTGCCTCATGGATAGTAAAAAACGCAATGAAAGCAAAAATCAAAGCAGGCGGAGCCATAAAATCGTTTCATAAAGGAATTAAAAAGATTAAATCTCATTTAAAAAAACATAAATCGAAAAATCACACTTTGTCTATAAAATATGCTTATGCAGCGGCAAAGAAATTGTTTCGGAATAAGAAAGGAATACGTTTGCCTCGTTATATTCCTCTCCCAAAGAGTGGTGGAGTTTTGCCACTCATCCCCATATTTGCTGGGCTATCGGCTTTAGGTTCACTTGCTGGAGGTGCAGCACGTATAGCGAAAGCTGTTAATGATTCTAAGGCTGCACAAAAAAGTCTTCAGGAAGCTGAGAGACACAACAGGATGATGGAAGCAGTGGCTCTTGGAAAAGGATTATATATAAAACCACATAAAAAAGGAGCAGGTTTATATCTTAGTCCATCAAAAAACTAAATAAACGGCTGCCCAGACGTGCACTCACTAACCTTGATATAATACAACATGCCACTGATATACCTTATTTTCGTGGTGTTTACATGAGAGATACGTTACCATTGAAACCTAGAAAGATAGAATGTGGAATTATGAATTTGGATAGCAACATAAATCCTGGCACGCATTGGGTAGCCTATGTGAAGCAAAATGAATACATAGAATATTATGATAGCTTTGGAAATTTGAAACCACCAATAGAATTTATGAAATATGTACATGACTTGCCTGTAAACTATAATTATGCAAGACATCAAGCATTTGGTACTACAAACTGTGGGCATTTGTGTCTAAAATTTTTAAGAAATTATTGGAAGAATCATTTATATAATGAAAGAAGAAAATAAATATGTCAGTTTCAAAATGTCTTTCACTGTGTCTATAACTGGGAGAGGAGCTTCCTTATCAACAAATTACTCACCAACATTGGAGCTTCAAGGAGACTATGAATGTGGTCTTTTGTACTTTTCCACTTTCAACTCTATTCCTAATATAGATGAGCGTAATAATAAGTTTTACTATGGTGAAAATGAAATTATCGAAATTCCTGAAGGGCCTTACGAGCTTCAAGATATTTGTGATTATTTAAAATGCAACATTAAGAACACAATTTTAAAAATCACTTGCAATAATAATACATTAAAAACAAACATATTTTGTTCAAAAGATGTTCATTTCAATAAGAGTGCATCATTAGCTCAAATTTTAGGGTTTGGGAAGGAAACAATAAATGCTAATATAAGTACAGATTCACAATATCCTGTCAACATTCTATCAACGACCATCGTACGGATCGAATGCGATGTTGTTAGTGGTTCATTTGTAAACGGGAAAGCAAGCCATATTATTTAAGAATTTGTGCCGAATGTACCACCTGGTTATAGAATAATTGAAGTTCCAAAAAATTTGATTTATTTTCCTGTTAATCAATCATCAATAAGCGCTATCAATATAAGACTCTTGGACGCAGACAATAAAGAAATTAACCTGCGAGGTGAAGAAGTTCAACTCTATTTACATTTTCGAAGAAAATGATAAATTTCAATAAAAGCTCCCCTCAGTCGAATATTCGAGTCAGTGCTGAAAGATCATCCCGCAAAGGCACACCGCTACAGCTTAAAAAGAAACTTACCAAGACCAATAAAGAATTCCTAAAGAAAATTGGGTTAATAAAATGAATATCTTAAATATATCTGAACAAACTACATACGACAACAGCATTGAAGGTTTCGAGTATCATTCATACAAGCCATACGTAACAAGTTTCAACAAGAATGATGAAATAAGAATTCCGATTAATCAGCAAGACCTATACGTACTGCCATCACTTAGTAGTCTGTACATCGAGGGAAAAGTGAGTGTTCATAACACCACGACCAAAGCAAAAATATCAGATGTAAACTTCGTTAATAATCCGGCATTGTTCCTATTTCAAGATATTCGTTACGAATTGAATGGAGTAGAAATAGATAAAATTAAAAATGCTGGTTTAACTACAACTATAAAGTCATATCTGTCCTTAAGTGAAAACGAGTCAAAATATGCTCGTGTTTGGGGGTGGTCAACAGGGGGAACCAAAAATACAGGAGATGGATCGTTTTCTGTATCAATTCCTTTAAGCAAGATATTAGGATTTGCAGAAGATTATCAAAAAATTATCATGAACTGTAAACACGAGTTAGTGCTACTTAGAAGCAATACGAACCTTAATGCCATAAAATTAAATGCAGGAGAAGCTGTAGATAATATTACAATAAATAAAATCATTTGGAGAGTGCCACACATTAAAGTGTCTGATCGAGAAAGAATAAATCTATTAAAGCATTTAGAGAGAGATCGTGCTATTCCATTAGCGTTTCGCAACTGGGATCTTTACGAATACCCATTACTACCTAAAACACGCAAACATACTTGGTCTATCAAAACTTCATCGCAAATAGAGAAACCGCGCTTTGTTATCATTGCTTTACAAACTAACCGGAAACACAACAGTCAATTGTCAATGGCAGAGTTTGATCATTGTCACGTGCGTGATGTAAGAGTATTTTTGAATTCATCATATTATCCATATGAAGGATTGAATATCAATTTCTCCGAAGACAAATTTACTTTATTATATGAACAATATACAAGATTTCAACAGTCGTATCATGGACGTCGACCAGAGCCGTTGTTGAGCTTAAACGAATTTAAAAACATTGCTCCTTTATTCGTTATTGACTGTTCACGACAACACGAAACGCTTAAAGGATCTATTGATGTGCGAGTCGAAATTGAAACAGACCAAGAAATTCCAGATAAGACAGCTGCATACTGCTTGATTTTAAACGATTGTTTATACGAATATAAGCCTTTGAGTAACATTGTAAAGAAAATATCATGAATAATTATAATACAGTAATCGTTGATTTGCAAGGATTCAAGGACATCGATAATAAATTCTTGGTTAAAGAAATGGCAGTAGCTACTCCAGAGTATACTTACGTGTTTTTAATAAAGCCTCCGTATCCGTTCTCTGCATTGAGTGATGAAGAAAAGAAATGTGTTCGTTGGATTGAAAGAAATAGAGGTTATTTATGGAGTGAGGGCTATATAGACTACAGAGAATTTCTTAGAATGATCAATGGTTTTTTGAAAAATAAAAGAATTATAGTCAAAGGGGAAGAAAAAGTAAAATGGATGCAAGAGTTGTGTGATAATAATAATAGTGTTTTCGATATAACGCGTCAAGGTACTCCTAATTTGAATAATCTTAATGAACTCTATTGTAAAGACAAAATTATGTTTAATTGTTTTTATCATGATAAGTATTGTGCGTTACGAAATGTTTTAAGTTTAAAGAAATGGTGTATGGATAACAATGTATTTTATTAATGCTTATTTTTTGAAATAAATAATTGTAACATTGAATTAAATGTTTTATTTATTTTTATACCTCAATTTATTCCTACCTACATTTTTAGGGGACTTAGTAAAAAACATAGTTTTTGCATATTAGTTAATTTATTTATTTAATTACATTTACAACTAGGATTATTAAACAATATTCTAATAACTTAAAAACGTAAATCAACTAAAAGTTAGAACCACATAACTTTTTTGATATCTTCTTAATTACACATTCTGTCATATCCATTATTTCGTCCACTGCGTCATGAACAACGTATTGAGCACTAAGTAACACGCACTCGCTGTCAGCGTCCGGCGTCGAGGTCGACGAGCTTGTCCTTGTTGATTCACATTCGCAGACCAAGTCCAGCACCTTTATCTGGATCATCTTGAAACCTTTCTGTTCGTTGCACACCACAAAAGATTTAGGAGCTATTCGCTTATTCTTTTTTGATGGAACACGTTTTCTCTTCTTTTGTTTAACTTCTGTCGATTGCGAACCAAACAAATCCTTGTATTGTTGCGTAAAGTTTTCTAATGGGTCTTGAGCGTATTGAGGAAAAACGTCGTATCCATCCGCCATTATCTGTAAAAAAAAAAAGAAATCTCATATTGAAATCAAGAAGTTATTATTATAACTATAATAACCCTTTTATTTTAAAAAGTATTCGATAAAGGATAACTACAACATACCTGATTTATAATATAATTATTTCACAGTAGTCACAAAGCAGGTCTTTCGTTGCGGTCTCCCAGTTTCCTACTAATTTCAGTCAGCAGTTGTTCTGTCTTATAATAGATGACGTCCCAATGGTCGTACACCAAATACTGGCTTTTTGCTCGCCCTCTGATTTCCACTTCAGTTTTATCCGCTGAATCCACTGCTTCCATGATTTCTATTTTAATTATGAGCTTTGGTATTCTATGATCATTCGATGCAAAGTAGCTGGTTTGCGGTGAAGAGAGGTACTGATGGTTGGACTGCATTTTAAGTTCGACGCAATCTTTATGTGAATGCACTGATCACGAATAATGAACTAAATTTAGAATGATTAAGCTTTGTCTATATAGGTAATCAAGAACATGAGACGTGTGAGACGAAGTGTCATAAGCACGTGTACTACATGTTTTAACATGTTCAATAATCATTTTTCAGTATAGCAAATATTTCTTCCAGTAAGTTGAAACGAAATACGACGCGCGCTAAATAACACTCGTGTTAGCAACTTGTTTTAACCTGCACTTTTAAATGCACACGTGTTTTTGTGCGATAACTGAATACCTACATAAACTCTTAACTATTCTTAACTATTCATTAGAAATAGGGGATATTTAATAAATCAAAAAATATATCGTATCATCATTTATTTGCGATATAAGTACAATGTACAAGGAGGTAACTTAATTTCTAGAATATAAATTCTAAAACAGTTCTATTAAAAGAGTCCATTCTATTACTTGCACAAGCATCAGTGTAATACCTTATATTATGGGTTCTTACAGTACATACATTACTTATGACATATTATAATCAGAAGACACAAAATCACTTCAAATCATTGTAACCTATTCATTAGCATCATAAAATACAGTGCAAATAGTTACCTAACTTTAAACAAATAATATACATTTCGTTTGATACAATTTAAATATTAAGAATGGCTCTATGACCCCAAGCTCTCGTAGATACTTTGTCAGACAAAATGTGACGCTTGTCATCGTTGCGGCTTAGTGCAACTTTTTTAAGGCTACGTGTGAATATTTCATGTTTAATAGATTTGAATAAAACGTTGGTTTTTCTCACTACATCCCCATCATATAAGCTTTTTTTGTATTGAGATATTGAAATATCGCGAACAACGCATGATTTCACCCCCTTTGCTTTTTTAATAGTACTGTTAACAGTTTTTATACAGTACAGTTTTGATCGTAATCCAACAAATTCTGATATTATGTTCCCTCCCATTTCGTCTTTGAAAAGACCAGGAACTTTTTTGTTCAAAAGTGGTAAGCTATGTATATTTTCTGCTGGAAAGTTACTAGTATCGAAATAATTCAATAATAATTGTTTTAAATCTTTATAGAAATCAGGGGTTTGAATCTGATAGACAAAACTGTCTGTGTCTGTGTAGCACATGCGTAAGCGGTTTGTATACGTCGGCTCAAAGACTGAGTAATGAAAATCATACATGTGGCTTTTGGACAGTTCCAAAACTGTAAACCCGATGTATATTGGTTTGTCTAAAACAACACGCTCAGGTTTAGTTTGTATTGCAACCAAATTTTCACTGAAAACTGAAGCACTATGGAAATTCGAATTTGCTATTAATCTATCAGCACAATATCTTTTTTTTGTTTTATTTTGTTTATCACTCCATTTATTAACTAAATGAACATTGACCCTTTTTTCATTATTTTCCAATGTCTTTCCGAAAATGCTGTTATTGAGCAGTTTAAAAAAGTCTTGTTCAAAAGTTGACTGAGCCTGTTGCCTTAAGCTTGTGTTTAAATCGATATATTGTTTCAAGTAAGGGCTCTGCCGAAACGTTATAGCTCGATGAATTTTTTTTAACTTTAACCCATGTTTTATACATGTTTTTAAATGAACATAATGGATTACGTAAAAATATTTATCATAAAGATTGGGAACAAGTTTTGAATTTTTCCCTCCAGGAGGAATACATTTTTCAGGACAAAATGGTAATTCATTATGCCTGTCATGCAACTCTTTTGGATAGCTAAGATCGACCTCGAGAATAAACCCGTATTCCGCGTTGTCAGGAATATTGGTTACATCGAGTCTAACAATTTCTGTTTGATTTAAAAACCTAAAGTCCGAGAATGGTAATGATTGACACATGCTAAATCCGTACAAGTTATTACAATCTATGTAAACCACGTAAGTTTCGGGTTGTTGTTTATCATATTCTGGAACATATTTGTTATTTGCTTTCGCATGCCTGTGTGAGCACATACACACACCTCCCCTTACACCGGATTGAATCATGCGCACCATGGCAAGGTCATCAATTAGCTCTAGCTCAACGCCTGTTTTAAAAAGCATCGCATCAAATGATAAACTCGGAGCAGTGACATAAAACGCAGGGTCTAACTGATAGTGAAGTTTACATGTTCTTCTGAATTTTTCGAAAATATCGGTCAATAAGATGACATCGACTTTTAGGTATAAGTCAGTATATTGGCCCAAGTTTTTAATATTGAATTCGGTCCATACGGATTGTGCGTGCTTATAATCTTCATCAGATATATGCTCATTTGTAATAGAACTGTAAAACATATTTTTTTCTGGAAGAGATCGCTCTTTATAACGGTCCCAACTATCCATGTACTCATATGGGTAAATTCCTTTTCGTGTTAGTAAATTGAATTGTGTTTCAATAGGAAAGTGGGTACGCATATGATTAAATTCTTCTTTTTGAATAGTTTTAGCTAATCTGTTCAAGCTGGTACCTAAAAATTTAAACGAATCTACAAACCGAACTTGTATGAACTCATTGCCAGAAACAGGAATGAACTTTGTAAACGATACATAATTCTCCTTCGTTTTAGGTATAACTTTTATAGTTCCAGGCAATTCAACTAATTGTTTTATAAATAAATGGCAATCATACCCGGATAAATTATGAAAAAATATTGGAATAAACTTTGGTGTTTTGTACTGTAAATTACAATATCTATGTGCTGCGCCACGATAGAAACCGCTTATGTGGCAATGATCACGAACTTTGTCGGTAAACAAAAAATTGTCGCAAATATGGCAACGAGTAGCTTGCATAAAGTCAGCTTCATCTTGTTCTGTAAAAAATATTGCAGAGTTTTGGGATAAAATTGTATAAATCTCGCGTACATCGCGATAGATAGAATCTATAAACTTTTGAACACAGTCTTGACCTCGATAAGTGACGTAACGATTATGACTTTCATTCACAGAACATACTATATTATATGCAAACGCTGCTGGAACATGGTGTTGTAACGTTTTTGTGTGTGTGGTATCGGAAACTAAAGAACTGTTCTGAGACGGTTCTAAAATGGTTTCAAAATCTGCATAAATTACGAACGGAACGTTTTGTGTGTAATAACAAAATTTTTTGTGAGAAATGATTTCATTTTTTGTGTGCTGTCTTTAAATAGTATGAACAGGGAAAATAGCTCAAAATTAACTTTTATAGTGGTATGCTTTTTTAAGGCATCATCAATAAGTAATTTTATTTTATTACTGATTGAATACAAAAAGGAGTCTAACGAGGCTTTATCAGTTTCAATTGGAACGATTCGATATGAAACGATACGAGAGCGAAATGCAGATGCAACAATTTCCACGCCATCGCTATGCGGTTGGGTGGAGTTATTTTGTTTATGCGATCGACTGCGTATATGACCTATCCAAGACTTTGAGCCGATCGATGTATTACAAACCGAACAGAATGGCATAATTGCTTAACTTACTTTTATTTGCAATGTTAAATATACCTACCTATCAAAAACAATAATAAATCAAAAAAACAATATAAGATACGAAAATGTAATTAATATTTCAAAATGTAATTAATATTTATAAACTTATTGCTAAATTCTCCTAAAATCTACTTACTTAATATTAATTTTATTACTGTAATATACCGGGTCACTATTATTAAAAATGGCGTAGGCCTTGGCGAGGAAGTCCTGCAGGGATTCCCACTCGCGAGACTGTTCGGAGCACTGCAGCTTCACCGACGCCAACGCCTTCTTGTATCGCTGGTTTGCAGGGGTGTTTCTGGCGTCGTCGGTATTGTACACCTTCAGGTCCACATAAAACTCTCCATCGACAGTTGCGGCGCGACGACACTGACCGGACGACACGCGGGAGGTAAAGCTGGAGCCAAGGCTGGGGCGACCGGAGTCCTTGTTGGTCGTCCGCTCGTCGTTGTTTATAATGGCGAACATACTCTTCGGCTTTTTGTGCGATCTGAAAAATCAATTATAATAAATAGCCTTTAAATAAATAATAAATATCCTTTCCTACACATCGCCATCTAGTCACAAAATAAGCTACTCAAAGCTTGTATTATGGGTGCCAAACAACGGATATAATACTTAATTATTTTGTAAATACATACATGATATACATAGAAAACACCCAGACCAGTACAAACAGACATGTTCATGCACACAAATGTTTGTATTGTGCGGGGATCGAACCCGCAACCCGCTGCGTAGTAGGCGATTTCTCGACCACTACTCCAGACGGGTCGTCAGTATAATAATAAGAAATAGTAGATATGCTTCAAGTTAATAGGTATACAAGTATAGAGTAGTTTTAGTTTGGATATAGTGTATTAGTTTTTTTAACGTTTTATGCCTATTGTGTATGTATTATTAAGTGGTTATTTTATTACTCTCAACTGGCGGTAGCAGAGAGCTTTGAATTGAATGCATCGACAACCACATGTATAAGTATTATAACCTGATAAAAAATACTACTAAACTGGACTTACTGGGAAGAGGAAGGCTGCGTGTAGGCTTCCACGTTGATAACAGGAGGTATGGCGGATTTCCGCTTCCTGGGCTTTGGTGCGACGGCAGCTGGGGCAGGCTTGCTCTTGCTTTTGCTCTTGCTTTTGGCCGACGATTGCTGTGGTGGCGGTGGTGGCAAGGGCTCTTCAGCTGCTACCTCATCGCTGCTTGATGCGTACTCAGAATCCGACTTAAAAGAAAAAATATGATAATATTTATAAAAAAGAAAAAACAATTATTTTGGACTGAGTCTAAAGCGAAAAAAATAATCATTAATGGCAAGGCGGAAATCAAACTGCCTAACACTTGCTTCAGGAAAGTAACGAAGATAATCACTATCGTTAAAATAAAACTTTGTAAAATGATTAAAATAATAAAATAATGAAGGTACTTACTAACATTTTTGGGTCGCAGGATCTGGTGTCTTGTGCTTTCACAGGAAAAATCTTGAGGAATAATAATTTTTTGCCACAGAAATCCGTATTTATGCGATAAATAATGAATCATCAGCAAAATGAAATCATTATTTGGTTGATAACGTAAGTTGCTACAAAAACAGCAAGCGATTGTATACCGTAATATAATAGACAGTCCATACATTTTATGAAAAGTAAGTATGTAACATATTCCCTTATACATTGCAACATTATCGTTATTTCATGTTCACATTTAAAGAAATCATAGTCGTGTTTCATTATAAAGCAGTCAACGTGAAAAAGAAATTTGAGTGCAATAAGTGCTAATATTTAAAATGGGTAGGTACTCAATCAATAACCTTACCAAGTACATGCCTTTTTTATGTAGGTATATATGGTTTTCAGAAACATTTATAAGTAGTTATTACTCGAAATATGATAGTTGTAAAGTTAATCCATTTGACACAGTTTTAATGTCAAAGTTTTTCATTTATAAGAATTGAAATAAATATTTGAAAGTGCATATCATACATAATAAAATTAAAGGTAAACGTGAGGTAAACATAGTATCCATGAGGTATTTCTGGACAAAACTCAAACAGTCATTTGCTTCTTTTTAATGCAACATAAAGTAAACACGATGAGTGTTAAGTTACAGCTCTCAAGCATTTACATAGAAAGCTTAAAAGCTGAGTCTGCAACTGCATCGTTAGTACAGGAGCCAACATGATTTAATCAATCATTAACAGGAATATTAAGCTTTTATTTCTTGTTTTTTTTTTTGACCTTATAACTTGAATTGGTGGTTCAGTTCATTTATATAATTACGATCTAAGATTATTCTTATAAGTCTATAAGTAACAAAAAAAAAGAAAAAAAAAACACTAGTAGATATCCAGATTTTCATTCATGAATATTTCAAATTATAAAAAGCATTAGGATCTTAAATGCCATGCGAGCATACCTACCTACAAAAAGTGTTCTAGTAATAATGACAGATTAATGCATCTGACTCCTAGACTAGACACAGGTAACTCACGTTCCCACGCAACGCGCCGCGTATCGCATCAGTTAAGCTCCGAGTTAGTTAGCATGAGTTTGAAGTGACAATTACTAAAAGTGTGTTTAATGTGTGCCAGTGTTTAATTGATTACAAAATGTAAGTATATTTTTTTTCATCCACTTATTTGACTTGTAGCAGTAAGTAAAGTTTATTAATTGATTTTATCAAATGTATTATTATTTAATTTGGATGAAAAAGATTTAGTAAGACAAGTAAGCATAAAAGTAGCATGACTCTCCTTTAAATTCATTTGTATCTACATATGTTATTTTTTGTTTTGTTGTAATGTACCTACTTATTATCCAAAATTACCTCGATCATAACTTTTGGATTTACTCTAACACTTTATTATACGATTAGATTTTATACTTTCGCGTTACATTGCAACTAGTACCTACTTTGATATCAGAATCTTACTGTAAATGTCTCATTTGGAATGTCATCTGAAAACATAACCCTGATCCACCCGTGTTTAGGTATTCCGTATTGATCTTTCAATTCATATTTTAAACTGGTTAATTAAAATACAGCTGTTATCAATTTCAGGTTGCTATGCTGTAGGGAGGCTGCCATACAACACAAATTACAACGGTATAGATATTTACTGCGTATAAAGAAAATGGGTAAGATTTATTGTGTATTAATTCTAAATTGTACATTTCCATTAAAAAATGAAGAAGATTGTTGAACATTTTTATGAAAAACAATCAGATATTGGTGAAGTATTTCAAGAAGAGATGATTAGTGTGAAAGTGTTTTAATTATTTTCTTTGCATTTAGCACAAACTACTTTTTTATTTTGTTGACATGTAAAATGTTCAAGAGTTATTATACCTTATGTAGGTAGATACACATTAAAAATTTGCATTGTTAATAAAAAATGTATATATTTTGAGCATAATATTTACCATTAATTAAAATTTTACATTGATTAACAATAATATTTTTTTTTTTTATTACGATAAAATACATTACTTTTTTATGGAATTCATTCGGTAATAAAATGATTGAATTAAATTGATATTTAAACAAAATATAATTATGTTAGTAAGTAGGAAGGTTCGGTGAGAGAATCTTGCCATGGGTCTCTCTGAAGATACTTACCTTGGTTCTTCAGCCGAAATTGCTAGGCGATACATACAGTAATGGAATCTTGTCATGGGTCCGGAGCTGTTTGTATTATGATAGGTAGTAATTCGGTGAGAGAATCTTGCCATGGGTCTCTCTGAAGATACTTACCTTGGTTCTTCAGCCGAAATTGCTAGGCGATACATACAGCAATGGAATCTTGTCATGGGTTCGGAGCTGTTTGTATCATGATAGGTAGTAATTCGGTGAGAGAATCTTGCCATGGGTCTCTCTGAAGATACTTACCTTGGTTCTTCAGCCGAAATTGCTAGGCGATACATACAGTAATGGAATCTTGTCATGGGTCCGGAGCTGTTTGTATCATGATAGGTAGTAATTCGGAGAGCAAATCTTGCCACGGGTCTCTCTAAAGATATTTACAAACCGCAGTTAATCGTGTCCCATTATCTCGTAGTCCCCCAGTCGTCCGCTTCGCTCCCGACCGTTCGCTGCGCTCACTCTGGTATGACAGAATGCCCAATAATACACTACTCGTAAAATTAGCCGTGGAACTTCAGTCGCGTAACTTCGGCATAGTGTGTTTAGGCACTCAAAAAATAACATGAACACTCGGCAGTACATGCAAAACGCAGGACACTTGATTGGCTGAATAAATATTCCGTGCACATGGCCAATCTATTTTGAGACAACAAAGAAGATAACAGTACCTTTCTGAGATTCGCAAAATATCTGGAATAATCTTGTTCCGTGGCGTCTGATTGTAAGTCTCTGCACTCACGTTTATCTCACATCAGTTTATTTTTAAATTGAACCTTTTTCTTGCGACAAAAATGAATCTTTTCTGAATAAAAAAGAGCAAGGACGAGTATTTAGACTCTATTTATACTGAGACTTTGGTAGTGCTTGAAAGGGGTTGACGTTCTTCATATTAAATCAATATCTTACATTGAAACATCGGATATGAAATCAACATAAAGCAGCAGTTATTATTTTATACAATAGAATAAACATGGAATGAAAAAAAAATTGCACTCCGGGAGTGCCGGCAGAAGTGAAAACTTGAATATCAACGTTGTGCATTTTTGATTTTTTGGAATAGTTAGGGAATAATTTTGAATGAATTGCTCTTATTATCAATATAAAAGTACTATCATTTTTGTGATAGAATACAATAACAATAATAATAATAATAATAAAAATAATAATATTTTTTTTATAAAAAACAATATTTATTAATTGCGCTATCGTACACAAACATTACAATTTATATTATATTAAATTACATTAAAAAGTTAGTCGCATTTGTCTTCTAATTACAAGAAACAAATTCATTTGGAGTTAGTGCATGATAAGGTGTAGGTAAGCTTGACATCAAGCACCGACTACAAAATATTGTTTTTCTCCTGGATTGAAGATTAATGCGTTAAACATAAAGATTCAATAAGAAACCAAAAATTTGCGCACGGGCGGGATTTGAACCAGCACTTTCTGGCTAACCGGGCCAAACGCTCTACCAATTGAGCTACCGTGCTGTCTGTCGGACCCTGCAAAATTTGTGGTCTCTTACGGATAAGTCATTATGCGTGACGTTTAGCGCCATCTACCCGCCTGTTTATGCAACAGTGGGCAAAGTAGTTATTCTTTACTGAATAAATTCAACTTGGAAATTGATGACGCTTCGCTATCCAATGGTTTAGAATGTTTTTAACACTCACAGTGTTATATTTTATATTCATAAAGATGAAATAAGAACCAAAAACTTGCGCACGGGCTTGAACCAGCACTTTCTGGCTAACCGGGCTGGCTATTCAAATCCCGCCCGTGCGCAAATTTTCGGTTTCTTATTTCATCTTTATGAATATTAAAATATGACACTGTGAGTGTTAAAAACATTTTTAACCAATTATGCGTTAATTTAAGCTTTTTAGTCAGTATTTTATAGGCGGTTTAATTTATATTTATTTTATTTCATGATGTTTTTATTACTCATATCTAAAAACTACTCAGACCGATTTTGAAACATACACACACCGTATCCTAAGTTGAATCACACCTGCTTAAAATAAACAAGAGTCAATTCGCTATGACTTTTCGTTTTCGAGAAATCTAGAAATCGATTTCACGTACATGTAGATCTCGTTGATTACTTCCATTTTTGAAAAGACGGCAATAAATATAAACCCAGTACTTCCAGTCAAATTATCCACCACGAATCAATTATTAGAATAGTTCTCGTATCTGAGAATTGCGGACAAAGCAGCTGAGAGTAACTCGCGGTATAACTTCCCGGCCTACTTCTAACGTCTTTCCTCATCACATTCATGAAGATTTATGCGATTTTAGGTTGAGTTTTATAAATTTCTGCTGCACAAATATGAATGGAAGAGATATCCAAGACCAGTATTTTGATTGGATTTAATGGTTTAAAATACATTTACAATTAAGCTTCTGCAGAACCAATTAAAAATAGCACTTTCATTGCTTTACTATGCCGAAACTGCGGACTGTTTTACTTATCATTTTCTGCGGCTTATTACAATGCACTGTTAGCGTTTTTATCATTTGTAATCAAGGTTAGGTAGAAATAGTACTATTTTTACGGATAACAAAAGTAAAAGCTATTTTTTTCAAAATGATTAGTTGAAGAGATTATTGGATATAGTATCATTTAATTACTACGTTAAAAGCACATGTATATTCAAACAAAGCTCACAAAATATTTTCATTTTTAACTCGAACATATTTTTGTGTTTAATTATCGCACATTACAAATTCTCGTACAATTTAAAATAACATCGGCATTTACAGAAGTGCTTTATTTTAAAAGCTTTCAAAAAGCACTTACAAATTTACTATTAATTGGCTGGAGATCAAACGATGGTTTTAATTAAAATACCTTTTTAATAATTGAGTGTATCGTGTACATTAACCGATTTTTAAACTTCAGGTGAACTAATATTACGTTTAAAGTTGGAAAATCGTATCCCGCATTTAAATTAAAATCGTTGAAACAGGTAATTCAAGTGAAAACAACACAGATAGCTTATTGATATAATTAGCGAGTCCATAACAAAGCTCATCAGCTCAGGAGGTCTATTACGAAGTGACAAAAACGATATATCGGCCGAACATTCGTAACGTCTATTACGAAATGTCACATCCGAACATTCGGGTCCGACCGATACTCGACCGAAGTTTCGATTGTGACGCTATTACGAAACAAGATCGGATTCGCGCAGTTCAGTCGGAGCCATAGACAATCAAAACAAAATGTCGGATCGAATGATGTCATAACCTAGTGCTGGAACATGTAATTGGGATGATATCGGTTTTACAAATGCAAGTTCCGATTTCAAATTTCTCCCAAAAATGAATTGAAATATACTTTTATTGTGACAAAATGTTGATTTTGACGTGAATGAATCATTTTGCACATGATTAATTAATATATTTAAAAAAAATCATGATAAAGTGAAATGAAAGCGCTAACACACGTAATGCCTTTGCTTTTTTAAAAAGATACGAAAAAGTGCGGTATAAGCAAAAAGTTATGTTTGGGTTATTTATTTAAACCACTTAAGTTGTAGATCTTCCCGTACTTATAAGTGTTATAACGGAGAGTGCAATTTTTTTGTCCCATGCGTTGTGAAATATGAATTCGTATAAAAAACAACAACAAGTATTTGTTTGAAAAAACTTGATCCACACCAAACTTGAGAGTGCTTACTGAGTGGCATTGTAAAGTTATTTCAAGTGGTTCATGGCACCAGTTAGCTTAGTTTGGGGACTTAAATTTAGTTTGAAACAAATATTCAACGGCATAAGTCATGACAACTCCGACGGCAGCGCAAATTGAAACGCTCCTCAACTTCCTTGAGGAACACCGTGATCTTGCACGTGGACTTCTTAGAAGTGTAGAGGGTCGTGCAACTTCAAATCGTCTCTGGGAAAACATTACCACAACTTTAAACGCTATGGGTGGATGCACCAAGACAACAAAGCAGTGGCAAAAAGTAAGATAATTTTAAAAAATATTTTTAATCTATACTAATATTATAAAGCTGAAGAGTTTGTTTGTTTGTTTGAACGCTCAAAAACTACTGGCCCGATTTGAAAATTTTTTTTTACGTTGGATAGTCCATTTATCGAGGAAGGTTTTAGGCTATATAACATAAAGATACGACTCATAAGACCACAGCAGAAATGAAAAATGTTGCGAAAACGGGAGAAAGATATTCCTTTTGAGAGCTTCCGTTGCATACGCTGCGGAAACCGCTTAAGTTACACAAAAATCATGTATGACAGGATTGTTCAGCATTAAGAGTTCTATAATAAAGTCCGCGACAGCATATGTCTATCTTTTATGGTTGACTTACTACAACCTTTTTTTATGTTAATAAATTTGTAAAAAAATAATGCATTATTTTTAGAGGCGTATTATACATACAGGTATTAATTCTTATCAAAATAAATACATTCATCATCACGAGCATTTCATTTAGAACCAAGTTGCCCTTTATATCATTTGATTTTAATAAATATCTTAGGAGCTATCACAGTTTTAACATAACTCCGCACCAAAATAATGTTCGCAGCTTAAGTACAACGTGCGCTTGCGCTAATCTATACTAATATTATAAAGCTGAAGAGTTTGTTTGTTTGTTTGTTTGTTTGAACGCGCTAATCTCAGAAACTACTGGCCCGATTTGAAAAATTATTTTTACGTTGGATAGTCCATTTATCGAGGAAGGCTTTAGGCTATATAACATAAAGATACGACTCATAAGATCACAGCAGCAATGAAAAATGTTGCGAAAACGGGAGAAAGATATTCCTTTTGAGAGCTTTCGCTGCGTACGCTGCGGAAACCGCTTAAGTTACACAAAAATCATGTATGACAGGATTGTTCAGCATTAAGAGTTCTATAATAAAGTCCGCGACAGCATATGTCTATCTTTTATGGTTGACTTACTACAACCTTTTTTATGTTAATAAATTTGTAAGAAATTAATGCATTATTTTTAGAGGTGTATTATACACACAGGTATTTATTCTTATCAAAATAAATACATTCATCATCACGAGTATTTCATTTAGAATCAAGTTGCCCTTTATATCATTTGAATAAAATCATTTTCAATAAATATCTTAGGAGCTATCACAGTTTTAACATAACTCCGCACCAAAATAATGTTCGCGGCTTAAGTACAACGTGCGCTTGCGCTAAAATATTATAAAGCTGAAGAGTTTGTTTGTTTAAACGCGCTTATCTCAGGAACTGCTGGACCGATTTGAAAAAATATTTCTGTGTTGGATAGCTTATTTATCGAGAAAGGCTTTAGAATATTAAACATGACGCTGCGACGGGAGGGGAGGGAGCAAACTCAAAACGCGCGAACGAAGTCGCGGGGGACCGCTAGTGTCTTATATTTTGAAATCAAGTTTATAGTGAGTGTATTTACTGTATATTATGTGTAAAAAGTAACATGTTTCAAATTCTAGGTATGGACAGACAAAAAATATTTGGCAAAAAAAGCTGCTGCAGCAGCGAGAAGGTCTGCGTCTGCTACTGGTGGAGGACCATCTACTGCCCCGCAGCTCTCGCAATGGGAATCCAGAGTGGTTTCCATAATGGGTGATGGATTTGGAGAGCCGCAGACATCAGCAAGAGTGTCTGCATTTTTAGAGGTAAATAGTTAATCTATGACCGTTTACACAACATCAAATTCATAGGGTATTTGTCTAATAAGTATGTTATGCTTACATCATTTCAGATAAGCCAAGAGTCGACACAAAATGTGCCGCTAATCGCAACACAATTCCAAGATCAAATAGAACTCTCAGGTATAATTATAATTATGACTTACCTACATCACCCTGTAAAATGTAATTTAGCTTTTTCTCTCCCTCCTTAAAGATCTAATTCACAACTTCAAGTATAACATTTTTGTTTCATGAATTTGTCTCTTTATTTACAGATCAAATAGCTGTGGAAGAACAACCCGTGGAGCTCGAGCTAGGCCAGTTACATACAATTCAAGAAACTCCAATAGCTCAGGAAGTTGGTGGGAATACCTCATCAAACAATCAAACACCACGTAAGTTTAGTCTTCAATTCTACATAAATATTTCCTTTTGATTTATTTTTAAAAATATTTCCTTTATATCGAAGCTCCTTCATTAACAAATAAATTAATTTTGATAAGCTCCACACACATCACACTAAGATTACGTTTATGCAAATATTAAGCATATAACAAGTACATAGCAAACTAGCGGTCCTGGCAAACTTCGTTTTCCCCTCTGTGTCTTATTCGTGGCGAAGACTAATCCAACAAAGTATAAATCATGAAAATCCACCCGTTATCGAGGTATAAATGGTATCACTAACACGAGTTTTTTTTAATAAAGATAAGAATATGTTAGACATAATTGTCACTATGTGCATTAAGGAGTTTTCTTTAAGTTAACTAAAAAACCAAACATGCCGTACCGGGATGATTTTCATTTGAATCATACATTTCAAACACTCAATTAAACAGGATTAATTGGATGATCAAACGAACTTACCTTAAGTGAAGTTCGATCCAAATTGTCCTGACTTCGACGAAGAGATTTAATTGACCATGTAGTATGCCCTACTACGCGTCCATTCACTCGCACACAGGTTTAGCGCAAGAAAGAGAAGGTAAATGACCTCACTCCCTCCCACGCCTCACAGCACTGCCAGCCGCCTGTCGCTCATTCATTTCAGAGCAAGGAGACCGATGTATGAGATGTACAACATTGATTATACTTATTGTAAGGGTGACGATTATTTTTGCATGAAAAACGTACACGGGAATTGGGAAGGGTGGGACCTTAAATCTCTTCGTCGAAGTCAGGACAATTTGGATCGAACTTCACTTAAGGTAAGTTCGTTTGATCATCCAATTGTCCTGCCTTCGACTCTGAGATTTAATTGACCATGTAGATGTTTGGAGTAAAATCAATGTTGTTACAATAGAATAAGTTGACATCACTGATGTTAGTAGTGATTGATCATTAAAACGATCATATTAAACAACAATTCATTGTTCATGTCGCTATCTTTGACATATACATGTATCACTATTATTAAAAAACATTAGTTGTATGATAACTATGATAAGTTATAAATAATAAAAATATCTTTATTAGAAAGAAAGAAGATATTTGTTAGTATTTTTTATTAATGATTAACTAAAAATTGATAATTTATTTATTTTAGTAATTTTAAGCTGAAATAAAGCATTTCTGTTTAATTGTGGCATGTTATAAAAATTGCAAACAATACAGAAGACGTATTGTTGGGCTGAGACGGTTTGCGAATAATATAGTTTTACACACTGAATTTGGCACGTAAAACAAATGATAATTTTATTACGAGGAAAGCCACATACAGAAAACACTTTTTAGTTAGCGCCTTATCTTTGGTAAGATAAAGGGCGTGAAGGTAATGTCGTCTGAAAAATCGTTATCTTATTCTTGCAGTATTTAGCATATTTTATAATTATAGTTTTGAAATACGTATGTACATGCTATTCTATTGCTTTTCAGTACGGGATATGTAGGTATTAATGCGACTGTTTGAAAAATATTCGATCGAATACCAAACATATAAATAATATTTTATAAATTAAAATTTCGAATACCTGAGAAAATTTATATACTTAATTTGGTTATAAAATGTGTTTATGATTTGTATAAAAGTAATTGATTAAAAGATTCATTCTTAGGAATGTAATTATTTTAAGATCATGATTATATTCACGGGTGTCTATCAATGATAAATGATTATTTGTTGTGTAAGAAAAAGAATACAATAATTCAATGGCTTTGAAATATTGTCGTTATCAGAAAGTTTAAGGCATAGGTAGGTAGGTAATGATTTTTTATGTATTATTTATATTTCATTAAGTATATTAGTTTTTTTTTAAATAAGATTTAAAATCGGCTTCTGGGAGCTTTATAAGGGCAAACGACCGCAAACGATTTCTCCGATATAAGTTATGGTACCACCCGGCCCCGACCAAATACGTTTGCCTAATATTCGACTAATCGACCAGTAATGTTCGCCGAGTATTCGATAGTCGGCACATGTTCAGATTTATATATATGATGTATATGATAAATTTAATCATAATTTTATTGCCTGGGTAAATGTCTGGATTACTTTTAAGGATTACAATAAATATCAATCCTATGTTTCAGGTTGGTTGCTATGAGTTTTTTATTTATTTAACTTTATATATATTTTTAAGTTTGACAAATATTTGTAACATATTTGGCTACAGATGAGACTTGTTTCAATATTATGAGCTGTGTCAAAAAAAAAACTGATGATGACTTAGAATAAGGGTACCTATTTTGACACGAAATCCAAAAATAAACGGATATCGTATTAAAAGTACCTATGTCATATCGAGATCCCAAGGGTAAACTGGTTTTATACATATTTAAAAACATCTTTACATATGGTTAATAAAAAACATAGATAATTTGGTTTGAAATAATTAATTGATTCAAATTTTAATAAATAGTCGAATCACATGACGTCCTCTGGCGTAAGAATTAAGGAAAAGTCCATTAAAAAAATCATTTTCAAAATAAAATACTTTTTCTCAACCATACCACCCGACCTATTTTGTAGTAACTGGTGAATATCAAGACAAAATGTCCTTTGAAAAATTATTAAACACAGTATATCGAATACTATAAACATCAAACAATAAAATGCATATAATAAGTACCTATTTTATTGCTTATTAGAGCAACGTTTTCAAGGAACAGTTCCTTAATAACTTAGTGGCTTTCTGGGGAAGATTGTTGGGGAGTGGGTGGATGTAATTGATTACAAAAAACTGATGATTAGAGAATATATTTACTTGATGTACTTTATTCTTAAATCACAGAATAAATATTAGGAAAATAAACATGGTTCATATTTCCAATAACTCGAATTAGATTATTATAGTGCAATTTGATTCTAATGCATTCTGCATTGCATTTAGGATACGTCAGTTTTTTTTTTTAAATATATATATATAAATAATAATTTCCTAGCCTTTTGTTAAAAAAATATTGATAGTGATATTTTTGTAATAATGAATATGGCTTGTATTTATTTCACGTCAAACGTAGGTGTGTGTGTAAATGGCAAATAAAAATAACCGAATTATATGAAATATTGTAATAATACTTGAGAAAATAAAATTGTGTCAATTTATATGCTTTGCTTATGCATTTCCATAAAAAGCAAAAAAGGCATTATCTTCATAAAATGAGCTTGTTTCAATTTAATAGCTACCTACTCTTATGGTATATCTAACAATGTGTCGATAAGTTTTGGTTTATGCTATCTGCCGCATACTTCAATACAATAGAACGTTTGATTTGAATTATTCTTAGGTGGTGCTTGAAACAAGGTCATAGAAACAAAGGTCAATTTCAGGTGACCAAAGGTTGTCACAATTTTTACTGGGCGTTGGCTGGCTTTTCCAAAGATAAAGGACACAGATCTTTATTAAGTTTTCTCGACTCGAGATTAAGTACCGAACTTGGCGACGGTTAAATGAACGTATTCATAAAAAAGCATATCACTTTCACAGCATATTTTTCGAAAAACGAAATAACCTCTAAAACAATGGAATACAGCGCACCCTAATAAATCTTATATGACGGTAGTACTATATTGATTTCGGGGTTTGATAAGATGTCTCATTGGCATATTTAAAAAAAATACGCTTTCCAGGTAGTTGTTATTGCTTCAGTAAATAAGCTTTACCGAATTATTTACTGAGAAGTTGATTTAATCTTAGTTGGATATAAAATAAATACGGCAAATTTCCTACCATTCAGAATCATACATTTGCCAGGTATTTAGCAAAGCTCATTCTCATTTTTATTATAGCTTTTAAAATTAAAAGCATTTTATGGAGTTTTTAAACGGACTGGTTTTTATATGGACCCAACCATATTTTGGTACGTCCTGGGCAAGCTTACAGCTTGCTTGCTTGCTAGTTATAATCAAAGAGCCAACCACAAGCTAAATAGCTATAGGTATGAGCAGAAAGCAGAATTGTATGTAGAAAAATCTTGCTTTCTTAAAAAGTACATTGTTTTCTTTTTACAAAATCTATTACAATATTTTAAGTAGTAATATTAAGCAATTTATGTTTACCATAGCATTGTCTAGTTAGACAATTTTATAGCCATTGGCAAGAAATAAGTACAAAAGAGTTGTGATCAATGGATAAGGACCCAAACCACCCATAACTATGTGAGCTATGGTGGGATGCTATGCTACCGTTTTTAGAGCTTTGTGGAAAACATATTAGGAACGTGTACTGCAGGTTGCAGAGTACGTGTATTTATGATTAAGGTCTAAGTTGTTAAAGTGTTTTTGAGTCTCTCATGTTTACTATTCTGAGTAAAAATTTACAAAATAAATATTAATTTATTCGATTTGAAATAAATCTTCTGCCACTATTATTACTTGGTAAACCATTTTATTGCTATTTTGGTTTGTACGTGTGATAGCCTCACATTATGCTCCATTTTAATATTTGCCTAAATATTGGCTGAGACAAGTGTTCGGTCGTGGTTTTGCCACGAGTGGAATACGGTAGCCCGTAATAAGTACATGTACGTACGGCCTTAAGGTGATATAACAAAGCATTCATAAGAACACATACCTTTTTTGGTCGGATTCTGATTCCGAGTGCGAGACCTTTAAAACACGCTGGAATTGTGACGGTAGATCACCGTTGCGAAGCAATTCGCGGCGCGTCATGGGCCACACACATCACAGGTATGGCCGGATGAGTGCGGGCGAGGGCCGCTGATTCATACTCAGAGGCCATAGTGGCGCATCGTCAGCGCTGCTTAATATTAATCATGAATGTCTTTGGCTGTAATTTATTATTATAGCATCAAAGAACAATTGGCTGTAACTTCAGCTAACTTGTTTCCCTTTTTTTGCAATGAAAATGAGGGTAGGATATTGGAAGCAACGCATACCAAAAGTCTCAGATAAGATCTAGAATAATCTAGATAATTAGGACTGGCTGACCTCACGTGTCAGCTCTGCCAGTATTTGCTACAGATCAATATCGCGTATTGATTCGGAGCGGAAAATGCGGACTGGCTAGCATCGCGTGCTAGCTCGGCCGCGAAGCGTAAAGCATGCATGGTGCAGCCACGATGGGTAGTGCGTTTTACTTCACATTCACTTGTTAAATTAATAACAAAAACATTTTTGAACTAACATGTCACTATAAGATAAATTTCGTTTAGCACGAAATAAAAACTTAACGGTTATATACTGTGGTTACTGCGTGCGTTGGAACGGCGCGCGCGCACGGACACGAATGAGCGACAGGCGGCTGGCAGTGCTGTGAGGCGTGGGAGGGAGTGAGGTCATTTACCTTCTCTTTCTTGCGCTAAACCTGTGTGCGAGTGAATGGACGCGTAGTAGGGCATACTACATGGTCAATTAAATCTCAGAGTCGAAGGCAGGACAATTAATATTAAAATATATATATTTATATATAAACTATACTTTTTGCAGGCATACGACGAGAAAGGCCTGTCCGCCATCAGTCTGCGAGTCACCGTGAAAGGTCAACGAGGGAGAGACTTTTCCGATTAGAAGAGACACGAACGGAACGGGAACTTGAAAGGAATCAAACACTTGCGGCAATCAACGACAAACTGGGAGGGATAATCATGGCTCTTCAAGAATTATGTGGACTAGCACGGCAAATGATCGAGCCTCCAGCACGGCACTAAGTTGGATAAAAAAATTGCCTTATATTATTCTAAGTAAGCTGTTAACAAAACTTAATAAAAATACGTCAGATGCATTTTAAGTTTTACTTATAAACAAATAAATACGGTACAATATAATGAATTAGAATAATTAAGGCCTTCTCTCTAATAATTGTATAATTTTATCTCGTCGTTGTTGTCCCCTCCTAAGTAATTCCGTTGAGGAAGTGACAGATTGATATGTGCCCATTTGTCTTAAGTTTTCATGTCGTAAGTCATCTTGACTAAGTGGCACTGTATTTAATCCTGCTTTCACACAAATATTGTGCAAGACACAGCATGCCAAAATAATTTTCCCAGCTGTTTCTGGGTCGTAATGCAATTTTCAAAAAATTCCCTTGCAGCTAACAGACACCTCCATCGACCCTTAAGTATGCCAAAAGTCCTCTCTATCGTGGAGCGGGCACGTTTATGTACAGCGTTGTACCGGCCAGCTGGACTATCTTCTTCAACGTTATTAATAGGCGTAAGGAGACATTCCCTTAATGGATAGCCGGAATCACCTGTTGAATTGGCATAAAATAAATCATAAGTCCTCTTGAACATAAATATATATAAGACTTAATTTTAATCCCTTTCACATTACCTAATAAATAAGTTGTCTCTGCTTAAAGATTTTCCAGGTGGCTTTTGATCTCGCTGTGCGACCATATAAAGGCGTCATGTGTAGCTCCACCGTAAGAAGCGTCCACATTTGTTATTACACAGTCTGCGTCACAAATCTATAACCAAGGAATGTTGTTAGTAGGTAAAGAAAAATTTATCTATGAATTTGTTTTGCTAAAACTGCGTGAAACTATAATTCACAATCGCCAACTGTCTCAAATACAATATTTATAACTCACCACTTGAGTGTTAATAGAATGGAAATGTTTCCTATTAAAAAAACCTTGCAAAGAGGGTCTTACGATTGCAACATGAGTGCAGTCAATACAACCAACTACACCGGGCAAAGCATATTTGTCATAAAACCTGTAGAAAAATTAAAACTTTAATACTTGAAGAAAAAAAAAACTAATATTTTTTTTACTTACTTTCTCTTGATAGCATTTCTTTCAGCTACATTTTGAGGAAATTGAATGTACTTTGTTAGCATCCTTTGATTATTAAGGGCAGCTGTAACCTCACGCAGGCATCGGGATACAGTCGGCTGAGCCATGGGGGTGTCACTGCTAAGTCTTACTGATCCTTGGTAACTTCCCCGAGCATAAAAAATTAAGGCAACTAAAATCTAAAAAGAGTACATACTCATTTATTTATGATTTATAAAACCATATTAGCAGTCTAATGTAAGAGGTTGAGCGATAAAAGTAACAATAATCAAATTACCTTTGTTGTAGGGTCAATTCCACGGCTATTACGTTTTCTTGGTAATAAGGGTACTATATCTTGGCAAAGATTTTCAAATAGTGTCCTATTTAGTCTATAATTAAAAATAAACTCTACATCGGAGAACAAATTTACATCTAATGCATCGCGAAGAACTCTGCGATTTCTTATTCTATTTAAACACTCTTCTTTGAGGACATCTTCCACTAACATAATACGTAATGCCATTATGAACCAATATCACTTCACTTGTCTGCTCAAAAGTTAATAAATTGCAATATTTATTAATAAATACGGGAAATTGCGCAGCATTCGACAATCACAAGTTACCTATTTAGGTGTCGGGAATTTTGACGTAAAATCTCCGATAAAATACTTGTCAAAATCTAATCTTTGTTCGGGCAAAACGTTTTCGTAATAGAGTCTACGACACAATTAATGTCAAATGAACTTTGGTCGGAGCGAATGGAATGTTCGATCCGACCGACCCGACCGATCGCGTTTCGTAGTAAGGAACACTCAGTTTGCCAACTGTCTGCGTCTGAAACAACAGAATCCATCTGGAATAGGGGTAGGAAAAACATCGATGAATTGATTGGATAATTAAATGTAAGATAAAGAGATAAGTATTTTTGATTCGAATAGGCTTGTCCGACTTGTTTTTAGCCATTAAGAAGTCCAACAGTCTGACAAAAATAAATAAAACACGAATGCGTTATTTAATGATAGCAAGTTTTTTTTAAAGCATTTTTCTCTTTAGTTTCATCATAATATTATCTCATCTGGACAGATTGATGACACTTACTCTGTACTAGCAGTTGAGTAAATCCGTAGATAAGTAAACAATCTCTCACAAAACTATTGCATACCTGTTTGCAAGTCTTAATAGCTCAAAAACAACATATCCAAGTATTACGTATACATAAAGACGTAAAAAAGTTACACAAATTTGTCATCTACTATAACATAAGACAATTTATGACTTTTCATCATCAATTTCGATTGTTAATTAAAAATCAAAGCGGGTGACAAAAGTGACCCCTCAAACTTCCGGCCAATATCGATTCTGCCAGTCTTGAGTAAAATATATGAAAAGATTATATTCAATCAAATTTTAGCACACTTTTCATCGAACAAGTTATTACATAACAAACAATTCGGTTTTACTAAAGGAAGAAGCACCACGGATGCAGGAGTTGCTCTTTTAACACATATATTTGATGCTTATGATAATAGGCATGATGCTTTAGGGATTTTCTGTGATCTATCGAAAGCGTTTGATTGTGTGGATCATGAAACATTACTTAAAAAAATATGTCACTATGGGGCATCATTGAACTCGTTAAATTTAATTAATTCATATCTTTCAGGTAGAATGCAAAAAGTATGTATAAACGGAACTGAGTCTTCTGGAGCACCTCTAACAATGGGTGTGCCCCAAGGATCTATATTAGGACCTCTTTTATTTTTAATATATATAAATGACCTCCCGCATTTTGTGGGGAATCTTTGTGATATAGTTTTGTTTGCAGATGATACTTCACTTATATTTAAAATTCCAAGAGGTGAAGGAAATTTTGACGATGTAAATAATACTCTTTCGCAAGTATTACATTGGTTTACTGTTAACAATCTTCTTCTGAATGGAAGTAAAACTAAATGTGTAAAGTTTACAATGCCTAATGTCCGACAGGCATCAACTCAGGTTAAGATAAAAGACAAACCGCTTGATACTATTGATTCCACAACATTCTTGGGAATCACTTTAGACTCCAAACTACAATGGGGTCCTCATATAGAGGCCTTGTCAGGGAGACTAAGCTCAGCTGCTTTTGCTGTAAGGAAGATAAGACGTTTGACTGATGTAGAAACAGCTAGGTTAGTTTATTTTAGTTATTTCCATAGCTTGATGTCCTACGGCATTTTACTGTGGGGCGCGGCTGCTGATGTAGAGACAATTTTTGTGTTACAAAAAAGAGCCGTGCGAGCTATTTATAATCTTAAACCTCAAGATTCCTTACGAGAGGTGTTTAAAAAAATTAGAATATTAACTCTAGCCTCTCAGTATATTTACGAAAATTTAATGTATGTACGGAAAAATTTTCATTTATTTACGAAAAATAGTGACATACACAAATATAATACTAGAAATAAGGATAAGCTTGCTATTCCACAATTTAGGCTTCGAAAGGTTGGTAACTCTTTCATGGGGAAAGGTATAAAATTTTTCAATAAACTACCAGAACACATTATTAACTTACCGGTTAATAAATTTAAAACTGTTATTAAAGAAACCCTTATGACGAAAGGGTATTATAAAGTAGATGATTATTTAAATGATAATAATGTATGGACTTGCATGATCACTACAAACATTGTAAACCTTTTGAAAAGAGGCATTGACAATAGTGACTGAGTTTGTTGCGCAGCTTCTTCTCAGCACTAGCCCACAATTGTCCCGAAGCTGTGGTAGGGTTTATATTGGGACGTGTAAAAGTGCCCCCAGAGGGCCTATTTGCATAAATAAATGACTTTTATGACTTTTATGACCTAATGAAACACTATGGTATAGCTCTTACATTGTTTTTAATTCAAAAAACCGGCCAAGTGCGAGTTGGACTCGCGCACTGAGGGTTCCGTGCCAACTTTAACCGAATTAGGGAATCCATTTACTTCTACTTAGTAAAATACCACAATATTTTGTTGACTACAAATATAACTTTGTTTTTCATAGTGTTTGTATGAAGTACAAAGTTATGTTTGCGGTTGTTGAAAATGTGCTATATCTCAAAAACTACTTATTCGATCCCGTCCGAACCAATTTTCGTTGAAAGTATTTATTAAGATCTACATCATATATTTTTTTCAAAATTTACACTTGCTTGGTTTAGAAATTAGATGGGGGGGGACGCCCATTTTACCACTTTGGAAGCGTCTAGCTATGAAACGTTTGACTTTAAAAGAAAATGGTTTTAGGAACCTCTATGTTATTTTGAAAGACCTATCCATAGACACCCCACACGCATAGGTTTGACAAAAAAATTTTTTTTTGGTTTTAGTTTCATGTATGAGAGCCCCCCCTTAACTGTTATGCTCAGTAATTATAATGACAAAACTTATGATAGGTAATTTGTAGCTTCTTTAAAAACAGAGTCATAAGGTGCACTTCCCCCTCTCTTAAGTAATCACTTAAAATAAAGAAACAAAATGAACTTTAAATAAAAGTAAAAACCGACTTTAAAACCAAAATGCGCTAAAAAATTTGAAATAAACTCATTGATCATTGAAAGGAAAGGAATTTTTTGGGCACACTTTTAGGGCATTTTGATTTAAAGTCGGATTTGTCTATGTAAAAAACATTAAGTGCTCAATAATTTTACCACAAACCTGTGGGTTTACATCTTTGAAATAAAGTGAATATAGATTAGTCACCCCTAACTGAAAAGATTCAGACTAGACGGGTTGAAAACGGTGCAAACTTTGCCTCTGTTGACAAATTATTAGTTTATTTCACGGCAGCTAATTGTGCAAATAGATCGCTAACTCTCTTGATGTAACAAAATGGAGTTATATTAATTATTTCTCCTCAATTGCTACCAATGAAGTGTAATGAGGAATATCATGAAGGATGCATGGTCAAAAAGTGTAGTTAACATGCAATTTTATGAATTTCTAAACTTAACATGGCTTCATATTCCTAAGTACTATCCTATATATATTATATATATATATAATCAACCTTTCACGGTAAATGTTGATCCAGTACCGATTTAGAACAAATGTTGATCCACCTATTTAGTGTGTACATTCGACTCCGGAGTGAGATAGAGCTATATTTATCGAATATATTTGATCAGCGTGTGACGTCAGTGGATGTGCTCTTGCCCGTTTTTAGATTACTCGTCATAAAATTTTACGGTTTAAGTTGATCCAATAACGGTCAAAAAAATTATACTGAAGCGCATAATGTGGCTCCGGTTTATATTTGACTTTTAGTGGTAAATGTTGCTCCGGAGCTGAATATGACGGGTACGTACTAAAAAACGGAACGGCAACGTCGCACTAGTGTGCGAATGAAATAAATCGCATTTTTGAACAGAGGAGATGCAGCTATTTCTTTCTACTTCAGTCAGTCTGGTGCGCGCAGTCAAGAGAAACGTTTGTGTTGTGTTTACGATGCTGGATAATGGTGAGTACCGAGTTTATTGTTTTTAATTACTAGCGTTACTTACTTCATATACAAAATAATTAGATTAAGAATTATGTTTTAAATCAATTTGGCATTATAAGAATCTATTTAAACTTTGAGTCCTATCGTATTGAATTTTGCATAGCATCATGTAAAGTCGCGTAACAGCAGAAGGTACTTTAATACCTCAAGCATATGTAAACGAGACACAATGGATATTCTATTGTTATGCGGTCGCATGCGACCGCTTCGGTGTTTATGCGTTAATGTTAGGTAGGTATGTGTGATGAAAGTGTAAAAGCTAATCTGAGTCTGTAAACCAGGATTAATGATGCATTAAGGTCATGTAAATAAGTAATCAGTTACAAACTCTTATTACTTTAGTCTGTAGGTATGGCTTTTTGCATGTTTCTTGTTACTTGATAGAGAGGTCGTCGTCGTCTGTCTGCCCCATCAAGACGTGCGAATGCATTGGCCAATAAAGGCTGCAGCGGTGTATTTTCACTTTCGCTAGTTCAACTTTCACTCGTTTTCCACTAAGAATAAATATAATGTATTTAAAAATACTAATACTTAACAATAATATATTATGTTTCATGTTATGTCTCTTACGCGCGCTCCACACTTCTCGCGAGATTCGCGCGAGGATTCTCGGAGAGGATCTCGGAAGAATCTCGGGAGAACTTCTCTTGGGTATACGCTCGCAGGGTTCTCAATACCGTTCTCACGCTCGATGACGATGGATGCGGAAATAACTGCTGCGACAGGCTTATTGCTATGCGCATTTGCATATTATAATTACGCTTATATTAAAGATAAAAAACAGCAGAAAAAGAAAAATCGTCGGAACCAGCTCCAGATTTTTACGATTTCTTGACTTTTATATCCTCTGCAGCTTACTATTAATGAAATTTTTTTTTGCTCTTTAATTCATCAATTGGTATTTCCATCGAGGTACTAACACTTTTACATGCATCATAGTTTTTAGGATTCCGTACCCAAAGGGTGCCAAACGGGACCCTATTACTGAGGCTGCGCTGTCCGTCTGTCTCCAGGCTGTATCTCATGAACCGTGATAGCTACAGAGTTGAAATTTGATGATGTATTTCTGTTGCCGCTACAATAACAAATACTAAAAACTAGAATAAAACAATTATTTAAGGGGGCTTCCATACAACAAAAGTACTTTTTTGGCTCGATATTGAAAACGGCAATAGCTTGAGAGTTGAAACTTTCACAGATGATGTATTTCTGTTGCCGCTTCAACAACAAATACCTACTAAGAACTAAAAAAGTAAAAATTCAAAAAGTTTTTCTGGGATTCGAACCCACGACCTTCAGATTCGAACACCGTCTCTCTTCCAACACAGCTACCTCTTTTTTGGCTAAGGTGACGAAATAGCGGAGCATATTTCACAATGACACAACTTTCAATATACTATGATATAGATTTTAATTTTTAGGGTTCCGTTGTGCACATAGCGATGGTGGTACGGAACCCTTCGTGCGCGAGTCCGACTCGCACTTGACCGGGTTTTTATTTATTTATTGTAATACAGGGTGTAAGGGACGGTGTCCCGAAAACTGAAACCATGGACTCAGACCACCATCCTGAACAACATTAGGTATCAAAGAATTTTTTTGCGGAAATTGATTTTTTTTTTCGACCTCCATACAAATTTGACGCGACGGCGCCGCATTGCGATAAAAAAATCAAATTCAAAATTGTTCAAAATGATGGTCGGCGGCCATGGTTTCAGTTTTCGGGACACCGTCCCTTACACTCGTTATGTTAAAAAAAGCTATGATGCATGGAAACGAAAAAATTACTATAATAATTTGAATTTGTATTTCATAAAACTTGTTCATTTTTAACATTTTTTAAGAAACCACATTTTCACACGAGCTAATAGCAGATAGGTTACTGGGGACTGTATTTGGTTCTCCACGGTTAATTAAAACACTGGTTCATGTTTGAGAAACTGACTGTCTTTATTCGAAAATGACCCTACTTATGTACAAATGAACCCTGTTTACTTAGTGACTAAATCAGTACTTAAAACTAACCAATCAGATTCACTTATTTACTATACACTGTATCTCATTCTATCTTCGTTCTATATCTTTCCCACGCTGTTGCTCGTTGTCCGCTACAGCTCTCCCCCCGGCGAAGACTCCGTCGAAGCCCTCTCCGTGGTAAGGACGACGAGCTTTGTAGTAGGTCGCCTGAAGATTCCCGCTCGGGTGCGGACATCTGCGCTGCGCACTCGACGGTCTGGTCCTGGGTACACCTTTTCGACTACTCCGCGCGGCCAGGTGTTGCGTGGTAGGGTATGGTCTACCACCAAGACCAGGTCTCCCTCCTTCAAACAGCGCTCTTCTGTGGCGGCTGCTTGCCGTGGCACGAGTGTGGGAAGATATTCTTTAATCCATCGTCGCCAGAACTCCTCGGCGATTGCTTGGCTCACGCGCCAAGCTCTTTGGTCGGCGAGGTGACATGGGCCGGTATGGGGCAGGCCCATCGACGACCCCAGCAAAAAATGATTTGGCGTCAGTGACTCGGGGTCGTTTGGGTCGACCGACACATGTGTCAGAGGCCGTGCGTTGACAGAATGCTCCGCCTCCGTCAACACGGTTTGTAGAACCTCTTCTTTAGGGTGCTTGTTCTTCAGTACTGCTGTCAGCGCTGTCTTCACTGAGCGGACGAGGCGCTCCTAGGCTCCCCCTTGGTTTGGAGCCCCAGGTGGGATAAATCGCCATTTCATGCGGTGCAGTTGGCCGAGTTGTTCTAACGCAGGTGCCCATTCTTGATATGCCGCGCGAAGCTCCGCGTCTGCGCCTCGAAAGTTCGTGCCATTGTCACTCATCATGACTGCGGGCCATCCTCGTCGTGCTGCCATCCGCCTTATTGCCATGATTGCTGAGTCGGTGGAGAGCGAGGCCACTAGCTCCAAGTGAATTGCTCTGGTGGTGAGGCAAGTGAAAATGGCGCCCCATCTCTTCTCATTTCGTCTGGCCACGGTCACGATCATTGGCCCGAAATAGTCCACGCCACAGCTGCTGAACGGGCGTTGGTATATGTCCAGGCGCGCTGCGGGCAGGTCCCCGAAGATTGGTGTGACGGGCTTTGACCTTCGCAGGTGACAAGTGGTGCAGTTCTTGGTGACGTGGCGCACCGTCGCTCGTAGTCTAAGTATCCAAAATCGTTGCCTGAGGTCATTGACTACTCGCTCTCTGTTGGCATGTCCTGCTGCTTCGTGCTCCTTTTTGATGAGTAGGCGGGTGAAGGGATGTCGCCCGTCCAGCACTGCAGGCTCCTTCATGTGCTTCGGTACATTTGCAGCGTTGATCCTCCCATTGAGCCTCAACACGCCGTCTTGCACCCTTGGGTCCAACTTGTATAATCTGCTCGATTTCGGAATGTGTTTCCCGTCTTCCAGTAATTTTAGTTCCAACGGGAAACTGTCTCGTTGGCTCTTCTTGATCCAGAGTCGTTCAGCGTCTTCTCTTGTGAGCCTCCAATACACAGCGGTTGCGTAAGCTTGTTCGCTGGCATCGCAGAAGACGTGTAGTTCTCTGCGGCTGTGGCTGCTTGGATCGTAGCAGCGGGGCAGGCGCAGCTCCGACACGTTGCCAGTCAGCTCTTCCATCCATCTTCTAAAGTTTTCTGCTTCAGAGTCGGGCAGTGGCTCGTCCCATCCGATCTTCGCTCTCTACAGGTTTTGCAAAAGTATCTTTGCCCTGATCGTGAAGTGGCTCAGAAGCCCAAGTGGATCGTATACGGACATAACTGTGCTGAGGGCTTCTCTTTTAGTCGGTGTTCTGATGTTCTTCACTACTTCCTGCGGCACTCGAGCAAGCGTGGTGTTGAATGCCAGCTCGTCTGTAGCAGCGTCCCACAGAAGTCCCAACGCCTTGTCCGGTGGTGATGCCAAGCGTGTTGTGGATGTTGCCCGCAGGTCGTGGGGCACCTCCGCCAGCACCTCCTCTTCATTGCAATTCCACTGTCGCAAGTTGAATCCAGCTTGTCTATGGACGAAGATCACCTCGCTGATCGTCTTCTTCGCGGTCTCGACGTCTTCGTAACTCTCTACCAGGTCGTCCATGTAGTGCCCATGCGTTATGGATGCGTAAGCTGCTGGATGTGTGTGCTCAAAGTCCTTGGCGTTCCGGTTGCGCACACTGTGAGCTAAGAATGGGGAGCTCGAAGCACCAAAGATCATTGAAGTCATCTTGAAAACTTGCGGTGGCTTGTTGGCGTCCTCTCTCCACAGGAACATCTGGGCCGGTTGGTCTTCTGGTCTGATCTTCACTCTGAGAAACATCTCTTGTATGTCTGCCTTCACTGCTATGGGCTTCTCTCGGAACCGAAACAGAATGCCTTGCAGCGGTTGGAGTAGGTCTGGCCCCTCCAGCAGAAAGTCATTTAAGCAGACTCCATGTGACCTCGCAGCTGCATCGAAGACCAGGCGAAGCTTTCCCGGTTTATTTGGGTTGAAAACCGGAAAATGCGGTAGGTACCATTTTCTTAGACTCTGTTCTTCGGTTCCATTGCAGACCTCCGCGTATCCCTTGGTCAGCAGAGCTTCTATTTCTTTCTTATATTGCGCGGCGAAGTCTGTGTCCCCCTTGAATCGACGTTCCAGTCCTTTGAGTCTTCTACACGCGGCGTTGTAGCTCGGAGGCGTGACCAAGTCATCGCTGCGCCACGGTAGACCCACTTCGAAACGTCCATCGGTTCGTCTGGCTGTGGCTTCGAAGATCTCGACGGCTCGCCGATCTTCCTTTTTCATTTTAGTGCAGACAGATACGCCCAGCGAATCTATCTGAAAGTGCTCCTCCATCATTGCGTCGAGACGGCTGTCTTGTACGTCGTCTTCTACGCTATGTTCGGGTGCGTACAGGTGCAAGACAGATTCCTGATCACGTCCGTGGATGAAGCGCGGTATCGTTCCATATACTGCCCACCCCAGTGCGGTCAGTGAGGCGGTGGGCTCCTTCTTGTTTCCCATCTTCAGTTGATGTGACACTATTAGATGCCAATTGTCGGTTCCAATCAGCACTCGCGGCTTGATCTTGCCGTAGCACACGTCGTCAGGCTTCAGGCTGCGCAGGTGTTTAAACTTCAGCACTCGGTTCGGTACAGTTTGAGTGAGAAGCATTAACTGCGGAATGGTGCGCAGTCTTATCTCGTGGCAGTCGCGATTCTTCTTGCCCCGGATCTCGAGGTCGACTGTTTTGCTTCGCTCTCGACGTTCACTGACAGCTACCCCGTTTAAGTTCAGCGGTCGTGCAGGTCCATCGGCTCCCAATTGCTGTGCTAGGTGCTCTTCAATTAATGAGATGGTGGAGCCTTCATCGAGGAGTGCATGAGTGTCCACGCTCCCTGCGGGTCCCATTAAAGTGACAGGTACTATTTTCAGTAGCACGTCAGCTTCTTGTTCATCGGCGGCAGCGACAGACATCACGGTTTCGCTATCGGCTGACGTGACTTCAGTTGACGTCGATGGCGTTACAGGTGGTGGCGTAGTGCGCTCGGCGTGCAGCAGCATATGATGAGGGCGTCTGCAACCATCTACTCCGCACGGCTTTGCACGGCATGTACCTCTCCTGTGTCGGCTTGCTATGCATTTGAAACATAGACCGGCTGTCTTCACTAGCTCCCATCTCGCGTCTGTGTCCAAGTTCTTGAACTTCTCACACTTGACTAGTGAGTGTTCACCCTCGCAACTGTGGCACTTCTCATTCGCAGTTGCGGTAGCTGTAGTCGTCGCAGTCGCGTATACTTCCGCAGGCTTTTTCTTCACGACATTCTTCATAGCGTTCTGCTTTGCGTTCGCGGTCGTAGTGGTCGCTTGCGTGAAAGTATACCGAAGCGCTAAGTCTGCCTCGCGCATAAGGAAACGCGATAGCAAGACTATCTCCGGTTGCGATGAGCCTTCGTGATCGTAGGCGTAGTCACACCATCGAGACTTGAGATGCGGCGTCAGTTTGTCCATGACTTCTCTTATTAGCATCGGAAATTCCAAATATCCGCGTCGGTTTATGTTTCTTAGTGCGCAAACTATGTTCTGTAGGCGCACTGCAAACATATTCAGGTCCTTTGCAGAATTACCCAGTCGTGGTAGTCTCTTGATATCCTCCAATACTTTATCAATAATAAATTCCGGCCGCCCGAAGCATTGCTCTAATGTTCTCATCACTTGATCCGGGCTTCCTCCGCTATAGAGCAACTCGGCGACGGCTTCCCTCGCTTCGCCCTTGAGGCAATTCCTAAGGCGAGCCATGTTTTCTATGTCCGAGAATTTGTATACCGCAGTAGATTCCTTGTACGCAGCGGTAAACGCCATCCATTCAGTAAACGTGCCCGAAAATACGGGTAAATCGATGACTTGCCTCGGCGCCGGTCGATTTCTAGCCATCTTCTCGATTGCCTCCGCTAATTGTTCAATGCCTCTTTGTTTCCTTGTCGGCGTCGGCGATCGGGCTTCACAAAATTCACTTCAAATATAAACCTTAATTAACTATAGTACCTAACATTCATTTTTCTGTGACAGACTTTTCTAGCTAGCGTCATTCTAAAGTCGGCTTTGAGTGTAAGGCATTTGTTTCTGTCTATTAATGGACAAATGGGTGAAGAAAAAATCCAATTTAAGAGTTTATCATGTAATTGTATAGTTCAATTACCATTTTTGCAAATTAGAAAGTACAAGACAAAATGTGCGTTGTCGACTCCGTGGCAAGAAAAAGAGAACAGGATTGTAGCGGACAACGAGCAACAGCGTGGGAAAGAGATAGAACGAAGATAGAATGAGATACAGTGTATAGTAAATAAGTGAATCTAATTGGTTAGTTTTAAGTACTGATTTAGTCAATAAGTAAACAGGGTTGATTTGTATATAAGTAGGGTCATTTTCGAAT